>OY992882.1:66049617-66194617 GCA_963921405.1 Cepaea hortensis
GGGGGAAGATCTGGAGGACGCCCTGGCATCTGCTGCCCTGGTCTGTCTGAATGATGGGAAGGTCACTAGAATAGCCAATCGACCAGGTGACTCTGTCAGCGTCATTGACTTGGCTCTGGTGTCACCCACCATCGCACCAAGGTGCCGGTGGGGCACACTGGGATACCACGACAGTGACCACTACCCTTGTATCATCCTGATCGAGAAAGACACGGCCAGGAGTCAAGGAAACAAGACAAATGCCTTCCCGTACGACAACACTGGTCAAGACGCCATAAGCAAGATCAGAAGAAGAAAACTAACTTCCTCCCGCAGGAGACAAGAAAGATGGTTGCAGCCACCATGGTAGAATGGCGAGGTCGAAAAGGCATAGCTGGGAAAGAGGCAAGCTGTCAAAGACTGGCAAAAAGCCAGAAAGGCCAACATGCCACAGGTTGAGTTGGCGGACCTGAAGACTGAGGTCCATAGGACGATGACTTTATTCAAATCCTGAGCCAAACAGGCCAAGGCCGAGAAATGGGACGAGTTCTGCAGGAAGGTGTGCTCCGAGCGATCTCTTACGACATTCTGGCGCCTCCATAAGAGCATGAACGGCGCCGAACAACGTAGAGATACTCCAGACTTTCAAGGCACAGACCTCACATGGAAAAAATCGGATGCGGATAAAGGTAAGGCCCTTCTTGCACGCTACATGGAGCAGACTGACCAGAAAGACGAACCCGCCAGACAGAGAACCATAACGACACTCTCTCAGCTGTGCGAGGGGGTCGGGACTGACGAAGAGTGCAAAATCATAGCTGAGACAATACGTGCAATGCTCAAGAAATCACCTAACACCGCCCAGGCCCAGACGGCATCCGATATGGTGACCTACTGATGATGTCAGATGATGACATGGAAGAACTGGCCAGAGAATTCAACACCAGTATCCAGAGGGGCCAGATCAAAGAGGAATGGCTACACAGCTATTTGCTGCCGCTGCCAAAACCAAACAAAGACCATTCCAAGATAAGCGGCTACATAATCATTACGATGCAGAACACTGTTGGCAAGCTACTGGAGAAAATTGTAGCACACAGACTTGCTTGTGACTTGGAACAGCTCGGCTGCTTCCCGCCCACACTTGGAGGATACAGACGTAACAAAGAGTCATGGTTGAATGCGGCAGTCTTTGCTCAAGATGTTTACGAAGGATTTCAGGTCAGAGAAGAGACATGTGCGGCCGCCATAGACGTAGAGGACGCATACAATAGAGTATCCTTCGAGCACTTGATGCAAACCCTCCTCAGACTGAAAGTGCACCCTCACCTTGTACATGGATAGCTGCAGTTCTGCTCCAAAGGAAGGTGGTGCTAAGATGCGGGAGTTGGTCTTCTGAGCCGATAACGATATGTCCAGGATTGCCGCAGGGTTCACCACTGCCACCAGTACTATTCAACGCGTATACGGTTGGACGGGAGGGGTAGGACTCTATCATTTGCTGGCGACATTCTCGTGTACCGACAGGGTCGAGATAGACAGGTGGCTACAAATGATATGCAGGGCGAACTAGATCTAAATATCTGCTTGGTAGGAAATTCCTTGTTCTATCTGATAATAAGCCTTTACAAATCTTTAAAGATGTCCATCCAAAAAACTCTAGAATACACAGATGGTCTCTTCTTTTGCAAGACTATGATTTCGATATCTGTCACATACCGGGTAAAGATAATAACCTGGCCGATCTTCTCAGTAGACTGTAGAAATCGATACAGATATCACATTTCATGTTATTGTTTGCGTGCATACATGTAATACAACAGGCCAAATAATAATTTCACTTATAGACACCCATACAGAGCATAGTCAATTACACAGCAATCAATTAAACACATGTTACTTGAGTAGGATAATTAATGTCAGTGATGTACAGATTTTTTCCGATTTGCTTACTTGCCAGATTTTATAGAAAAACATGTTGCGAACATTCGGACCTTGTCAACCCGATACTGTGGTGTAGTGACATTACTGAGCAGACGATGTCGAAGTCAGTCTGTCCTTTTCAATCCATTCAAGTGATGTTGTGCAACGACACTGCATACAGGACAATTGTGAAGTCATTCGTACATCGGCAGCTCAACATTACTCCGAAGTCGTATTCTGGTGATGTCAGACTATTCCAGTTCTAGTGTTCATGGCGTAAGTGGAGGCGGTAGTGGGCTACTCCAGCGGGCACCCACAAGGACGAGCGCTAGTATAGTAATTGTATATGATATTTACAGCCATGATAAATTACAGTGCATACACCATCCATATTTAGCATCATTGATCAGTATCATACTTCGATTTTACAAACACATAGATGATAATCATCATGTCAAACAAACATTGCATATCATTCATGTATTATTATACGTCATGATTCACTCATCACACTGACGATGAGAGAGTCATGTCAAACATACATTTAAAATATCATTCATACGTTTATTGTACGTCATGGTTCACTCATCACGACGTCGATGAGAGGACCATGTCAGTCATATAGTACACATATAACTTTCACATAGAACTTTAACATATCATTCACCGACATTCATATATCATGGTACGAGTGATAATGAGACATAAAGATATTAAATAATTTTGTTGGAATGATTGAACATGATAACATGAGATTTGTTGATGGATACGATGGATATAATGAACACAGTGATGAACACAGTCAAGTGATACATACACGATTCATTTCAGATTAACAAACACGAAGTACAGTACAGACTACACATAAATACATATATACAAAGGATGAATAGCATGACTGTGTGAAAGTATTCGATTATTACATATAAGATGTTTTCCAATATTCCAGGTTAACATAATGTTGATATAATTATTGCATTGCTATTTCATAATTATTTATAGTATTTCAGATTATGATAATGGTTATATAATTATTGAATTGCTATTTCATGAATTCCTTTATAATTATTTCAGGTAATGATAGTTATGGTGGAGTATTCCTGGTACTCTAATTAGTTAATACTACGAATATTTAACCTCTTACGTGTTATTGGAACGGCAAACTATACACATATCCATTAACATGGCTAAGGTCAACATAATTAACTACCGTCAAAGCGTAAACTAGGCTACGTGTATTGTGGTCGTGTGACATATTGAGAAGATCCAAATAATTGTACATTGCATGGTTGCTTATATAAATGATTATACGATAACGGTTGAGTATATGGAGTTATATAGAGCTGCATAGGTAAACATAAGATATGGACGGCTAGCCTCACACTGGAAAGTGAACGAAATAGAAAAGACAGAAAGATTCTTACAATTCTACAGCTACTAAGGCTACCTATAAAATATAACAAAGGACTAAGAGTCATACGATAGCCCATAATGACAACATAGCAGATTGAGATAAGAATCATAGAAATATATGTCAAGTACCAAAACTAATACAGAGGGAATGGTACCGTTTATTCACGCATGTCCCCTCGATCGGGTTTAATAGCTTTATTTGTGGATGCTTGTCGTTTCTTGGCAAATGAGGGACTAATAATATAAATTAGTTAGCATAGCCCTCCCTACACGACTTCTACCGTGGGTGTAGATAGGAGTGCTAATATAATAATAATTTTTTATTGAGATTTTGTGTGTGATTAATAGGAGACCATACCATCATATTAGCACAGTAGTGGAAATAGGTTATATACATAGAATATATGGAAAAAAAATATATGACTCATTGATTCTGAACTGCTACTTGTCAGGTTACATAAATCAACTGAACTTTAAAATGGTCTCACCATTTTCAAAAAAAAAGGGGGGGGGGGAGGGGGCAAGCTGCCAAGTGGCGAGTCAGAATGAATGACGTAATGGATGAGTCAAAAAGAATCTAAGATATAATCTCTAAGCAAGACATAGAAAAAGTCGCCAAGTGTGACGTGAGAAGGTAAAGAAACGTCACAGAGAGAGTTTAGCAACAACAGATAGAGCGTGGGCTGGCGACACGGAAGGCGGCATGAGTTTGTTCACAGAGAGATATTATCAACAAACCTTCAGGAGATGGCATTCGTGGATAGGAACGACTTGATAGAATTTAATCGTTAAAGCCTTATTCTTCTCGGGCAGGATCAACCACAGGCCATGAAATTTATCAATTAGCACGGCCTCGGGGAGAATGGCCAAGGTGACAGCACTGTCGTCGGATCAGAAGCAGTGAGGCTTACATTAGCTGATGAAACATTGTTGTAAGATTTGAACAATAGGTGCAGCTGTGTGTAAATATGCTTGTTATTATAATACCGGCCCTCCTGGATGGACAGGAACGGTATTTTGATCAGTATTTGTATTATTAATCTTTTTATGCATACGGAGCTCCAGCTGTACACAGGAAATAAATATTGCTGGAATTATCACGCCAGCCGGCTTCGATTTTTTTTTTACAGACCTGGGGTGAACATGGATTGAGTGCCATGATGTTATAGATATCCTATAACTGCCATGGGGATAGATAAATTGCTAGATACTGTTGCAGGGTTTTAGAAATTAGCTTTGACAAAAGGGTTGGACAAGAGGACATTTACAGACATAAGGTCAGTACTGGTATGGTTCCTGTAGATAACAGGTAAAGCCAATGAAAATCACTGCGGTTGTCAGCAATGACCAGAATAAACACGGACTGAGCGCCATATGGGGGGGGGGGGGTGGATTAAGTAGGCAAGTTCATAATATGTGAACTATGAATGATATTTTGCGTGCTGTGATTGTTGGGATAAAAGCAATTGTCTGTAAAGGACCTGCTGCGTGAGCTGAGATGGAGATTACGATGTTGAAAATAGAGGAAGCATTCCAGCTAATAGAAACGAGTAGAAAATTAAGGCAAAGAGAGGGATGGAAACGAAAGAATTAATACGAACATTACACGACGAACATTAGAAGTGCGATCAGAAATGACAAGAAAACGTATGTTGTGAACACTTCATCATCATTATCATGTGCCCTGCCAGCTGATGTAGGCGTTCATGGCTCTCCACAGATCTCGGTCTTTGGTTCTCAGGATCAACTCTGCTGATGATATTCCTCCTGCCACAGTCTCAACCCATCCAGCATCATTTCTCTTGGTCTGCCTCTGCCTCTCTTCTCCTCGATCTTTCCAGTTGTCACGATGTTCTCCAATGTCTCTCCTCTCATCACATGACCAAAGAGTTTGTCTCTTTCTTATTGTTGTATATAATGTTCTAGTATCATTAGCCTCTTTCAGGCAATGTTGCGAATTTCTTGGACTACCAGAGTAACTAACAACAAAGTCACACTTTTAAGCGACTTTGTTGTTAATTACTCTGGCAGTCCAAGGAATTCGCAACATTCGCCTCAAAAACCACATCTCTTGTCAAAAACCACACTTGCAATGAAATAAAACTATGTTAAAAACAATCAAAACAATATGTACATTCAGACCATCGTTCATCGTCACGAAGCATGTCCTTTGCAGAATGTCGCTCTAATCACAGTGCGGTAATAAGCCTCTCGATCTGTTGTCATTTTCCTGCTACTTTCACCTTCATGCCCATTGAGTCTGCAGTGCTCTGTGTCCCTCAATGTGCTGGTCAACTCTTCCTCTTCTTTCTTTAACGACGTCTTCGATTTCTGTTCTAAGCCACAGTGACGTTTATTATGGTCACAGAATGTCCATTTCCGAGACACTATATTGTGTATGAGCCAGTTTGTTTTCCTGATGTTCAATATTTTTTCTTCTTCTTGTTCCAAGATATTTCTAAGAAATTTTCTGTAATATCTGTATTCAAAGCTCAAATTTTCTTCTTTAGAGATCGTTAAGTTGAGTCTAGATGAGCCAAGAACCGACATGACATCACTCGAGACATTCCCACATGCGCTCCATCCTCTTCTTCAACAACAAGCGAAGAGTTCCAATACTAATGGTTCCAGATGAATCTGATTATATATCCATCAGGTCTTTTTTGAGAGTACTGAGTGTCGGCCTGATCCCTCCCGCACCATTCACTCCAGGCAATGATGTTGTCTGTTCTTTCACACTATACACATAATTCCAAAGGGCCCTGACTAAATCTGCCTTATCGTGCACCAGTACCTCACCAGCGGTGCAGATTCAGCCAATTTATGCTCCTGCTCGTTTCCTGGCACACCAGCGTGTCCTGGGAAAAAGATCCAACGGATGATCCGTATCTTTAGTGATTGTGAAATGATCCATGTCACACATCCACATGTTGCCACGGGAAAGAAGTCACTTCTCATATAAGTTAGTTTAACTTTTTTGCTGGTGTTGTGCCATTGTTTCTTAATACTGACTGGTTAATATGTGCATTGCTATGGTCAGCCTGCGTCTGACTTCTTGTGAACAATCTCTGCTGTTGTTAATTATGGAGCCAAGTCATTCCAAGTCTGTGACATTTTCAATTTATTCATTGTTGATTGTGATCTTTGGTTGGTATGTAGCTGTTTCCGTTGACATTAATTTTGTTTCCTTTAAGTTCAGAAAACGAGTTTGTTTTTCACTCTGTCTGCTGACAGGCA
Organism: Cepaea hortensis; assembly: GCA_963921405.1. Lineage (NCBI taxonomy): Eukaryota > Metazoa > Mollusca > Gastropoda > Stylommatophora > Helicidae > Cepaea > Cepaea hortensis. The sequence continues at coordinate 66,056,170 of OY992882.1, forward strand.
TGATTAACTCTTCTAATCCTACTGCAGTATTTGTGAGGAGGACCGTGTCACCTGTACATCTAAGTTCTGGATCAAAATTGTCTCTGGTCTCATCGTTTTTTCACGTAACTTATTACATTTCCTGCGTCTATGTTGAATAGTTATGGAGAAGCAATGCAGCCCTTTCTTTTTGTACCTCAAACCAGTTTGAAGTTTTATCGGCTACTCTGACGGTTCTTTGTTGATTATGATATAATGATTCAAATAAGTGGATCGAATGTGCTGGAAACATAATGTCACTCATGAGATCCACAATTTCTTGTGCTGCACGCAGTCGAAGGCATTACTGTAGCAAGTATGAAGATCTACATTGCACTCTTTGAACTTCTCAAAGATTGTTTTCATGTTGAAGATATCATTCCTGGTTCTTCTGCGTGTACTTCTTGCAGTTAACATTCTAATTTACTTTCAATCCTCTTTATTGTGATGCGCAGGAGGGTTTTGCTAGCATAACTTATTAGTGCTGTCGGATAAATAGTTGATGGCTCAACCCCAAAGAGATAAAGGATCCTCAGTTCCTATTTCTCACTGTGATCCTGTCCGTTAAAATTAATTTAGCTGTTACTGGCTCAATGATTTGAGATCATTAAATAGAGTTTTGGAGAACCAAGGAATACCTCCAGGAAAACAATGACATTTTTACTGAGTATCATAAATGTCCTTAGGGGTGGTTCCTTGCCTCTCCTCTACCAACTAAATAATTAATCTAGGGTAATTGCCTACAACAAGTTTACTATGACAAGAGAACTCTCAAAAGAGAAAATAACCCGTAATTTTCATCATTTATTATATATCTAAATGGAGCTATTGATTATACATGTAATAACATACAACAATCAATGCAATACAATTACAAGAGTATTTACATATTCATCTCTAACTAATTATCTATCTCCTGACTGTGCCACTGTATCATACATTGTCCTTGTCATGGCCTGAATGACAGCCAGATAGAGTTAAAAGAGTCAGCAAGTGTACCAGAATATGGAATTAGAAGAAGTAATAAAATAAGCACAATAAAGAAACTTGGACGGAACAAAGGAGACGTCACAAGTGCGTAGATATTGACAACCAAACGGTTGTCGGGAGTCAGTTTATGGCCCGCCACGACACGAATCACACGCAGGAGCTTAGATTGCCTTCAGCACAGTTAGTTTATGATGTCCAGCTTTAAGCTGATTAGGTTAGACACAAATCACGAGGATGACAGCGACAACGCAAGCTTACGCATGCGGTTCTACATCGCCAGCTCGGCGGCTTGAAGAGTCTGGTGCTCAGCATCGTAGGTGTTCACGAAAGTGCAAATGAGTAGCTTCTTCTCACATCACAGACACAGGTAACGAATTAACGATAATCACCTAACACCCTTGCCCAGTAGGAGTAGATTTGTCGGAACAATTGAGACTGTGTCAAATGTATGAAAGCACCTGAAGGTCTTGTCATTATTATGTACACGCTATGTCATCACCTGTTGCCGGCCAGTTGTAAATACATGACTGATCACTCAACTGATGCACATTGGAGTCGTTGTTAAGTGTGACAGTCGTCTCGTCTTGTATCAGTGAGTGCAGATACAGAGGCGGAAGGTTCAGCTTGCAGAGAACCCAAGAACGAGCCAAATCACGGTGCGCTCTCTGAATTATAAGTCTATTTGGCGGTTGAGCATGGCCGTCTAGTTACAACCTTGAGAACAAGAGTGCCGCATTGTGGCAGTCCTCAGTGTTGTATCCGATCTTAATTATAATTATTGGGCCTCTTCTGCTGGCCTAGTTATAATCTGTGGAAGAAAACTTGGTACACCCTGGTTGGTCTCCCATCCAGTTCTTGGATCTCGTTAGCATTCAGTCAGTGTAGACTACATTCTTGAGTGTTCTTATTTATTTTTCCCCCCGGTTAGATTTATTATGGCTCACTGGTTTTCTCCCCACTTTACCTAGACCAAATGATATGTTATACCTGTCCTGGAAGGGTGGTGAAAATTGGCAGGAAGTTGCTGTGGAATAGTATTTGGCCTCACTATCTCAGCTGCTCACTCAGTTAAGTGGCTACAGCATTCAGTCAAGCTGCTACTACTACTTTCACAAAGTGCTGCATTCACAAAGTCAGGTCTGGATCTATCTGAGTATTACCACTACCTGAAATTTCAGCATCCATCATAAATCTAAAGATATCATCAATATGAACATCAGAACTGAAATGTTCTATATTTTTCTCAAGAACATCACAAAGAAAATACCTAAAAGAATTGTGATCCTAGGAAAATAAACAGTGGAAGGTAAAGAGTATTGGTGCTCTCAAATAGTTATACACAACATAATTGGTTGCTCTTCATCCAATCTTCCATTATATGGTGTTCAAGGTGTAGACTTGCAGATGTGCAGTTTCCTCCTCACCTATGCATGTCCTCGGGTCTACCGGTTAAGTAATACCTTGATTGATTTGAAATTGACAACTATCTTTCCCATCCTATTCTGTACCTAGTTAATTATCTTCATCTTTTTCTATTCAAGAAAAAGGGTCTCATACATTAAGGGCTTTTAAAAATCATTCCCCATTGTAATGAGTGTTTGTTTATAGGCAATATAAGTACATTATGGTATCCATTCTTGTATAGTATTCAGGTGAATTCTTTTCTAGTCCAGAGTTTTACGGCGAGTATATTCCCTCCTCCTCACCGTCTCTATACTAAGATTGTACTTCATTTATCATCATCATCATGCTCATTATAATCATTACCATCATCATCATGCTTATTATAATCATTACCATCATCATCATGCTCATTATAATCATTACCATCATCATCATGCTCATTATAATCATTACATCATGCTATCATTATCATCATCATCATGCTTACATTATTTTCATTACACTACAGTCATCATCATCATCATCATCATCATCATCATCATCATCATCATCATCATCATCATCATCATCATCATCATCATCATCATCATCATCATCATCATCATCATCATCATCATCATCATCATCATCATTGTATTACATTATTATCATTACACTAGACCATATGTGTTAACAGGAGTGACATGAAATACAAAGTGGGATTTTGCTTAAGGTACAAAACCAGATGCTTGTAGTATGAATAATGTAGTATGGGTTGCATCGTGCTAGGACACCAACCGAGATGATTGTACGATAAGTGATATTTCATACAATGTGTTGTCATGCGTCGGAGTGTACTAAATTATTATTCAGTTTATGGGGTATGCCGAACAAGTTCTCTGGTGATAGACATTGCATTACACATCCAATTGCCTTCTATCATGAGATTGATTGTTAACTCATACTACTCCTACTCAGACATAATATTTATATGTGCATGGATAATCATGCAAAATTTATTCATCAAACATCCTTCATACTGGCATGTAAGATAGGTAATTATACTTATGTGATTTCCCAATGATAACTTAAAATCTTTAACATCATTGATATCACAATGAAATCTCTCATTTCACCATCATTCATCAGACACATCATATCTGTAGGAATGACAATTAGTATATGTCTGTGCTTTACACATGATAAATTCACAGATTTAACAACTATGACATTACATTAGAATCTTATTCATGCTCAACCTCATCCTTCATCAGAAATTATAATATTTCCTGGATGATAATTATTCATCCCTACTGATTGGTTTTATCAAATGATACATTCACATCTGTATAACAATAATGAAATCACACATGAATCCTCACAGACATGCTCTCAGAAATGACATAGATTTATGTGATCATTAGACATAATTATGAGATTCTCACAGGATACTTCCTCGTGTGTAGCAATAATGAAAATACACATGGGCTCCCCCCACCCCCCATTGTCTCATAGATTTATGTGATCTACTCAGTCTACATTCAGGCATTGTGAATCTTAACAATTCTAACATGCCGGTTGTCTAAGTATTATTGTGTGGCACAAATATTACTTCCCCATGTTTACAACATTGAAAATACATTTGACTCACCACCTGGGTGCTTTAACTCAACACACAAAATTATGTGAATCTATTTGGTTCTCATGTGTTCATGAAATACAAGAAAACTATTTGTTTGTCCATGTGCTCATGTCAAAAATAAATCTACTGACTAATTACACATTACACTAATTTCTCTATCAGTGCTGGCACAGGTAAACTAGTGTTAAATCTTAAGTCACTCACCACTCTAAATCATTACTGAATGAGTTGACTACTTAAGAAATATGTACAACTTCAGTCTAATGCTTAACATTAACTAAGTTGTTCAGCTAGGAGAAATTAAAACTCACTGTAGTTTTCTCCTAATGTACAGTTATCTGTGACTATGATAACTGAATATAATATTATTTAGTTTCTACTAAATTAATTTCTTAAGACCTCACCACTCTAATTCCTTGTAGATTGCGTTTCATGCTTAAGAAATAAAATGTACAACATGTGTCTAATGTTTATTCATTAATTAAGTTGTTTAACTGGGAGAAAAAAAAACTCACTATGGTTATTCCTAATGGACAATTTACCCATAGGCTATGAGAACTAAATATATTATTTAGTTCTTACTAAATTAATTTAAGAACTTACTATATGGTTTTACAATACTGGCTTACCATTCTTCTTCTGGACAACAGACTCACAAACTAATCTAAGATTTAAATAAATATTTCTGTTTACCTTTCATGTTAAATGAATTTCTTCCAAACACTTCGGCGACAGGATTAAGATTTTTCCAATGCGATGTCATAGGCTGATGTTTGTCTTCCTCTACCTAACTAAGACTAAGTTATCTTTGGTAAGTTGATTTTGAAGAGACTATCACTCCCTCCGCTCATCGAATCTTCTCCTGTTCCCCTTGCTTGGGCTGGTAAACAAAACAGGCCGCCGTCAATTCCAATTTCAATTTCAATGTTCAAACCAATAATTCAATATTCGGCCTCGTTCAACCTGCGTTTTTCAGCTGTGGTTATTGTTGAGATCCGTGGTTTTTGTGGGTTCATTCACCCTAATTCTTGTCTTGTTCGCTGTTACGAGTAAGTCCTATCTTGGATTGGTTATGTATCGTTTGTGTCTGTGATGTCAGCAGCGGAATCGGTCGGCGGCTGTCCTTTGCGCATGTTTCCTCTTGTGGTTTAATTTGTTGGTGCACGTTCCTGGTTCGTCTGGCTTAGCTGGTTGTAGTCCTTATAAGAACTTTTTATTTGGTATTTTTGCCTCCTGTTCTGTGTATTTCCCGTAGAAGCTTTTCGATGTTATTTACCTCCTTGCGCTTTTGTTCACTTTAGCGTTTAAATTCTCGCTGTCTTTCGATTGCTTCATCTGAGGTCAGCCATGGGACGATCTCTCCGTCCTCGATACAGTACTTGCCAAACGGTAACTCAAGGTGTAACGATAAATAACAGCAAAACAACTCGTCAGTCCAGAGGCAAAAACCATTTTACAAATCCGAAAGCATCGATAACTCGAAGCCGGCTGACGTGATAATTCCAGCAATATTTATTTCCTGTGTACAGCTGGAGCTCCGTATGCATAAAAAGATTAATAATACAAATACTGATCAAAATACCGTTCCTGTCCATCCAGGAGGGCCGGTATTATAATAACAAGCATAGTTACACACAGCTGCACCTATTGTTCAAATCTTACAACAATGTTTCATCAGCTAATGTAAGCCTCGTCACACGACCACAATACACGTAGCCTAGTTTACACTTTGACGGTAGTTAATGTTTACCTTAGCCATGTTATTGGATATGTGTATAGTTTGCCGTTCCAATAACACGTAAGAGGTTAAATATTCGTAGTATTAACTAATTAGAGTACCAGGAATACTCCACCATAACTATTATTACCTGAAATAATTATAAAGGAATTCATGAAATAGCAATTCAATAATTATATAACCATTATCATAATCTGAAATACTATAAATAATTATGAAATAGCAATGCAATAATTATATCAACATTATGTTAACCTGGAATATTGGAAAACATCTTATATGTAATAATCGAATACTTTCACACAGTCATGCTATTCATCCTTTGTATATATGTATTTATGTGTAGTCTGTACTGTACTTCGTGTTTGTTAATCTGAAATGAATCGTGTATGTATCACTTGACTGTGTTCATCACTTAAATTATATCCATCGTATCCATCAACAAATCTCATGTTATCATGTTCAATCATTCCAACAAAATTATTTAACATCTTTATATCTCATTATCACTCGTACCGTGATATATGAATGTCGGTGAATGATATGTTAAAGTTCTATGTGAAAGTTATATGTGTACTATATGACTGACATGATCCTCTCATCGACGTCGTGATGAGTGAACCATGACGTACAATAAACGTATGAATGATATTTTAAATGTATGTTTGACATGACTCTCTCATCGTCAGTGTGATGAGTGAATCATGACGTATAATAATACATGAATGATATGCAATGTTTGTTTGACATGATGATTAGCATCTATGTGTTTGTAAAATCGACGTATGATACTGATCAATGATGCTAAATATGGATGGTGTATGCACTGTAATTTATCATGGCTGTAAATATCATATACAATTACTATACTAGCGCTCGTCCTTGTGGGTGTCCGCTGGAGTAGCTCACTACCGCCTCCACTTACGCCATGAACACTAGAACTGGAATAGTCTGACATCACCAGAATACGACTTCGGAGTAATGTTGAGCTGCCGATGTACGAATGACTTCACAATTGTCCTGTATGCAGTTTCGTTGCACAACATCACTTGAATGGATTGAAAAGGACAGACTGACTTCGACATCGTCTGCTCAGTAATGTCACTACACCACAGTATCGGGTTGACAAGGTCCGAATGTTCGCAACATGTTTTTCTATAAAATCTGGCAAGTAAGCAAATCGGAAAAAATCTGTACATCACTGACATTAATTATCCTACTCAAGTAACGTGTGTTTAATTGATTGCTGTGTAATTGACTATGCTCTGTATGGGTGTCTATAAGTGAAATTATTATTTGGCCTGTTGTATTACATGTATGCACGCAAACAATAACATGAAATGTGATATCTGTATCGATTTCTACAGTCTACTGAGAAGATCGGCCAGGTTATTATCTTTACCCGGTATGTGACAGATATCGAAATCATAGTCTTGCAAAAGAAGAGACCATCTGTGTATTCTAGAGTTTTTTGGATGGCCATCTTTAAAGATTTGTAAAGGTTTATTATCAGATAGAACAAGGAATTTCCTACCAAGCAGATATTTAGAAAACTTATTGACGCTCTCTTTCAGAGCCAAAGCTTCAAGTTCAGTAACAGCATATTTCTTCTGAGTGTCTGTTAGTTTCCTACTAAAGTACAGAACAGGATGTAATTTACCATCATGCATTTGCAACAGAATCGCTGAGATTGCATGAAAACTCGCGTCTGTCTGAACTATGAAGTCTTTTGAAATATCAGGAAGTTTGAGAATTGGACAACTACTGAAAAGACTCTTAATCTGTTGTAGAAGTTTATCATGTTCATATGTCCATATAATCTTAGCAGGTTGACCTTTTTTAACAGTTCTGAAAAAGTTGCTGTCATATCAGCGAAATTAGGAATGAACTTTTGGTAATAATTTATTAGTCCTAAAACACTTCTATCTAACTTCCTTTTTGGTGGTAGGAGGTTTAATGTTTAGAATTTGGTGACTACGTGTGGATCTGTTTTACGAAATCCATCAGAAATTCTATGACCAAGAAATTGAACCTCGGCAAACCCTATTTCAACTTTGCTAGGTTTAGCTTTAAGTCCATAATGTTGTATCCTTTGGAATACCTGTTTTAGGATCTTAATGTGTGTATCTATATCTGTAGTGTGTATGCAGATATCATCCATACAAGTTGCTACCATTTTAGCGACATATAAGATGATAGTTGTTTAATTGTCCCGACACACTTTTGACTTTCTTCTTGGTGTTGGCAGATTCAAAATTTTAGAATTTTGAGAACCGAAATGAGGTTTGTTTTTCGAGTCACTTCTTATTAATGGAACAGGATAAAGAATATTGGAATAAAATTTGAATTTTGTTAACCAATACTCTTTCTTGAATTTGTGGTGTGTCTTTTCTGAATGTATGTTTTCATTTTCATATTTTAACTTTGTTAACATGAGCAATGTTATAGCTTTCCGTTGTGTGCATAATGTATACCACATATGTAGTAGTGGTGTTGTTACAATATATCTCAAGAAGAGACATGTGAAGCAGACAACGTACGTAAATACAAGTATCAATTGTTTCTTGTAATGCCGCTCCCATCTACATAACCAGTTTGTAACTTTTATCTTGACTTGTGAGTAGATGTTTGTAACATATATCTTGGTTTGTGAGTATATGTTTGTAATATATTTCTTGACTTGTGCGTAAATGTTTGTGACAGCGCAAGCAATATGAGTGAGAATGAGTATCATCACATGAAAAATCAATATGTTTATGAAGTTCCATTGCCATTATTCTGTGGACTGTATATGTTGTTTGTTAACTGTGGATGTTCTTTTGGCTGGTGTTATAACTTTTATTCTATTTGTATGTAGTTTCTGTTGGTTCGTCTGACTGGTGTCATTAGCAAGAATGTGAGGTTGTCTGATTGGTCGGTTTTGTTGTTTCCTCACATTTACTGTCGATTCAGGAATTAACTTGTTTAGGTGAGAAGTATTAACTTTCCCATGATTGGATTTGTTACCTTCATGGATCGTATTGTGTAAACATTTTTGTACTGTCATGTCGTCCCTATGTAGTGTTATACCGTCTTTCTTACAGGTCAATGGACACTGTTTGTTGTTGGTTGAGGTAACTTGTGTTTGTTGCTTATTTTCTTCTTCTTGTGTCTCTTGAACTTGGGTTCTCGTGAGTGCATTGGCAGATATGTGTCCGATTGTTTCTTCATGGGAACATTCTATCAAGTTTGTAATGTTCCCAATTATCAAACCAGCACACGGGTTCGGTAAAACTGCTGCACATATTCTTCCCTTATAATAGGGACATCTTATTGAGACCCATGCGGTCTTAAATTTTTCTAGGGTACCTCCGAATGTTATACAGGTAACGCTTTTTGCCTGTGTAGTCTTTCCTATTTACCAGTTTGTGGTACACCCCAGCGACGGATGCGCTCGTGTCTCTAATACATGTTGTTGGCGATCCATTGACCCATGCTTGATGGATCTTAACAGCACCATTCTGTGTGTCAACTGCGTTAGCTTCATGTATTGGTACATTGTGGCCGCATGCCATGCTACCGTCTTGATGGAATTCTTTGCATACCTTACACGGTCTGTCATTGGGTAATGTCTCTAATATGGCTGCATGAGTGTATTCTAAATCGTCTGTATCACTACTAGTGAATACGTATGCTGCACTAGCTTCTTTCCATGTTTTTCTCATCTTACAAAATCTTGAGGTATGCCCGTACGCTCTGCAAGCGACGCAATTGACACTATTTTTGTATGAAGCATACTTACTGACCTTCTTAGAAGTAAGGTTGTTAAGGTAAGAATCGTAAGACGGGTTCTGGTCGCACATCTCTAAAGAACCATGTTGAAGTTTACAATGTGGACACTGCATGAAGTAACCCTTTCTAGGTCTGTTTGTTCTCTCTCATGTGATATGGGTTTTTGCCTCTGTGCTGTTGGCCATATTGTGAGAATCTGTTTGCTCTCCCTTGATATCGTTGATTACGTACTCTTGCACTTGCTGCTATAACCAACTCCGGTTAAGCTCCATCTGCAAATACATCCCTATGTACGTTGTAGAATTCTTCCCCCCTTTGTCTCCATCTCTGGGACTGGTTTACACTTATTTTCCACCAAAAATTTAAACATCGAATCTGGTACCGAAGAAAGTAACTTATTTCTCAGCATGAGATCACGTAGTTTTTCGAAATCTGAACTAACATCCGCTGATTTCAACCATTTAACAAGGAGCGATGATGTTTCTGAGACTTAGTCCAGAAACGTCTGGTTTGCTTTGGGTGCAAGAGTCTTAAATTTCGTCCTTAAACCTGCTTCATCCAACGAAAAGTGTGATAAGACTCTATCCCTAATATACGTATAGTTGGTCCGTAAGTTCTCAGGGATCAACTCCACGACCTTCAAAGGTTCCAAGGCCAAATGACGGTGAAATAAAATCTTCGATTGGAATCTTGCAGAACTTCGCTAATACCTCGAAATTAGTTATCCATGCTGAAATTTAATCGCCTTGCGTAAAGTTTCTGATCAGACCCTGGTATCGTTTAATAGAATCTCCTGCCTTTGCTTGCAATTTTGCCTGCTCAATCTCGTCTTCCCGGTTTTTCTCCATAGTTTTAACCTATAAATTCCCTTCAATCTCCTTGTCCTTCATTACCATCTCGGCCGCAAGTTTTTCCTGCTCAAATGCAATCCTCTCCCTTTCCAAGGCTAGTTCTCTATCTGTCGCCGCCAGTTTTCTTTTTCTATTGCAAGCTCTCTTTCTCTGATTTCTTTCTCTGCTGCTAACCTTTCTTTTTCTAAAGCTATTTGTATTCTCTAGCTTCTTTGTCAAGTGCTGCTTGTAATTGTTTAGATTATTTCTCAGCTGCCTTTGCCGCTGCTCTTTTCTCCTTTTGTTGTGCTTGAAACGCTTTAAGTTCTTGTTTCGCCCATATTCTGAGTTCCTGACCGGTTAATTCGGATTTCTAGCCCAACACCATAAAATCTTGCAATGTCGACATGGAACATGCAACGTTCTTCTCCCACAATTGTACGATCCAAGATTTAATATAACCCATTTGCAATGAAAAAAGCTCCCTCTTCAGTCATACTTGTAGTTTCAGGTTCTTTAGTACAGCTAGCAGGCAGGCTCTCCACGTTCGTTTTCTTGGCGGTCTTATCGGCTCCCACGCTGCAAATCTTGGATGCCGCGTGTTTCTTGTTGTTGGACTTTCAACGTGACATTTCCCCCCGTATCAGGCTGCTTGACTTGTTCAGGCGACTTGTCTTGATAGCGCTCGCAGTGCGAATGACGACTAGGCCGCTGTCAGCTTTGCGTACTGTTTTTATACGCTGGAATTTCCGGTCCACGTTTTTCATTGGAAATGGGTTATATTAAATCTTGGATCGTACAATTGTGGATCAAACAATCCTGTTGCGGTGTTCAGACTTTAATTGTCGACGGGAAATATTTACAGCATGTTATGTTTATGAAAATAAAGTATATCACAAGTGCAATGATGTGATAATTGGTGCACAGTTTTAAATTTCTTCTCTTTGGTAGATGGGTTTAGATTGTTCTTCTTTTTTTTCATTCGCTTGACATCTGTCTATAACTGCAATGTTGTCTCTTGTATGAATATAAATATCTTTTTTAGTTCATCGGCGGTCTATACAGTTTATCCTCCACTGTTGTCTCTCTAGGCCAGAAGGTTTGCCTAGATATGTTATAATTTGGGCAGTGTTGGAGTATGTGCTATGCTGTCTGCGACGCCAATCCACATGTGCTGATTCACCAATCTTGAATTTTGTATACATGTGATTGCGTAATCTATTGTTTCCTGTTCTAAGGCGCAGAATAATGACTTGTTCTGGTCTGTCTATAATGCGGTAGTCGTCTTGAGCAGGTTGTGGTGGCTTTCTTTTGGTGGTATTAACGGGCACATCAGGCTATTCTTCTTTTGCTCCTTCATTAGCCAATTGATCAGCTGTGTCGTTTACGGGTACCCCACGGTGGGATGGTATCTAGTGTATGGTGACCTTATGCTGACTACTAAATTCAGAAAGTAGTGTCTTTAGTACTGGCAATTTACCAGACAGGAGCGCCTCGAGTACTGATTTTGCATCTGTCAATAGCACCACAGGTTGTGTACCATTGCTGGTATTTAGTAATTTCTCTGTTACTATCTTGATTGCCTCAATTGCAGCATCATAGTTATGGCAGTATTTTCCTATTGGAACTCTGGCCGTGTCTCTAGCATTATTTGGGTATTCTGTGTACACTCTCGCTCCTCCATTTCGAACAGCATTTTATGCTGACCCATCTGTGTAGACTCGGATCCAGAGGTCCCGTGGGTATTCGTCATCAAGGAAGTTGAGAGTAGCTATTCTGTGCTGTACACTGTTCTGTTCTTCCTTGTCAAATATTCCTCTCACTTTTGTCTGGATTTGTAGTGATAGTCTATGTTCATATTTCCATGGAGTTCGCTCTGGAATAGTTGTCAGGGGGATACCAACTCTGAGCAAATCGGTGGTTTCTCTGCAGAGTCTTATGGCCTGATCGATTAAACTACTTCTTTTCAACCGCCCCATAGCTAAGTTTTCAAATTTGTTCTTCATAGAGTGGTCTGGCAAGCTGAGGAACTTTTCTGCGTATAAAATATTAGCGTTTTCGTATCTATGCGCTCTCTCAGTGCCTGTGACCTCCCCATCCTCTCCATTTCTCTATAGGGGTTGATCTCATCCCTCCTGTGGTGATTCTAAGTGCTTGATTTTGCACCTTGCCCAGCTCTTGTAGTGTGGTTTTTGATGCCGAACACCACGCAGTTGACCCGTATTCCGGGCGTGGTCGTATGCTCTGTTGATATATTTTGCTAAGTCTTTTCCCACTGGCTCCCAATGTGGTTCCACTTAGCTTTCTCAGGATGGCTATTTTCCTTCTAGCTTTTGTTACTGCTTTGTTGATGTGCTTTTTCCATGTCAGCCTGTCACAAAATGTAAATCCAACATATGTTGGTTCTTTATCTTCTCTGATGGGTGTTCCCCTTACCTGGATGATCCCTCCCTTTTCTTATGGAGAGAGAGTAAATAGAGTGGTGCTGCACTTGTCAGTGTTTATGCTGACACACCATTTATTTGCCCATGCAATAAATGTATCTACAGCTTCTTGTAGCAGTCTGGTGGCCACTGATGCATGTTCATTTGTGCTCCATAGAACCAGGTTATCGGCGTACTTTTAATTCCATGCGGTAGATTAGCAACGAGATCATTGATGAAGATTAGAAAAAGTGTGGGGGACAAGACTCCAACCTGGGGAACACCGTGACGCATTAGAACTTTCTTGCTCTTAAGTCCGTCTATCTGTACTCGGGCAATTCTGTTGTGCAAGTTTGCTTTCACCCATTTATACATTCTTCCATTCACGTTACAGTTTCTTCATCAGACCTTCTTTACAGATTTTGTCAAAGGCTTTCTTCAGATCTATCCACGCAGCAAGCACCAGCTTCTTCTCTTGGAATGCATCCTCAATTTCTTGAGAGAGGTAAGTTGTCTGATCTTCCGTAGAGTAGCACTGCCTAAAGCCAGCCTGCTGTAACACTGGGATGTTTTTATTTTCAGTGTGCCTCTGCAGTCTGTGATTGATGATGCGCTCCATTATTTTGTAGAGATAGCTGGTAAGGCTAATTGGTCTGTAGCTGGAGGTATTGGAACTATCTTTCCCTGATTTTAGGAGGGGTATCATGATTGCTTCTCCCCAGGCTTGTGGAACACCGCCTAAGGTCCAGCTATTATTGAAGATCTGCTACAGCTTTGCTTTGACCTTTGTTTCTAGATTCCTGATCATTTCATTTGAGAAACCATCAGCCCCTCGTGACTTTCTCATTTTCAGTTTTAATATGGCTAGCTCCAGTTCACTAACTGTGATAGGTGCCTCGAGAACCTTATCTAGTATTTAATTCTGTCCTGTATGTCAACGTGTTGCACGGAGGGCAACTATCATAAATGGAATAAAGACAAAGGAGAAAATGATTGCAGATAAAGCACACACAGAGCGTGAGAAACGTAAGATGGTGCATGATGGTGGAAATGACCATGTTTTCACATGCATCCACTGTGGACGAACATTTACAGCGCGAATTATCAGCCACATTCGCCACCACCATGGATTGTAGTTATTATCCTGTTTGAAGCACAGCGTACCAAACTATCGTCTGTCAAGACGGAAAGGTGCCAATGACGAATGACTGTATGTTGCCATTTCTCTCGAATCTCTTGTTGTTTCTCTGGACTAATTTAGATATTGTTATCTTGTACGAATGAGTCCGCAAAATGGTCAGCTGCTTGCTTTCCTGTTAAGATGTTTCCGTCTTTATGTAGTGCAATTTTTTAGTTTCTCCCTGTGCCCTCATCGTTCAGTTGTCTTATTAGCTTCCACAACTTCCTTGTGTCTCTTTCAAAGTTCAGTGACTGTTTTCTCCTGCCAGATTTTCGGTCTAACCTGCAGCTTGGCCCTTTGAAATTTGGCTTGGCTGGTTGGTTTGCTTGAGAAGAATGGTCCCGTTCAACCCTCGACTATATTGAATTGGTTGTACTTGGGGCCTTTATGGTGTATCTATGACTTCTTTTTTTCGAAAATATAGCTGCGTATTTCTGCTTCCTTGGAAGAGTTAAGTTGCTGCGATTGAGTTCGTATTATCCTTGTGGTTTTATATATCTGGCCAGAGTCGCGCGCTTGTTGAGGCCTGGATTTATTGTGTGCCCACCCCGTCATATGGTGCCCTTTCCTTCAGGGAGCTTTACCAGTTGTCGTCTCTCCTGGTTTACCTCCTATTTCCCCGTCTTAGTCTGTCTTCGTGTTGTCTGGGTCTTCTCTGATACCTTGTGTCGTGGGCGGGTTGATGTCGCGGTCCGTGAGGTGTGTATTTTTTTCTCCTGGCCCCCGTCCACTCTTGGTCTTGGTCGCTGTCGTTCTGGTTTTCTTCCTCTTCTTCTATTTCTTCTTCTGTTACTTCATCTTCTGTCTGTGACTTTGCGTCTTCTGCTTCTGGTGTTTCGATCTTTGATTTGAGAAGGTGTAGTTGTTCTCTTTCCTCTTGTATCTGCGTGAGCGTTTCTTCGGTCTTTTCTCTCTCTCTTCTTGAATTTTTGCTAGAGTTTCTTCAATTTCGGTCTTGATAGCAGCAATTCGGGCAACATCCTGCTCAATCTTCTGATGCACTTGCTTCAGTTCGTCCAGGATGCGCTGAACGGCTGTTGTCTGTGTTTCTTGAGTCTTGTCTCTATCTTCTTCCATGCTGTGGATCTTTGACCTCAGGTCATTCAGTTGGCCTCCCAGTTGTGCTTTGTCAATTTTTGTAAGTCTATTGGTCGCCTCATACTGCCTCCTAGCCTCTTTATAGGGCAAGTTTGTTTGGATTGCAATCTTCATTGCCGCTTTGCTGTCTTGGTGGCAGGGGCAGCCGAGGTACCTGGCGCCATGGTTACCGAAGCAGTTGGCGCATTTTCTGTTGATATTAGGCATCCTGAAGTCAGTGTCGGCCTTTGCATACTGGCACTGACTTATTGATGGGGACCAGAGCAGTACCTACACACCTCCACATCACTTGTGCAGGTTGCACGGGTGTGCCAAAATTTCTGGCACTTAGAACACTGCAGCACTCTCGGTATGTAGTGCTCTGGTGCTTGGTCTTTCTTGTCCCATGTAATGTATTGAGGGATCACTCGGTCCTCTGATTTTACGACGACGATTTTAAAGGGGATGTTGTTCCTTCCGATGATCCGCTCAGCACTGGTGATCTTCATATTCCTGTTTTCCCGGGTCAGCATCTCCCTGATCTGGTCATTGGTGAGATGGGTCTTCACTCGTTTAATGACCCATCGTTTGCTCGTGCGGTGCCGGGTGGCTTCCATTAAGATGCCGCGGTGAAGCTGGATGACTGGCTTTCTCGTCTTGTGAGATCTTCTGTATAAGTGATGTGGTTTTTGGATTTTTGTTGATGGATACCACTACTCCATCAGGTGTCTTGCGCAGCTGGTTGATGCTGTTCCTTCCAAGCTCGTTTTCCAACAGACTCAGTATCTTGCCTGTTGGTAGCGCCGACAGTTTGGCTTCTCCCACGCTTGTCTACTTGAGTAGAATTTTGCCGGAGAAGTCCTCGGTAGTTGTTGTTTCCTCCTGTGTGGAGGTCTCTGGAAGATTGGGCTGCATCGTCTTGGTGCTGGTTAGGACTTCCCGGCTGCTGCTGGCTTCAATTGTAATTTCTTCAGCAACGGAAACGGTTTCAGCTGGTGTAGGAGCAGGACTGCTGTTTGTAGATATGGGCTCAGCAGTCGCAGCGGCCTTCCTCGCCTCAACCTTCTTCTTCCCGGCTGCATATAGCGCATGTCTCTGTGTGGCACTCTTAACACGAGGCATCCTCTGCGTTATCTGATTGTGATCTGTTCTCGTTAGAGCGTCTTGCGACGAATGATGCAATTTGGCTTTTGCGTGCTGGTATTTATGTCGTGGTGCTCTTGGCTGGGTTCGGCCTCTGCTTGTTTTCTACACACTTCCACTTCATTTTGCAACTGTTCCAGTTCACCATTCCAGTAGGGTTTATAATGTTTACAGGCTCCTCTTGGTACTGTTTCTTGTGCTGGCTGCATGTAGTATCATTTTCCAAACTCTTCAACTACTTTATTTATGTCTTTCTCAGTGTTAAGGTTTCTAACCAGTATGCTGGTGCGATGCTTATACATTGCCCAGTCTGCTTTCTTTAAGTTCCACTTTGAGAGGGCACTGCTTTCAATTACAAACTCATTTTCTACAGTTAGAAAGACTTGCCGATGGTCACTGCCACCAAGTTGTTTCCCAACAATTCGTTTAATGTTGCAATCCAGGTCTGGTGAATGAAAAGCCATGTTAGGTGTAGTTGTAGTGTGCCATAATCTCGAGTAGAAAGTATGTGGGTCAGACGCCTTGTTAATCAAGATGAATCTATTCTCATCCTGCCAGTCTTCCAGTCTCTCTTCTCTCTTCTCCATGTGATCATAGTCCCAGCTCTGCGAGTGGCTGTTGAAATCGACACACGCAATCATTTTTTTTTCTGTTAATGGTAGTGTGTCCAGTGCTTGTGGACGGTCACTTTGACAATAGTAAATGATCAGATGTAGGTCTGTATTGTCTGTCTTAAGTTAAAGTGTCTGATACTCAGCCCCTTCTATGTAAACATCACTTTGGGAAGCAGTGATGTTATTTTTTTTACAAGGTTCAGTATCCCACTCTTTCACCTGTCCTTTCGGTCAGATCGGTAACACTAGTAGCCTCTGATTTTGAAGGCTATATTGTCGTTGAGGTGAGTTTCTTGCAAGCAACATATGCTTACTTTTGTTGAACCAAAATGTTTTCTAGTTCTATTATTTCGTTGCTGACTCCCTCCGCATTCCAGTGCATTATTTTTAGCGTTTGTTTGGTATGGCCAGACGCCCTATTCTCAGGTCCCCTTGCTCCACAGGACATCTGAGAAGGACCTCCAGTAGTTGTGGTTGGAACCTTTCGAGGCATAGGGCCGGCACTGCACCTGCCTGGGGCTCCAAAGCAGGGCTAGCACCATAACTTTTAGCAGCAGTCGACATATTTCATGGCGTCATTGCGTGGCATCCTGATTTCTGTGGTGCACCTCCTGGCTGGTTGTCTCCGTCTTCAGCACCTTTCCTTTGCTAGAGCAGACTGTGGTCTTACTCGAGTTTAGATGTGTACGCGCGCACACACGTGTCTGCGCATGCATGTACGTGCATACACATCTAGAGCGTACTCGTTATTTTTCGGCGCCAGAGACTCGCCGCCGCCCCTTCTCCTATTAGTTAAAACAGTTCCGCCACGAGAAGGCCAGGAGTTGGACTTTTGCTGCAGAGGTGATGAATGCACGAGCCATTGGGGTATTTATGCAAGGTTGGGCGCTCACCTCAACTCTGCGCCCCGGCTACTTAACAGCAACATTTGGAACCGATTAGATTGTTCTTTTCCATGCTTTGGGTCAACTAGTGCTATTCCAAATCTTCACACATGGTGCATGGTAGATACGGACGCTGCTTTCTCCTCTGGCTTGGATTAATTTATCTGAAATATCGTCAGAATGTAATGACTTCCCTATCTTCAGACTTTGCATTGCTGATCGTTCTTCCTCTAATAAAGATTCTGTTATTTCTTTACACTTTCATGTATATTATCTGGGCTCTTTGTCATATCTTCGTACAATTCTGCACTTCCTTCATCTCTTTGGTATATACTTTCTGCTAAATTGTTACTATTCCTATCATTTATTACACGTAATGATGATTTGAAGTGACGTGTTAATGTTCTGATTTTCCTAAACAAGTCTCTATCTTTTCCTTGTCACTGGAAATTCTCTGTTCAATTACATGTACTCTGATATTTTACGTTCCCACCCACATTTTCTGCTTTAGCCCACTAACAGAGCTTTCCACAGTGGTACCTTCGGGTTTATTGCTTGGCATCATCTCTGCTAACCATACTCCATTCGCCATTGTTCCCTTCTACATTGGTGACAACTGTTATTGAAGATCTGCAACAGCTTTGCTTTAGCCTCTGTTCCTAGGTTCCTGATCATTTCATTGGAGATACCATCAGCTCCTGGTGACTTTCTCATTTTCAGTTTTGATATGGCTAGCTCCAGTTCGCTGATTGTGATGGGTGCCTCCAGAACCTCATGTACTTCTTCTTCGTTCATCCGGAGTTTTTTTTCCGGACGTGATTGCGTTGTGCCTGTTTACAGCAGAGCTGCGTTCTTGCGCCGTTAGGCCGACACATCCGACTTCTGCGGGCATTTGTTGACCGGGTTAACCTTCCCGGGGGAACCTCATGTACTATTTCCTTCTATCCTGTATGTTGCCGTTTCTCTTGAATCTCTTGTTGTTTCTCTGGACTAATTTCGATATTGTTATCTTGTGCGAATGAGTCCGCAAAATGGTCAGCTGCTTGATTTCTTGTTAAGATGTTTCCATCTTTATGTAGTGCAATTTTTGAGTTTTTCCCTGTGCCCTCATCGCTAAGCTGTTTTATTAGCTTCCATAACTTCCTTGTGTCTCTTTCAAAGTTCGGTGATTCTGTTTTCTCCTGCCAGATTTTCCGTCTAGCCTGCAGCCGGGCCCTTTGGAATTTGGCTTTTGCGTGCTGATATTTATTGTGGTGCTCTTGGCTGGGTTTGACCCCTGCTTGCTTTCTACATACATCCACATTATTATGCAACTGTTCCAGTTCACTACTCCAGTAGGGTTCTTATTGTTTACGGGCTCCTCTTGGTATTGTTTCTCGTGCTGCCTGTAGTATGCATTTCCCAAACTCTTCAACTACTATATTTATGTCCTTCTCAGTGTTCAGGTTTCTAACCAGTATGCTGGTGAGATGCTTGTACATTGCCCAGTCTGCTTTCTTGTAGTTCCACCTCGAGAGGGTGCTGCTTTCACTTACAAGCTCATTTTCTACAGTTTGAAAGACTGGCCGATGTTCACTGCCACCAAGTTGTTTCCCAACAATTCGTGTAATGTTCCACTTCAGGTCTGGTGAATGAAACGCCAGGTCAGGTGTAGTTGTAGTGTGCCATGATCTCGAGTAGAAGGTATGTTGGTCAGACGGCTTGTTAATCAGGATGAATCTATTCTCATCCTGCCAGTCTTCCAGTCTCTCTCCTCTCTGGTCCATGTGATCATAGCCCCAGCTCTGCGAGTGGCTGTTGAAGTCGCCACACACAATCATTTTTCCTTATAATGGTAGTGTGTCCAGTGCCTGTCGGTGGTCATTTGGACAGTAGTAATTGATCAGGTGAAGGTCTGTATTGTCTGTCTTAAGTTTAAGTGCCTGGTACTCAGATTCTTCCATGTAAACTTCAATTTGGGAAGCAGGGATATTGTTTTTGACAAGAGTCAGTATCCGACCCTTTCGCCTGTCCTTTCGGTCAGATCGGTAGCCTCTGATTTTGAAGGCTATATTTTCGTTGAGGTGGGTTTCTTGCAAGCAACATACACTTACATTTTCTTTGGCCAAGATGTTTTCTAGTTCTATTCTTTTTTTGTTGATACCCTCTGCATTGCAGTGCATTATTTTAAGTCTTTGTTTGGTACGGCCAGACGTTCTATTGTCAGGCCCTCTGGCTCCGCAGGACATCTGAAAAGGACCTCCATTAATTGTGGTTAGACCCTTACGAGGCATAAGACCCGGCACTGCACCTGCCTGGGGGTCCAGAGCAGGGCGAGTACCATAACATGTAGCAGTTGTCGACATAATTCACTGCGTAGTTTTGTGGCAGCCTGATTTCTGTGGTGCGCCTCCTGGCTGGCTGCCTCCGTCTTCAGCACCTATCTTTTTCAAGATATCTATGGTCTTACTCGACATACGAACACATATGATGGCCTGCCTCGCATCCTGTGTTCACATTGTTCACCAATGGTACAAACCCGTACGTCATGATTGTTTGATTGTTAGTTCTGTGTACCAGTGCCCACTAAATCGCCGTGTACTGAAGAATATCCTTGCTCTAGAGTCTAGACAGAATTGGCATCTTTCCTTCTGGCTGGTAACAGAAATAAATCCGTTGAATCCGTTGAGGCATTCCACTGCCGGAACACAACAAACTAAAAGAAAATACACATTTCGCCTAACGGGCGGAAAGAAGAGACACCATCTTGCCCCATCTTGATGACGTCAAATTCATTATTATGCCCACCAACTGAAATTCCTGGCTTACGTGTTTGGATCTCACTGATATAATTGCACCAGAAAGTGAAAACAAAGGACTTAATTTGAATGACAGAAAAACAGAAGTAATGGTTATCCCTAAGAAAAATTGTATACCAAAATGCTAAATCAAAGTAGATGAAACCAATCTGAAACAAGTCGATGTATTTAATTATTTGAATCTTTAAAAACGTAAGCAAAGGTAACATTTCACATGATGAAGATTATTCTCAGCAATTTATCTTTATTAATCAAGGTGAGGAATTCGTTTTAAGAGGTATATTAGGCCAACCCTGACGTACGGATGCGAAGCATGCAAATTAGTAGACAAGTGAGGAATTATGTGAAAGCTGTGGAGTGTTGGTTTTATAGAAGAATGATAAGAACATAATGAAAGGGTAGAAAGAAAATTAACATATCTTGAAACAAGTACTTAACGGTACTTAGAAGTACTCACTAAGCTGGGTACGTACCCTGGCAAGTGAAAGGGTTACTAACGGCTTAGGACGTAGTTCACAGCCGTGTGGATTGGAAAGCATGGGGAAGCTACCATCATGCATCATAAGACGTTCAAAGGGAAGCCGATTAAGAATTTCAAAGACCTCATGGTGTGCTCCCAAGCCACACTGAAAAGTTCCTAGCAATGGGGCGGTTGAAAAGAAGTAGTTTTATCCACCAGGCCAAACGACTCTGCAGAGAAACCACGATTTACCCACAGTTGGTATCCCCCTGACAACTATTCCAGAGCGAAACCCGTGGAAAGATGAACATAGACTATCGCTACAAATCCAGACAAAAGTGAGAGGAATATTTGATAAGGAAGAACAGAACAGTGTACAGCGCAGAACAGCAACTCTCAGCTTCCTTGATGACGAATACCCACAGGATCTCTGGATCCGAGTCTACACAGATGGGTCAGCACAAAATGCTGTTCGAAATGGAGGAGCGGGAGTGTACATAGAATACCCAAATAATACTAGGGACACGGCCAGAGTTCCAATAGGAAAATACTGCCATAACTATGATGCTGCAATTGAGGCAATCAAGATAGCAACAGAGAAATTACAAAATACCAACCATGGTACACAACCTGTGGTGATATTGACAGATGCAAAATCCGTAATAGAGACGCTCCTGTTTGGGGAATTGCCAGTTCTAAGTACACTACTTTCTGAACTTAGCAGTCAGCGTAAGGTCACCATACAGTGGATACCATTCCACTGTGGAGTCCCCGGAAACGACAGAGCTGATCGATTGGCTAAGGAAGGAGCAAAAGAAGAACAACCTGATTTGCCTATTACATACCACCAAAAGAAAAGAATGATCAAATCAGTCAGAAGGCCACCAAATCCTACTCAAGACGACTACCACGTTATGGACAGACCAGAACAGGTCATTCTTCTGCGCCTCAGAACAGGACACAATAGATTACGCAACCACATGTATACAAAATTCAAGATTGGTGACTCAGCCATGTGCACGTGTGGTTTGGCGTCGCAGACAGCAGAGCACATACTCCAGGATTGCCCAAACTACAACATATCCAGGCGAACCTTCTGGCCTAGAGAGACAACAGTGGAACTATGGACCGCTGAGTGAACTAAACAAGACTGTTAGATTCATACAAGAGACAACATTGCAATTATAAACATATTTCAGGCGAACGAAAGAAGAAGAAAAAGGTGGACATAATGTAAACAACCTGCTTTATGCTGATGACAAGGTTTTATTCGTTGAAAATGAGACAGTTACCAGAAATTATATATATATATATACATATAATCATCCATGTCCTTGTTATGGACTTGACACGTGTGTGGTCAAATATCGCGTGTTTGGCTATAACAATGCGGTTACTCCTCTCTTAATAGGCTGATATTGACTTATTTCATGATCAATCTTTATGGCAGCTTGCTGATTTGATTCAGTTATTGCAAAATCTAGCTTGATATTTCTTAAAACCCTCTTTTATTTCTTCTGGTTTATTTTCTTCAATTACTGGTGCATTGTGACTTTTACAGTCCGCTACTGGTTTTGTTTTTACCTACAGTATGCTGTTTCAAAATCAGTTGTTTATTAGTGAGTAATCAGTTTGAATTTGACAATTGTTTTCTGGACTTTTCCATGTCTAAAGACGTCTGTTATGTTGCTGAAATTGGTGTTTCCAATTATCATATCATGTGTCCGTGCCCATTCAACAAGATTTTTCCCCGCTCTTACTTCTCTTTCCAATGTCATAACCGCCAGTAACATGTTCATCTTTATCTTCTCTATCTTTTGCATTGATCTCCCAGCACTATAGTGTTTCACACTTGTTACATTGTGCAATAGCCATGTAAAGTTGTTCTTCAAAAGCTATCACTTTCTTCTTCTGTACTGTCTTCAGCTGGTCCATAGAGTTGTATAATATTAAAATTTACTATTTTTTTCTCGTATCTGACTAATAGAACCGATATAATAGGAGCATATTGCCTTTTTATTTTTTCGCTTGCTCTGTCTCCTGAGTACATTATTCTATATTCATATGAGTAAATTTCTCATGCTCCTGTCTGTCTCGTCTCATACAATCCAAAGATTTTAACATTAATTCTTTTCATTTCCCTCTTGGATTTTTTCAGTTTACTAACTTACGTGTGTATTCTCACATTTCATGTCCCAATAACAAATACATTACTTCTTGATTTGCGCACAGTGGCTGGATGACGGTCTAGTAGCACATGCTGTTCCCACATGACGAGACAGGTCTTGGGCTTCCATTAACGTCGTTCATGTTGAACATATTGCGTACAGACATGATATACGGGGCATCTGTAAAGAATCTAGTTTGCCATTGCTTTCCTTCTTGGCAGTGACCATACTGGTCGGTGACAATAGTCATTAATCTATATAACGGATTATCAGCCTACCATCGCAAAATTTGAGACCATAATCATACTGTTGAGACCTGTAACTAGTGCAAGGGTTCCCATAGGCTAGTAGAGGAAAGGAGGCACCTTACTTCTCCTTTGTTATTGTCGTGGAATACTGAGAGTTAATGATTCCCAGATAGACGACTGTATACACCGACTAACCAGGTAGAAGAAGGGTTAACAAACGAAGCAGTAAGGGTAACCAACAACGGAGTGACCAGGCGCATGTGTTTATAGGTCAAGACACAGAAGGGGCCGCCAACAGCCCAGGTAACCTGTCGCGTGGAAAAATTGGTTTGCGACAAAGGCAGACAGCATTATTGGACAGCATATTGCGGTCTGGATGTATGAATAACGGAAAAGTTTCAGATCTGTAATTTTCCACTAACGGTGATAATGAAGTATGGACTTGAGGTGTCAAGCAAGGTCAAGGACTATGCGGCAAAAATGACCTATAAAGAGTGACCACTTCTTTGTGAGAGTTTATTGTGTGTTCCAAACTGAACGGAAGGAGATATGTTCCTGAGTGGGAATAGAAATACACGTCCCTAATGATGGAAAGAGGGGATAGTAGTGTGTTATTCGCTAAGTGTTTTTCGATTCCAGGAACATAGATGCCTAAATAAGGTATTAATATATTAGAGTATAGTTTTAGCATAGGAATATAGATCGGCGTGAAGTGCATTTAACATTTCTTTCTATTAGTAGGAATAGTATAGACGTTAGGTGAATCTTCTATCCTATGTCAGAGTGGGTTTTTTCGGAAGCCTTTTCATTTCGGCTGGAGGAAAAGACACTCACATAGGAGAGAAGAGGAAGCAGACACAGATCTCATTATTAAATGTATATCACACAGGTTCCCATACCAGTGCGAGACTTATCAACTAAGGTATAACACAGATGGCTGTGGTCAAGATCACTCAGTGTTGATAACCCACAAGAAAGCACTTTAAAGTAATAAAGCACGACACTTGTGCATAAGAAAGGAAAGAAAAGAAGTGTCATCGTAATAAGTCAGGAGGACAGAGAACGGAAAATAGAGATCATACAAACTAAAAAACAAAAGACTCAAATGACTCATTATCGAAGAGTTGCAAGGTGCATACCAAATGCCTATACCAATTACGAACTATCCAGTGTAGAACTTTTACAGGACAAAAATAGAGAATACTAGAAACTCGATGTGTTTTCCAGGATGGATTTAAGAACGCTATAAGAAAGCAACGAACATTCAGTTTAAGCTGACAGCATATAGTGATCTGTTTAAGTACATTGATACAGTGGTGAACATTTTTTCATTAAAAACAAAAAACGGATATACCTACAGACTCAAGCAGACGGAGCATTCAGGGTGAGACCGTTCTGTTGTATCTATGTACTGTCCTGTACTTTAGCCGAGAGAAGAGACGAGAGAAGACACGGAGACTATCTATCAACATCTTATCTGGCAGCCACACTAGAAGAACATACCAACTACATAGACAATATCCATACATACACCAGACATAGTTTTATTAATAAATCTTTTATTTATTGTTGAAAGGAACTGTTGTCTGAGTATGTGTTGAGAGAATAACAGAGAGAGAGAGAGTGAAAGAAATAGATATATGGAAGGGAAGACAGAAGAGAGGAGTGTAGACCAAAGTCAGTCAATAATCCCAACAGATAATAAGTTTAAAGATGTGCTGGTTGATTCCAACTTCCTCTCGGGAAAATAACAGGACAGTTATCTTAGCTCACTAGAAAGACTCATTTCCAACAGACAAGAGAAGAAAAGATCTAGGACTTGAATTTTCCCAATTACTATGAATGAACAAGTATGCATACAATTGAGCTACAGTAAATCGCCATATGCTCATGCGACTGTGTAATGGTAATTTTGATAGCGACGTTAACAGGATGTTCCAAATTGTACGAAATGTCAGAATGTGAAATACCTTTATGACGCAACAGAAATAAAACAAATTTGCTCAAATGCGTTGCATGTATCGGAAACTGAAATATTGTTGCCATATTAAACACCACTGTGGGATAGAAATGGCAGTTAAAGGTGTGGTTCCTGGAAGAAAATGCAGGGGTTTCCCAAAACGAAGGTGGACACAGGACATTAAAAGCACATTGGACACGAAAATACATGAGACAGGGGACCTGGTCAAAATATCAAGTCTTTCCGGTAGCTAGTGATGACAGCGACACTTTACAAAGAACCTACTACCTGTTGACGACGATGTACTCTTTTTAATAATTGGCATAAATTAACAACTTTTGTGTTTCTAGATGTAACATACACCTCCTGTTCTATGAATGCCTTTGTCCATAAAACGACAATTAATCAATAGCATATTCATACCAATCGTTTGCTACCAGTGTCATATTTGAACATTTTCAAAATTACACAAACGCAAAATCAACACCTTCGAATTGCGATGCTAATAAGAGCTACAAATTTAACCATTCTAGAACGATTAAAAGGTACAGACAGTGAGATCAACACATACATTGAAAAACAGGAAAATGAAATGGTCTGGCTTCTTGTTAGAATGCAATATAACCAACACTAGCACTATACTAAACATAAAAAATAAAAAGATCTGACACGAAAGCAAGAAAATGGATTGACATCAAAACCATTATACTGTCACAAGGAATGACATCAAAAACGTGTTACTAACACAAAGAATGACAGGGTCACTCATTAAGCACTGAGTTGAGTTAGTTAAGCTAAGAACTGATAAACACTGCACTCAGGACATTCCCACACTCGCTCTGTCTCCTCGTTCAACAGCCAGCGAACAGTCACACTACTAATCGTTCCCACCGCTATCTGACTGAAAGTTCTCTTGGTCTTCCCTCTCAGTTTTGAGATTCTTCCGAACCCCTGCCAATCCCCCGCAATCTCATCCTTTCCACATACGGGTTCTCAGTCTGTTCCCAAACCTTTGACAAGTGTTTGTCTTTTAAGGATCGTGTGGAGGCTTTGGTGGTGAAAGCTGGTAGGGGACTTAATGCATTGAGGGCTTTGGCAGCAACCGGGGTAGATCAGAGGATGCTGTACGGGCTCTTTCAGCAGTTAATAATTTCTGTCATTATGTATGGTTGCTGACAGTATCAAAGAGCCAGCTTGAAAGGTTGGAGCCCAAACAGAATGCTGCCATGCGGTTAATCCTGGGGTGCACAAAGGACACACAAATTATATGCTTGAGCCATACCCTGGCGCTACCAACAATGACGGATAGGCATAGGGTCCTTCAGGCCAAATGGTACCTGAGAGTTTCTACAGATAGGCAGGGGCGTCACTAGGGGGGTGCGGGGGGTGCGGGCCGCACCGGGTGACACCATCAAGGGGTGACACCAAAATAAAAAAATTGCAAATTTGACAAAGCAGACATAGCTCTGTCTAGTCGGGTTTCATAACCGTTCATTGTTAATTTTAGAAATTTTAATGTTAAATAACAAAAATTTAACTTTGTCCGAGTTTGTCGAAGTTCTTTATTTATGTTTTACCTGAAGTATTGAAGTTATATTGTTCAATTTGTTTTCTTTCTTATGTCCTTATTAACTTTTTGACTTATTTTACAAACATTACTATATGCGATTATATATGGTACAGGAACAATCGGAAGAAGACCATGGTGAAAGTCTAGAGGGGTGACACCAAGAGTTTACCGCACTGGGTGACACCAACCCCAGTGACGCCACTGCAGATAGGGATCACCCACTGCATGCAGCCTTGGATATAATCAAGGGTCATAGACTAAGACGAGTGTGATATAGAGACCATCAATCGTGAAAGAGAGTGGGTTGAAGTTCCGGAAGATATGGCGGGCTGGTACAATGTAATAATAACACTGGGTAGTGAGTGAAGAGAATGGGCAGCGGGCCGCACTGAGTTTGAAGTGCAACAGCTAATCCAGAGTAACACATATCAATGTGACATAGTCATCTACACCGATGGGTCAGTGGTGAGACACAGATGTAGTGGTTGGAGCTTTATTGCAAAGGCTTATGGACGAGTCTTGAAAAAGGAGAGTCTGGCATATGAGACTATGACCTCCAGCATGAGAATGGAGGTGGAGACAGTAACAGCGGATATTCCGTTGGCTAGAGGAGACTACTGCAACACACGTTGTATTCATTACGGATTCAAAGAGTATGCATAGTAAGGTGGAGAAAGGAATGTTTCGTGTGGAATGGCTCTCGTCGCTTCAGATGTCACAGATTGTGAGAATTGTATGGATAGTTTGCTCTGGCTATGCTGGGGTGCAAGGGAATGAACAGGCTGATAGGCTAGCAAGGAATGCACGTCTTGGCGGCAGATTGCCTATGGATAAGGGGGAGGTGGTCATGCGCTTGTGGGACCAGGTGGAGAAGGCGAAGGAACAGATTGAGAACCCATATGTGGAAAGAATGAGATTGCTGGAGATCGGCAGGGGTTCTGCAAGAATCTCAAAACTGAGAGGGAAGATCATGAGGACGTTTAATCAGATAGCGGTGGGAACGATTATTAGTATGACTCTTCGCTGGCTTTTGAACAAGCGGACGGAGCACGTATAGGAATGTCCTGAGTGCAGTGATGTCGATTCTTAACTCCACTTCTCCACCTAGTCCCACATGCCCACCACCTCCTATCTACCACCAAGAGGCGCATCAACTATTCATGATAGAAACATGATGATTGAAACATCAACTATTCATTCCGACATCGCTTGATGGCAAAAGTGGAAAATAATCATGTGGATGATGATGAATATAATATACCAGATTTTCTTATTTGTAACGTTTTCGCTTGCAACAATAGTTTTTAATTTTCTTGTTAAATGCCTTCAGGTTGAAGACTACCTTTGGCTTCTTTCTGGAAAGAACAACAGAGAAGTGCCACTCCTGTTTGTGAAGCGTCGATGTATGGGAGGATATGATGAAATAACGCAAATGCACAATGACGGAAGGCTCGCCAGACTTTTAAAAAATCTTACGCTGGGCGACGATGAAGCAGATGAAGACAGTGTTCAAAGCAAAGACATCGAAGCTAGTCAAGTTACTGTCCGTATACAAGGATTGGACGAAACGGAACTATTAATTAGAGTTGCCGATTCTATCAGCGATATCGATTACCAAGCAGATTATAACGTCCGGCTTGATAAGACGTCCATGATTGAAATACATGAAATGTTCAAACAGGAACAGGAAGAAAGGGGACAGGCGGTAGACACGTCTGTTACAGGAAAGGATTTAACTCCAAAGGTTCCAGTGTGGCTCCCAGTTATCGGCACTCACGGCAAATTAACCATAGCAATGGTCCTGTCGACAGAAACGGCCCGTTTTATCATGACCAAACCTGTTCAGGCCGAAGTAAAAGATGAGGGTGGCAGCACAGTTCCAGCCCATGAGAATAATGTAGTATCAGTTCCAGAACATGAGTCGCGTCACAATTTCGCATCTATGTAACAATGTATACCATCTTTTGTATGTCTTCAAGTGAAAATAAATGTTCACATTCTCTATACAGCATACAGCATTATGTATTAGCGTGTGCTAATTTGTGTGTGTGTGTGTGTGTGTGTGTGTGTGTTTGAGAGAGAGAGAGAGAGAGAGAGAGAGAGAGGGAGAGAGAGAGAGAGAGAGAGAGACAGACAGACAGACAGACAGACAGAGACAGAGAGAGTGCACGCATTTGTGCATGTATCACTGTGTGTTGAATTTAGTCACGAACTGACATCATAGCACTCGGGACATTCCTGCACGTGCTCCGTCCTAATCTTCAACAGCCAACCAATTGTCCCAATACTAATGGTATCAGTAGCAGTTGTACGGGTATGTGTATGTATTCATTCATGCATAAGTGTATGTATGTCTTGTGTGTGCACGCATCTAGGCGTTTTTATAACATGTATTTACTATGATCACGTACGGTCTTCTTAGTCCATACTGTGTGAGTTTGGTGATCACATCCTTCAATCTCTGGGTCTAACAATAATTTCTGACACTGATATTCTTCGATACCATGATATCAAACTGTCTGGCATCTTATCCCTTCTCCACTTGCTTCTCGTCCACTCCAACTATCCCGTTATGACGACATACTTCAGCTTACGCATCATCACGACACGCCCAAAGAATGTGGACTGTCTTTTGATGCGAGTAACCAGCTCTTTGTGAGTTAACTTCTCAAGTTTTTATTGTCCTTTCTATGGACAATGAGTAGGCAAGCTGAAAAACATCTGATGGCTGTGGAAATATGGTTTCTGAGGAAAATGTAAAGAATACCATGGACAGGCAGAAAACCAATGGCCAAGTCATTCAAGAAACAAATGAAAAACGTAACTTATTTGAGAAATTAGACATAGACAGTCACAAGTTTACGAGAAGACATAAACTGGAGAACTTGATGACAATTGGCAAGATCGAGGGGAAGAGAACAAGAGGAAGGTGGAGAAGTAAATACCTGAATGGCTTGGCCACGTGGTATTGTCGAGACAAGAACAACGAGCTGATCCACGAATCTGATGCCCACGGAATATGGCAACAGCCCACGTTTACCGGCATGGCACATGATGAATGAATCCGTTCACGGAGTCAATATTTACGCAGCAGTCAGTTGACTGCTAATTGCCCGTGGTTCATTTCCGTACATCAAAACTGGCTAAATATAGCTCTTCTCGTGTCTTTTTCTCACCTCAAATGACACAGATAAATTGCATACAATATTCTTCATGTTGTGAAATTGTGCCCTTGCTTGCGCTATTTCTTCTTTTTCTTCCGGAGAGATTTTTTTCGGACGTGATTGCATTGTGCCTGTTTACAGCCTAGCTGCGTTCTTGCGCCGTTAGGCCGACACATCCGACTTCTGAGGGAAATTGTTGACCGGGTTAACCTTCCCGAGCTTGCGCTATTGAACTTACTTAATGCAACTTCCGACTGCTGTTACTAAAGTACCCAAATGCTTGAATTCATTCATTCAGTAGCGTGTCCTTTGTAGACCATCATCTCTTCCTCGCTTCCCAGGCATATACATCTCCATCATTGTTCTCTGTAAACTTTCGTTACGTTTCAAGTGACCAAAATATTTCAATATTCTTTATTTTATCGTCTTTAATAGCCAACCTTCTTCAATATTCAGCTCTTGAAGTATGGATGCATTTGTTCTTTTATTTATCCAAGATATTCTTAGAACTCGTCTATAACATGATTGATTGATTGATTGATTTAGGAACCGACATCACAGCATTCGGGGCATTCCCATAAGCGCTCCGTCCCCATCCTCAGCAGCCAGCGAAGAGTTCCAACACTAATAGTACCAGTTGCAATCTGATTATATGTCCGTCTTGCCTTTCCTTTGAGCATTGATCGTCGGCCAGATCCCCTCGTCACCGAGTTTGTCGAAGTTCTTTATTTATGTTTTACCTGAAGTATTGAAGTTATATTGTTCAATTTGTTTTCTTTCTTATGTCCTTATTAACTTTTTGACTTATTTTACAAACATTACTATATGCGATTATATATGGTACAGGAACAATCGGAAGAAGACCATGGTGAAAGTCTAGAGGGGTGACACCAAGAGTTTACCGCACTGGGTGACACCAACCCCAGTGACGCCACTGCAGATAGAGATCACCCACTGCATGCAGCCTTGGATATAATCAAGGGTCATAGACTAAGACGAGTGTGATATAGAGACCATCAATCGTGAAAGAGAGTGGGTTGAAGTTCCGGAAGATATGGCGGGCTGGTACAATGTAATAATAACACTGGGTAGTGAGTGAAGAGAATGGGCAGCGGGCCGCACTGAGTTTGAAGTGCAACAGCTAATCCAGAGTAACACATATCAATGTGACATAGTCATCTACACCGATGGGTCAGTGGTGAGACACAGATGTAGTGGTTGGAGCTTTATTGCAAAGGCTTATGGACGAGTCTTGAAAAAGGAGAGTCTGGCATATGAGACTATGACCTCCAGCATGAGAATGGAGGTGGAGACAGTAACAGCGGATATTCCGTTGGCTAGAGGAGACTACTGCAACACACGTTGTATTCATTACGGATTCAAAGAGTATGCATAGTAAGGTGGAGAAAGGAATGTTTCGTGTGGAATGGCTCTCGTCGCTTCAGATGTCACAGATTGTGAGAATTGTATGGATAGTTTGCTCTGGCTATGCTGGGGTGCAAGGGAATGAACAGGCTGATAGGCTAGCAAGGAATGCACGTCTTGGCGGCAGATTGCCTATGGATAAGGGGGAGGTGGTCATGCGCTTGTGGGACCAGGTGGAGAAGGCGAAGGAACAGATTGAGAACCCATATGTGGAAAGAATGAGATTGCTGGAGATCGGCAGGGGTTCTGCAAGAATCTCAAAACTGAGAGGGAAGATCATGAGGACGTTTAATCAGATAGCGGTGGGAACGATTATTAGTATGACTCTTCGCTGGCTTTTGAACAAGCGGACGGAGCACGTATAGGAATGTCCTGAGTGCAGTGATGTCGATTCTTAACTCCACTTCTCCACCTAGTCCCACATGCCCACCACCTCCTATCTACCACCAAGAGGCGCATCAACTATTCATGATAGAAACATGATGATTGAAACATCAACTATTCATTCCGACATCGCTTGATGGCAAAAGTGGAAAATAATCATGTGGATGATGATGAATATAATATACCAGATTTTCTTATTTGTAACGTTTTCGCTTGCAACAATAGTTTTTAATTTTCTTGTTAAATGCCTTCAGGTTGAAGACTACCTTTGGCTTCTTTCTGGAAAGAACAACAGAGAAGTGCCACTCCTGTTTGTGAAGCGTCGATGTATGGGAGGATATGATGAAATAACGCAAATGCACAATGACGGAAGGCTCGCCAGACTTTTAAAAAATCTTACGCTGGGCGACGATGAAGCAGATGAAGACAGTGTTCAAAGCAAAGACATCGAAGCTAGTCAAGTTACTGTCCGTATACAAGGATTGGACGAAACGGAACTATTAATTAGAGTTGCCGATTCTATCAGCGATATCGATTACCAAGCAGATTATAACGTCCGGCTTGATAAGACGTCCATGATTGAAATACATGAAATGTTCAAACAGGAACAGGAAGAAAGGGGACAGGCGGTAGACACGTCTGTTACAGGAAAGGATTTAACTCCAAAGGTTCCAGTGTGGCTCCCAGTTATCGGCACTCACGGCAAATTAACCATAGCAATGGTCCTGTCGACAGAAACGGCCCGTTTTATCATGACCAAACCTGTTCAGGCCGAAGTAAAAGATGAGGGTGGCAGCACAGTTCCAGCCCATGAGAATAATGTAGTATCAGTTCCAGAACATGAGTCGCGTCACAATTTCGCATCTATGTAACAATGTATACCATCTTTTGTATGTCTTCAAGTGAAAATAAATGTTCACATTCTCTATACAGCATACAGCATTATGTATTAGCGTGTGCTAATTTGTGTGTGTGTGTGTGTGTGTGTGTGTGTTTGAGAGAGAGAGAGAGAGAGAGAGAGAGAGAGAGAGAGAGAGGGAGAGAGAGAGAGAGAGAGAGAGAGAGAGAGAGACAGACAGACAGACAGACAGACAGAGACAGAGAGAGTGCACGCATTTGTGCATGTATCACTGTGTGTTGAATTTAGTCACGAACTGACATCATAGCACTCGGGACATTCCTGCACGTGCTCCGTCCTAATCTTCAACAGCCAACCAATTGTCCCAATACTAATGGTATCAGTAGCAGTTGTACGGGTATGTGTATGTATTCATTCATGCATAAGTGTATGTATGTCTTGTGTGTGCACGCATCTAGGCGTTTTTATAACATGTATTTACTATGATCACGTACGGTCTTCTTAGTCCATACTGTGTGAGTTTGGTGATCACATCCTTCAATCTCTGGGTCTAACAATAATTTCTGACACTGATATTCTTCGATACCATGATATCAAACTGTCTGGCATCTTATCCCTTCTCCACTTGCTTCTCGTCCACTCCAACTATCCCGTTATGACGACATACTTCAGCTTACGCATCATCACGACACGCCCAAAGAATGTGGACTGTCTTTTGATGCGAGTAACCAGCTCTTTGTGAGTTAACTTCTCAAGTTTTTATTGTCCTTTCTATGGACAATGAGTAGGCAAGCTGAAAAACATCTGATGGCTGTGGAAATATGGTTTCTGAGGAAAATGTAAAGAATACCATGGACAGGCAGAAAACCAATGGCCAAGTCATTCAAGAAACAAATGAAAAACGTAACTTATTTGAGAAATTAGACATAGACAGTCACAAGTTTACGAGAAGACATAAACTGGAGAACTTGATGACAATTGGCAAGATCGAGGGGAAGAGAACAAGAGGAAGGTGGAGAAGTAAATACCTGAATGGCTTGGCCACGTGGTATTGTCGAGACAAGAACAACGAGCTGATCCACGAATCTGATGCCCACGGAATATGGCAACAGCCCACGTTTACCGGCATGGCACATGATGAATGAATCCGTCCACGGAGTCAATATTTACGCAGCAGTCAGTTGACTGCTAATTGCCCGTGGTTCATTTCCGTACATCAAAACTGGCTAAATATAGCTCTTCTCGTGTCTTTTTCTCACCTCAAATGACACAGATAAATTGCATACAATATTCTTCATGTTGTGAAATTGTGCCCTTGCTTGCGCTATTTCTTCTTTTTCTTCCGGAGAGATTTTTTTCGGACGTGATTGCATTGTGCCTGTTTACAGCCTAGCTGCGTTCTTGCGCCGTTAGGCCGACACATCCGACTTCTGAGGGAAATTGTTGACCGGGTTAACCTTCCCGAGCTTGCGCTATTGAACTTACTTAATGCAACTTCCGACTGCTGTTACTAAAGTACCCAAATGCTTGAATTCATTCATTCAGTAGCGTGTCCTTTGTAGACCATCATCTCTTCCTCGCTTCCCAGGCATATACATCTCCATCATTGTTCTCTGTAAACTTTCGTTACGTTTCAAGTGACCAAAATATTTCAATATTCTTTATTTTATCGTCTTTAATAGCCAACCTTCTTCAATATTCAGCTCTTGAAGTATGGATGCATTTGTTCTTTTATTTATCCAAGATATTCTTAGAACTCGTCTATAACATGATTGATTGATTGATTGATTTAGGAACCGACATCACAGCATTCGGGGCATTCCCATAAGCGCTCCGTCCCCATCCTCAGCAGCCAGCGAAGAGTTCCAACACTAATAGTACCAGTTGCAATCTGATTATATGTCCGTCTTGCCTTTCCTTTGAGCATTGATCGTCGGCCAGATCCCCTCGTCACCCCTCGCTGTTGCATTCTTGCCAGACCATGGTGATCCATTTGCTCCTCCGTGGTGTACACATGCTCCCACAAGGTCGCAAGCACATCTGCTTTGTCATGCATCAATACTCCACCAAGTTTTGCCGAGCCAGCCAATCTGTCCGCCTGTTCATTCCCCAGCACATCAGCATGCCCCGGAGAAAAGATCCAGACGATGCTTGTCACCCGTGACTTCCGAAGCGAAGCAAGCCACTCTGCACGAAGCTTGCCTGTCTTAACCCTACTCAGCATGCTTTCTGGGTCAGTTACAATCACGATGTGTGTGTGTATCGTATTCTCCATCCAGCGGAAAGCTGCACTGACCGCCTCCACCTCCATTCTTAAGCTAGATGTTGTGGTATCATATGCCAGGCTCTCCTGCACCAAACGTCGACCATTGGCTTTTGCTAAGAACCCCCAGGCACTTCTCCTACCTCTCAACACCGACCCATCTATGTAGATAATCACCATGTCTATAACATTTGTTGTTTGTCCATCAAGAATGGTGATGACCATTCATTTCATCCAGTGGCGTTGAAAGTATGGAGCCGTGAGTTCTAAGATGGCTGATAAGGCCTATTTTGGTTCGAAATGTTCTTTGACTTCTTCTTCTTCTTTCGTTCGCTTTAAATATGTCTATAACTGCAATGCTGTCTCTTGTGTGAATTGAACTGTCTATTTCAGTTCACACAGCGGTCCATAGAGTTTATCTTCCACTGTCGTCTCTCTAGGCCAGAAGGTTTGCTTAGATATGTTATATTTTGGGCAGTCTTGGAGTATGTGCTCTGCTGTCTGCAGATACCAACTGTGGGCAGATCGGTGGTTTCTCTGCAGAGTCGTTTAGCCTGGTGGATCAAACTACTTCTTTTCAACCGCCCCATAGCTAGGTTTTCAAATCTGTTCTTCATAGGGTGGCCTGGCAAGCTGAGGGACTTTTCTGCTTGTATTAGCGTTTTCGTATCTCTGCGCTCACTCAGTGCTTGTGTCCTCCCCATTTCCAATATAGGGGTTGATCTCATCCCTCCTGTGGTGACTCTAAGTGCTTGATTTTGCACTTTGTCCAGCTCTTGTAGTGTGGTTTTTGATGCCGAACACCACGCAGTTGACCCGTATTCCAGGTGTGGTCGTATGCTCTGTTGATAAACTTTGCTAAGTATTTTCCCACTGGCTCCCCATGTGGTTCCACTTAGCCTTCTCAGGATGGCTATTTTCCTTCTGGCTTTTGCTACTGCTTTGTTGATGTGCTTTCTCCATGTCAGCCTGCCATCAAATGTTACTCCAAGGTATGTTGGTTCTTTATCTTCTCTTAGGGGTGTTCCATTTATCTGGATGGTCCCTGCCTTTTGTTTCGGAGAGAGGGTAAATAGGGTGGTGCTGCACTAGTCAGTGTTTATGCTGACACACCATCTATTTGTCCATGCAACAAATGTATCTACAGCTCTTTATAGCAATCTGGTGGCCACTGATGCATATTCATTTGTGCTCCATAGAACCAGGTTATCGGCGTACTTTTAATTCCATGCGGTAGATTAGCAACGAGATCATTGATGACGATTAGAAAAAGTGTGGGGGACAAGACTCCACCCTGGGGAACACCGTGACGCAGTAGTACTTTCTTGCTCTTTAGTCCGTCTATCTGTACTCGGGTTCTTCTGTTGTGCAAGTATGCTTTCACCCATTTGTACATTCTTCCATTGACTTTGCAGTGTCTCAGTTTATTCATCAGACCTTCTTTCAAGACTTTGACAACGGCTTTCTTCAAATCTATCCATGCCGCAAGCACCAGCTTCTTCTCTTGGAATGCATCCTCAATTTCTTGAGAGGTAGGTTGTCTGATCTTCCGTAGAGTAGCACTGCCTAAAGCAAGCCTGCTGTGGCACAAGGATGTTTTTACTTTCAATGTACCACTGCAGTCTGTGATTGATGATGCGCTCCAGCGTTTTGCAGAGACAGCTGGTGAGGCTAATTGGTCTGTAGCTAGAGGCAATGAAACTATCTTTCCCTGATTTTAGGAGGGGTATCATGATTGCTTCTCTCCAGGCTTGTGGAACACTGCCTAAGGTCCAACTGTTATTGAAGATCTGCAACAGCTTTGCTTTGGCCTCTGTTCCTAGGTTCCTGATCATTTCATTGGAGATAACATCAGCTCCTGGTGACTTTCTCATTTTCAGTTTTGATATGGCTAGCTCCAGTTCGCTGATTGTGATGGGTGCCTCCAGAACCTCATGTACCATTTCCTTCTGTCCTGTATGTTGCCATTTCTTTTCTGAACTTATGTGGATATCATCCCACTGTGGAGTACCCGGAAACGACACAGCTGATCAATTGGCTAAGAAAGGAGCCAAAGAAGAACAGCCTGATGTGCCCGTTACATACCACCAAAAGAAAAGGGTACTTCAATTGTAATTCACCGCAAACATCCCTCCCTTCGAGCCTCATTTGCATCGGTCCGGCAATCACTTTCCGGTTAGGGTTATGGGTGTGTGTGTGTGTATATGTGTGTCGTCGACACACACACAACCCTAACCGGAAAGTGATTGCCGGACCTATGCAAATGAGGCTCGAAGGGATGCTTGTTTGTTTGCGGTGAATCAAAATTGAAGTACCAAGAAAAGAATGATCAAATCAGTCAGAAAGCCACCAAAACCTGCTCAAGATGACTACCACGTTAAGGACAGACCAGAACAAGTCATTATTCTGCGCCTTAGAACAGGGCACAATAGATTACGCAACCACATGTATACAAAATTCAAGATTGGTGAAACAGCAATGTGCACATGTGGATTGGCGTCGCAGACAGCAGAGCACATACCCCAAGACAGCTCCAAAATATAACATATCTAGGCAAACCTTCTGGCCTAGAGAGACGACAGTGTAAGATAAACTCCATGGACCGCTGTGTGAACTGAAAAAGACAGTTCAATTCATACAAGAGACAGCATTGCAGTTATAGAGATATTTCAAGCGAACGAAAGAAGAAGAAGAAGAAGAAGAAGAAGAAGAAGAAGAAGAAGAAGAAGAAGAAGAAGAAGAAGTTGCCGTTTCTCTGGACTAATTTTGATACTGTTATCTTGTGCGAATGAGTCCGCAAAATGGTCAGCTGCTTGCTTTCTTGTTAAGATGTTTCAATCTTTATGTAGTGCAATTTTTGAGTTCCTCCCTGTGCCCTCATCGTTAAGTTGTTTTATTAACTCCCACAATTTCTACATACATCCACATTATTATGCAACTGTTCCAGTTCACTACTCCAGTAGGGTTCTTATTGTTTACGGGCTCCTCTTGGTATTGTTTCTCGTGCTGCCTGTAGTATGCATTTCCCAAACTCTTCAACTACTTTATTTTTGTCTTTCTCAGTGTTCAGGTTTCTAACCAGTATGCTGGTGCGATTCTTCTACATTGCCCAGTCTGCTTTCTTGTAGTTCCACCTCTGACAATATGGGATTATGGGCAAAGAATGCTTGACGTTCCAGGAGGAGGATCTCCTGCAGTGGTTTTTCTTTTCAGCCTTTTCTTCACAGCTCTGGCAGTCCTGGTTGCTTTCACAAGTGACTGCAACCTTGCGTAATGATGTACGCCACGAATTTTGGTCTTTGGCAACAGTCTCCCAAGTGTCATGAACTCCAAAAATCTCCAAAGTGAGATCTGTAAAGCGTTTCCTCATTTAGGGAGTCTGTGATCTGGAATGCGAGTCAAGTGACCAGCCCATCTGATTCTTCATTAGCGGTGTGGATACTGGGCATGGGCGCTCTTTCTAGGACATCTATATTCAAAGGCAAGTATGCACTGTTCAGCTTGTTTAGTAAGTGTCCAGGTCTCACAGGCGTATGACGCAATGGGAAAGATGCATGCTCTCAAAAATCTAATTTTTATAGTTGTATCTGTCCCACTCCACAATTTATTCAATTGGTGTAGTCTTAATGCTTGAATACATTGAATTATTTTAGTATGCTTTGATTTTGTATTTGGGTACACAATTTTTCTTTGTAATAACCATTACTTCAGTTTTTCTGTTATTCATCATACCAAGACCTATGTTTTGACTTGGTAGTTATATCAATCATTTCTTGTAACTGTTTAATTTTCAGCGACCAAATCCATATATTCGGCATAAAGCAGTTTGTTTACACTATGCCCACCACCTGATATTCTTTGCATGTCTTGTATGGATCTATTATATCGGGTAATAGTGTACAACCCTGAAATGAAATGTGTTGAGAAACTCCAAAAAACGCGTTCTTTATTATCAGATCTTTACCTTCTATGTCTACAATTTCCAACATTTTTATCAACTAACAAATCCATAGGTTTGTGTCAGAGCATGCGGTCTGCATGTGCTGTGAGTCTCTTCCTCTCCCTGCCTTTGTCTCTATCTGTCTAATAATAAATATTAAAACAAATCAAAAATAAATAAATAAATAAAAAAAATGAAAACCCTGAAAGTAAAAAATTAAAACTTAAGAAATTACAAATTAACAACTTAAATGATAAGATGCTGATAAGCCAAATAACTACAGGTAGGCTCCTGTTAACGTCAGGGTTACGTTCTTGGAAAACGCGATGTTAAGTGAGCGACGTATAGCGAAACACTATTCCTCATAGAATTATATGAAATGCGGTGTATTGTGTACCACAGTAATGTTTACTTTGATGGTTGTTGGTATTTATTGGCTAAATAGAGGTGGGTTGGAGGGCAAGTGGTAGAGTTACTGGGACGTAGAGGCATTAAATTATGCCTCTTCATCTGAGGATGAAACTGTAACCTCTTCCTTGCTTGAACAAAAAATTTGTCCAATGTCTGCTGCACAGTAGCCACCCTCCTCAGTATCAGCACTCGCCGCTTCACCTGTTGTCTAAATGTTGTGCAGGCGTGAACGCTTCTTAGAGCGCTCAAACCAACCACGATTAACTCTAAAACTATCATCGGCACTAGTACTGCTCTCATCCGCTTTCTTAGCTAGATCTTCACAGAGAGACTTTGCTTTCTCTTGGATAACCATCTTGCTCACAGGCATATTCCGTTGGTTCTGGTCTTCAATCCAGACGGCCAATTGTGCTTTCATGTTCTCTATAAGAATATTTCTGGTACAAGTGATCTTGGAAGCACTCAAAGGGGTTACGTTTTTAGCACCCTCTTTGATTTTATCAGCATCTGCATGAATTGTTCTTACCGTCGTTGGAGGTAAACCATGGACTTTACAGATATCAACAGCCTGATCGCCAGCCTCAAAACGACGTTATGGCGAAACGTAGCGACGCAAAGTGAAGTTAATCCCCTATGTGACGACGTTATAGCGAAACGCCGTATACCGAGGCGACGTACAGCGGGGCCTACCTGTATACCAATACATTTAAAGAAACCTTACAGAAAAAAAAAGTGTCGGCTCGTTGCTTCTGTAAAACTACATCTCTGGGGTATTTCTTTTAGACATGTGTCAACACTGGTTTAAGGTAACATGAACAAATTTATAACGCTTCTTGACATGAATTTATTACATATGATGTTATTTTTATAAAGATGCAGTCTGCGATCAAACTCTCCTTATGTCTGAAACACAGCTGCAGACGATTTGGCAACAGACTGCCTTGCGTTGATTTTTTATGAAATGGTATGGGTGGCGGTC
Source organism: Cepaea hortensis (assembly GCA_963921405.1). Classification (NCBI taxonomy): domain Eukaryota; kingdom Metazoa; phylum Mollusca; class Gastropoda; order Stylommatophora; family Helicidae; genus Cepaea; species Cepaea hortensis. The sequence goes on from OY992882.1 coordinate 66,096,492, forward strand.
ATTTAGAAAGCAATAGCAAACTACCGAACCTAAACTTGCTAAGAGATCACAACAGCAAAAAATGGTGGTGTTGACTGTGACGTCTTGTAAAGAATATGCAACTAACTTTACAGGAAAGTACAAAACAAACATTCAAGCATTACTACTCTCACTCTTTTTAAACAAAATATAAATAAATGCCTGATAAGACTTTGTCGCTCAAAACTAATGAAACTGAACAAGATTATATTAATTTCTAATATCAATGTAGCATGAAGACATGTTTTTCTTGTTGAATACTCCGAATAAATACATTAAGAAAGTTGCATTAAGCAATTAAACAAAAAGTGAAAGATAAATGTCTAGTGACGCATATTTACATTAGAAACGTTTTTCACATCATGAGCATCACAGATAATAATAGACATTTCAAACTCACAGGCAATCACTATGACGATAACTGAAGCAAGACAAGTCCTCCACCACTACACAATAAGCAAGATCAAGATGGTTTAATGTTAACTGATTTAATGAATATATAGTAGAATTTAACAGACACAATTAAAAGTATCTGGTGATGACAAATGAAGATGTCTGAAAGTGTATCGCACAAAACTTGTTCCTATTCATCATTTATCCATGTGTAGGTTCATCATATGATCTGGAAACCGTAAAAATGAAATCATTATAATACAGTAATAAGACAAGTACAAACTGCACAAGTTTCCCTTGTTTGGGTCTGCTCCCAACTGTGCTTCTGTCTTATGTGGTGGATATAAAATGTTTCATGCTGAAATGTATCTGTTTAGAGATTTTATTTTTTGTGGCTGTACTTAAGAATTTTCAGCATACTTCTGTAAAACTACATCTCTGGGGTATTTCTTTTAGACATATGTTAACACTGGTTTTGGGCAACATGACACAATGTTATTTTCTGTGGTGACTTCAACGCTAAAGGCAGATCATGGGGAAACATTTCCTCCAATACACAGGGGGAGGAGCTTGAGACTGCACTTGAAACCATTGACCTGGTTTGTATCAACATTGGCTGTGTCACCAGGACAGCAAGCCGTCCAGGCGATGAGGAGAGTGCTATTGATCTGGCGCTAGTTTCACCTTCACTCACTACAGTGTGTAGATGGGGTGTCCTAGGACACCACGGCAGCGACCACCACCCTTGCATCATATTGGTGGAGAAAGGCAGAACCAGGCAGCACAAGCTAAAGGTAAAGACTTTCCAGTATGACAGTACAGGGCAAGATGTGGTGAGTAAAATAAGACGTGACAAGCGCAGAACGTTACAGGGCAGGAAAGAAAGCTGGGAGCAACCACCGTGGTGGAATTTCGAGGTGGAGAAGGCTTGGGTGGATAAGCGTAGTGCTGTAAGGAGATGACAAAATGCCAAGAAGAACAGAGCTGATCATCCTAGTCCCTGCATGCACTTAGAAAGAGAGATGCACACAAAAGTAAGCTATTTCAAGAAACTGGTCAAGGTGGTTAAAAGCGAAAAATGGGCAGAGGTGTGTCAAAGAGTAAGCACAGACAAGTCACTGAAATTGTTCTGGCGACTACATAAAAGCATGAGTGGTGTAGTCAAGAATAAGAGCATTTCTGACTTCCAAGGTGCTGACCTCATCTGGCAGAGGACTGACGAGGACAAGGGCAAAGCCCTCTTTGAACGCTATCTTGAGCAGAGCAACCAGACAGACATGGGAGGCCGAAATCTGGCCAAGGAGGTCACCTCAGACAGATGCAAGGCCCAGAACACTTCGGATGAAGACACAGTGACAGTGAAAGAAATCAAGGCTGTACTTCGACGATCAAAAAACAGCGCTCCAGGTCCTGATGGCATAAGATACGACGACATCAATAAGTGTACCGACAATGAGCTAGAGAAACTAGCAGACATGTACAACAACAGTATAGGGAGTGCTAGCATCAAGGAGGAATGGTTACACAGCTATCTGATTCCCTTGCCGAAGCCTGACAAAGACCACAAAAAAATTCAGGGATATCGAATTATAACCATGCAGAATACAATAGGCAAGCTGCTGGAGAAGGTAATTGCCAGGAAGATATCAAGCCAGCTAGAGAAGCAAGGTGTTTTCCCACCTACCCTGGGTGGGTACCGTCCAAAAAGAGAAACCTGGACCAATGCAGCAGTCTTTGCCCATGATGTCTATGAAGGTTTCCACTCAGGCATTGAAACCTTTGCTGCAGCGATTGATCTTGAGGACGCATACAACAGAGTACCATTGGATTTTTTAATGTTTCAGCTTCTTGAACTAAAAGTAAGTCCATTCCTCCTTAGTTGGATCGCTGCAGCCCTCTTCCAACAGAAAGTAGTTTTTAGATGTGGCAGTTGGACTTCGGAACCAACAACAATATATCCTGGCCTACCACAGGGATCACCATTATCTCCGGTACTGTTCAACGCCTACACAGTGAGAATCAGCAGTGAGCAGATCACTGGACCTGGCAGGACATTGTCATATGCCGATGATGTTTTAGTGTATCGTCAGGGTAAGGATAGAGAGCAGGTTGCTGTGGAACTACAAACCGAACTCAATCGCATAAGTACTTGGTGTGATGAAGCTGGGGCAATGGTCAACCCAACAAAGGCAACAGCGACTTGGTTCTCTTTGAATAATCATATTGTCAACACTCCAACGCCAACTGTAATGCTGTGTTCAGAGACGGTGGAAAGAACGCAGGCAATGAATTACCTAGGGATACGTTTTGATCGAAGCCTTGCTTATAATGTGCACATAGACCAGGAGATAACAAAGGCCAAGCGGGTTTGGCTGCGATGCGGGTGATGGCGGCAGCAAACTGTGAGCAGCGCCATCTATGTCTTCTATACGAAGGGCTGGTCATGTCTGTTTTGGAGTATGCAATGGCAATCCTGACTCTCAGCCATAAGCAGAAAGGATGGAAAGGATACAGAATGAAGCTATGCGCATTATTCTTGGATGTACAAGAGATCCAGCATGCAGGGCGATGCGCTACCTTCTTGATTTTCCAACCATTGAAGAGAGAATACAAGTTTGCAGGGCACACGCCTACCTCAGAGTTAACACAAACAAACAACATCCACTGCATAGTGAAATTAGGAAGGTGAAGGGCAGCAGGTTAAAAAGAGAACGGTCGTGGATGGGTCAAGCCGAAGACATTCTTCAACAGGTGTGTTCACTTGAGGACTTAGAACCTGGCGAGGAGTGGGTGCAAGTGCCAACAGACTTCTGCACATCCTTTTCAGTTTGCATCCAACTAGATAGGAAATCCGGCTGCTGTGGAGGCTGAAGTACAAGCGTTGATTTTCGAGAATTCGCTAGACGGTGACGCGGTCATCTACACAGATGGGTCGGTCGTCCGACATGTGAGAAGCTCATGGGCCTTTACAGCTCGGGCCGGAGGGAGAATTGTGAAGGAGGACTCTGGTGCTTTCACTGAAACCACAAGTAGCCTGACCATGGAAGTCATGGCAGTAAGTAAAGCAATAACATGGCTCGAGACACAGACATTCACTAGGGCTTGTTTCGTTAGCGACTCAATGAACATGATCAAGAGGATAGGAGGGGTCGATCTGAAGAGAATGGTTGCTGCCTCTGGAGCGGTCTCGGCTGGCAAAGATTAGTTTCATCTTCGTGCCAGGGCATGCGGGAGTACAAGGAAATGAGCGGGCTGACATTCTGAATTCTCTACGAGAAGTAAGACTTTTGCGAGAACCAAATGATGACTGTGAATCTACAACAATGGACAGACTGCGAGAGCAGCAAATTAAAAGAGGGGTGGCCAAACAAGAACACTACGCAGGAAGCCAAAGAAGATTGATAAACCAACACAGAACTTGCGTCGTTAGCCGCTACACGCTGCGGGATTTGCTGAGGAGGGGATCCGAGCACTTAAGGACTGAATGGTTCGATGTGCAATGAGGATGATCTGTCGACTAACTAACTAACTAACATGACACAATTTATAACATTCCTTGACATGAATTTATTATATATGTTCTTTTTATAAAATGCAAGCTTTGCATGCCCTATTCTGTTCTTTATTTCTGATACATATTCCATAGTGTTATCCATGTACCTAGCTACGTGAATGTCTGTACTTGCCAGAATGCCACTGCTTTTAATTGTACATTTAAGCATGATCCGTTTCTTGTATTTACCATTACTTTTGCTGTTTCATATTTTAGCCGAGGTCCATTTGGTTTATTTTCTGTATGTGTAATCTGAAGTAGTGCAGACGATAGGTGCTTGCTTGCCAATCCACTCACTGGCCATAGCCTTGAATTCACACCCAGGTGGATATTTTAAAATTTGATCTGGGCTGGCAGGTTGACTCAGCCTAAAACTGGCACTAGGAAATGTCTTGGGAAATAAAGGCAGTCACTGTGATATTGACCACATATGGAGTGCAGATTAGGTCTACAAAGGCATGAAAAAGGGTCCTCTACTTCCTAGTTACTTATTATGTTGTGCATGGGTGTATGTACTTGCAGGTGTGTGTGTGTGGGTGTGAAGACTGACGCCATGAGTATACACAACCAAAATCTTTTGTTGAATATAGTAATCAGTCAAGTCATCACTTCTTTCCAATCTTAAGAAGTTTAAATATTTAAATTTCAAATCCCGAAACAACCAAATAAATCAATCTTAAGAAGTATTAATATCTGACTGCACAAGTACTATTTGTCTCCAATTTCTTAGCTCTTTTAAAGATCTAGTTTGTACACCATCACCAGCTTTTGCCTCACTTCTATAGTTCTCTTATTTGCATCTAAAGAATCCAAAATAAAAAGTGTTAAATGTTTCTAGTGAGTGGCACCTTGCAGCCTTGACAGACCAAAGTATGTGGATTGGAATTTGGCCAAAATTCCATCTCACAATGCCTGGGCAGAGCTTCAGAGAATATGTGGTGCCCAAACGACATGCTCCCTCTCTCGGCTTTGCCTTGTTTGATCCAGAGGAATGGATAACCAGTACGTCTGGAACAAGGTAGGCTGCAGACGCTGGTGGCTCAGCGTCAAACCCCAGAGAGCTCGCCCTCATGAGCAGGAGGCGAGCGGTGGCCAGACCCTAAACCTTTGGGGCCTGACTTAGAGGTGTTCAGCTAAATCCTGTAGGCAAGGGTCGCATACGTGCCTGAACCACTGGGTACGTACACCTGTCAATCGCAAGTGTCTGGACCTTGTAAGCGTGTACTACCGCCAGACTCCCCGCCCGACTCATGCGGCTCCTGCGACCATCGAGAATAGGCCCGCCGGAGATAATGCTCATCTATTGCAAACAAATCTCCAATAAAAGTAGTGGTATTTCAATTGCGCTTGCGCTCCCATCTATGCTACACCATCATGTGTCTTCACAAAGTCGGACTAGAGTCAAGCTCAACAGGGTCTTCTTTCCCCGCTGATTCTACAAATGCCTCATCATCTAATTAGTGACGCGCATGAATAGATTAACGAGATTCCCACTGCCCCTATCTACTATCTAGCAAAACCACAGCCAAGGCAATGGGCTTGGTAGAATGTTTCTAGTATGTTGATAAATAACTTGCACACCACTGATTATTAATTCAGCCACCAATGTTAATGAATATACGGTACCAATTGTTGTTTTTTATATTAGAAAAACAAAAAGAAAGCTATAGGTATTTATTTCACACAAACCTGACATCCATTCATAAAGCAGGATCACACACTGGTCTCAGAGCTTGCTATTGCCATCTCTCGTGCAAAGAAAACAGCAACAGCAAAGAGTGTCACACTTTTCACAAGATTCCTGTTTAAAATAACAAAGGTAATCATACAGACAATGTAACGAAAAAGTTTATTAACATAAGACATGATTGTAACCGTCACATCAGGCTCTTCTATTGTTTCTTCCTTGGCTAGTCTCTCAGCTCTCATTTCCAGGTACTCCACAGTGAGATAAGGTATTATGTAGTGTTTGTAGTACTGGAAAATTCCCACACTGGGGTACCTCAAGTATGAATTTTGTATCTGTCAATAGCACCAAAGGCTGTGTACCATGGTTGCTATTCAGTAATTTCTGTTGCTATATTGATTGTCAGGATTTCTGCATTATAGTTACGGGGCATATAGAAAGAATGGAAGATAATAGGGAAACAAAACTCGCTTACACTCAAGAAATAGATGGCCGTAGACCCCGAGGTAGACCAAGAAGATGGTGGAGAGATAATATATATATACAGACCTACAAGAACTTGGAATCAGTGACTGGCAAGAGAAGGTCAACCAGAGAGACGAATAGAGACGGCTTGTATCTGCAGCAAAGAACCTCAATGGCTCGGAATGCTGAAGAAGAAGAAGAAGAAGAAGAAGAAGAAGAAGAAGAAGAAGAAGAAGAAGAAGAAGAAGAAGAAGAAGAAGAAGAAGAAGAAGAAGAAGAAGAAGTTATGACAGTACTTTTTCCTGTTGGTACTTTGGCCGTGACCCTAGTATTATTTGGGTATTCTATGTACACTCCCACTCAATTCTGAACAGCATTTTGTGCTGATCCAGCAGTGTAGACTCAGATCCAGAGGTCCTGTGGGTATTCTTCATCAAGGAAACAGTGTGGCTGTTCTGCGTTGCACACTGTTTTGTTCTTCCTTGTTAACTATTCCTTTCACGTTTGGATTTGTGAGTAGTGACATTATGTTCTTCATGGTGTTGGTTCTGGGGTAGATCAGTGGTCTGTCTGCAGTCATTGCCTGATGGATAAAACTGCTTCCTTTCAACCCTCCCACAGCTAGGTTTTCAAACCTGTTCTTCATAGGGAGGCCTGTCATGCCAAGGAACTTTGCTTGTATTAGTGTTTTCATATCTTTGCGTTGTCTCAGTGCTTGTGTCCTTCCCATCTTCTTCATCTCCACTACAGAGGTTGATCTCATCCCTCCTATGGTGATAGGTGCCTGATTTTGCACCTTGTCCATCTCTTGTAGTGTGGAATTTTACACTGAACACCATGCAGCTGCTCCGTATTCCAGGTGTTTTCTCATGCTCTGCTAATAAATGTTGCTAAATATTTTCCAGCGGGCTCCCCATGTTTTCTCAGCATGGCTATTTTCCTTCTGGCTTTTGCTGCTGCTTTGTTGATGTGCTTTCTCCATGTCAGCATGTCATCAGGTGGTACTCCAATGTATGTTGGTTCATTATATACCTCTTAGGGGTATTTAATTTATCTGGATGACGCCTACCTTTTGGTTTCGGAGAGAGGGTAAATAGAGTTGTGCTGCACTTGGCAGTGTTTATGATGACATACCATCTATCTGCCCATGCAACTGATGCATCTACAGCTCTTTGTAGTGATCTGGTGCATGTTCATTTGTGTTCCATATGACCAGGTAATCAATGCACATTGCCACTTTTAACACAGCAGAATTTCCTTGCTTTCGAGTGCATCTATCTTCACACGGGCTCTTCTGTTGTGCAAGTAAGTTCTCACCCATTTGTACATTCTTCCATTCACTTTATAGTTTCTCAGTTCCTTTCCAGACTTTGTCAAAAGCTTTCTTTGGATCTATCTATGCCAAAAGCACCAATTTCTTATCTTAGAATACATTCTCAATTTCTTGAGAGAGGTAGTCTGATCTTCTGTAGCCTAACACTGCTTAAAGCCTGCCTGCTGCGGCATAAGAATATTCTCGCTTTCAATGTACCGCTGCAGCCAGAGATTGATGGTATGCTTCAATGTTCTCCAAAGACAGCTGATAAGGCTAACTGGTCTGTAGCTGGAGGCACTGGAATTGTCCTTCCTTGGTTTTAGGAGAGGTAAAATAATTGCTTCCCTCCAGGTTTGTGGAACTCTGCCTGAGGTCCAGCAATTGAAGACCTGCAGCAGCTCTGTACCTATGTCCTTGATCATTTCATTGGATATACCGTTGCTTCCTGATTTTCTAATTTTTAGTTTTGATACTGCTAACTCCAGTTCACTGAGTATGATAGGCGTATCCAATGTGTCATGTACTATTTCATTCTGTCCTGTAGTTGCCATTTCTCTTGAAACTTGTTTCTCTGGGCTAATTTTGTTGTTATTTTGTACAAATGAGTCCACAATATGGTCAAGTGCTTGCTTTCCTTAAGGATGTTTATGTCTTTATGTAGCGCAATCTCTGAGTTTCTTCCTGTGCCCTCCTCGTTAGCTTCCAAAACTCCCTTGTGTCTCTTTAAATATTGGGTGACTTTTCTCCTGCAAGCTTTTCCATCTAGTAAGGAACATTAATTCACTCAGTAGCATGTCCTTTGCATAACCTCGCTCCCATAACAACCTTCCGGAAAACCTCTTGATCAATACACCCATGTGGAGATAATTCTTTACACCCTGCACCCATCTTCTCTTTGGCCTTCCTCTTCCTCTCTTCCCAAGCATATACCCCTCCATTATTATTCTCTCCGAACTTTTATGACGTTTCAAGTGACCTAAATATTTCAATTTTCTTTGTTTTATTGTCTTTAATAGCCAACCTTCTTCAATATTCAGCTCTTGAAGTATGGATGCATTTGTGCTTTTCTTTATCCAAGATATTCTTAGAACTCATCTATAACATTTATATTCAAAGGCATGTATGCGCTTGTGAAGGTAGCCTTTTGCAAGATGAAAACCATCCTGACCAATAAAAAGATATCAATTGAAACGAGAAAAAGAGTGTTTATGTGCTACATAGAACCTGTACTTTTGTATGGATGTGAAGCGTGGACAATGAGCAGACAAGCTGAAAAACATCTGATGGCTGTGGAAATATGATAGGAAAATGCAAAGAATACCATGGACAGACAGAAAAACCAATGAACAAGTCCTTCCAGAAACAATTGAAGATCGTAAACTGATTAGGATCTCCCTGGCCAAGGCGGTTAACAATGTTCGTAATCCCGTATATCCACGTGGGGAAAACAGCTGCGTGAGATTCGGCAGCGGAAACTTACTGGGGTATGTGAGCCAGTCGTTCAGATAACAATGGCAAACTACTGAATGTAAAACTTGCCTAGTACATCAATAGCAGCTGAAAAATGCTGGTATTGACTGCAACATCCTGTAAGGGATACACATTTAAAAAAAAAAAACTGATTAGAGACATTAGACGTAGACAGTCAAAATTTTTTGGGCATGTTATGAGAAGAAATGAATTTGAGAACTTGGTGACAACTGGCAAGATTGAAGGGAAGAGACCAAGGTGAAGACCAAGAAGTAAATACCTGGATGGCTTGGCCACGTGGCATGGTCGAGAGAAACACGGAGCTGATCTACGACTCTGGTGATCAAGTGAGATGGCAAAAAATGACTGCCCAAGCTTACAGGCATGGCACATGATGGATGGATGGAGGTCTCATCACAATTACAGTGATATATACTTGCTAAGGTGTTTATGTATTTACTCACAAACAAAAAATGAAGTGATGCCAGTGTTATGACAAGTTATATATAAGCATTGCGTCAGTATTTACCCCTAGTTTTTCTATTATTGATATGTGAGTGGCACCTTGCTGTCTTTACAGACAAAAGTATGTGGATTGGAATTAGGCCAGAATTCCATCGCACAATGCCTGGACATGGATTCAGAGAACATGTGCTGCCCATGCAGTATAATCCCTCTCTCAGCCTTGCTTTGTTTTCTCCAGAGGAAAGAATAACCAGTACGCCTGGAAAAAAGTAGGCTGGAGATGCTGGCGATTCAGCATCAAACCTCCAAGAGCAGAAGGTGGGTGGTGGCCAGACCCTCACATCCGTGGGATTTGACTTAAAGGTGTTCAGTCATATCCCGCAGATGAGGGCCTCAAATATTGTATCTGAACCTGTATGACCATGTACACCTGTCAATCATAAGTGTCTGGACCAATCTAAGCATGTACTACCGCCAGACTCCCCGCCTGACACTGCGGATCCCGCAAATTGTTTCTTATTGATATGTACGCACAACAATATCTCTGCTTAGAATTACAAGTACACTTGAACGATGCATCTTTCAAGAGCTTTCTAACTATTCAGGTTGCATAATGAAAAACCAGTTGATAAAATGTTCTAACTTAGGTCCTATCTCGATTGCAGTGATATATGGTTGCTACTGTGTTTATTTATTCACTGCAAAAGTGGTAACATATTTAAGAAAGAACACATAGAAAGTGTTATTAATTAAATAACAGAAAACACCCATGCGGCCGATGCAACCATCTGTATGTATAATCAATATATATATATATATATATATATATATATATAAATATATAGGCACCTTGATGTCTAGACAGAGAATAGTTTGTGCTTCAAAAAGGCATAACTTATACCCATGGCGGTAGCGAATGTGACTGATAAGGCCAATTAGCGCTGTAAATGTTCGTTCACAGTGGGTGCATGTGAACACGTGGTCATTTCCACCATCATGCACCACCTTACGTCTCACACGCTTGGTGTGTGACTTATCTGCAATAATTTTCTCCTTTGTCTTTATTCCATTTCTGATGTTTGCCCTCCATGCAACATGTTTTCGGCGACTTGCTCCCAATGTGCATTATCAATGCCTGTATCAATCATGTCCCGCTTACACACATCTTTGTATCGTAGTAGAGGCCGACCCTGAGATCTCTTACCCATCTGTAATTCACAAAAGATGTCCTAAGACTGAGCATCGAATAAACCGTCACACAACCTGATCTTTCCAATACTTCAGTATTTGTGATTTTGTCTTGCCATTTAATACCAAGAATTCTTCGCAGACACTGCATATGAAAGCTGTTTAAACGTTCCTCTTGGTGTGAGTAAGTTGTCCAGGTTTCACTGCCATAAAGAAGAGTACTAAGGACACATGCTTGATAGACAAGGACTTTTGTTTTGGCAGTAAGCTTCCTCTAGTCCGGCGTCGTCAATAAAGATTGATGGTACCCCATGTGCACCTTGTGACATAATCTGTCTTTTCTTTTTGCTAATTGTTAAACCAAATTCAGAACAAGCATTGGAGAATGCAGAAATTAGACATTGTAATTCTTCCTCAGAGTGGGTCGCAACTGCAGCATCATCTGCAAAAAGCAACTCTCTGATCAGTACCCTCCTAATTTTGGTCTTGGCCTTCAATCTCTGAGCATTGTAGAGGACACCATCTGAGCGTGAGTAAATGTATATACCACCATCCTGATCACGAAAGGCATATTTCAGTAGAAGTGAAAAGTATATTCCAAAGAGGGTGGAAGCTAGTACACAACCTTGCTTAATTCCACTCTTGATTTCAAACACTTCAGAAGTTGCACCATCAAACTTGATTATACCTTTCATGCCTGTGTGGAATGATTCCACAATGAACAGACGAGTTGGTGGGCAGCCAATCTTTTTTAGTGCCTTGAACAGACCCTCACGACTGACCACATCAAATGCCTTTGTGAGGTCAATGAAAGCAATAAACATGGTTGATTCTGTTCACTGCATGTTTCTTGCATTTGTCGTAATGAGAATATCATATCAATGGGAGACCGGTTCTGACGAAAGCCACACTGTGATTCAGAGTAGACTTGATCTCCTAGGACTTGAAGTCTTCGCAGAACAATTCTGGCAAATACTTTTCCAACAATACACAGAAGTGAGATACCCCTATAGTTGTTGCAGTCGCTTCGATCACCCTTGTTCTTGTAGTGTTATGATGCTTGAATCTTTGAAATCCTGTGGGACCTGTCCTTCTCACCAGCATAGCTCTATTAGCTGGTGGATCTGTAGAGAGTGTGTCTTGCCCACTTCTGATAACCTCTATTGAAATCCCATCCTTACCTGGAGCTCATTTATAGCACACTTAACTTCTGTTATGGTGGGAAGTGTGTCCAGGTGGTCAAGAGTTGGTAGAGCCTCTATGGCGTTGAGGGCATCATACGCTAGTTTGGTCTCACTTGAGTAAAGCTCCAAATAGTGCTCTACCCATATGTCTATCTGCTGTTTGTTATCAGTTATGATTTCTCCTGTCAAGGTTTTCAATGGTGCACTTCTTTTGATCATTGGACCACAGGCTTTCTTTATTCCTTCATACATGCTTCTTATGTTTCCCTTATCACTTGCGATTTGAATGGACCTTGTTTCTTAAGAGAGCTATCTTCTTCTTATCAATCAAGGGCTGCAGAGTCTGGCTGTTTGCCGCAAACCAGTCCTGCCTCTTATCCATGGTGTCGTAAACCCCTAAGGCAGTTTTATAAAGAGTTTTCTTAAGTTGACCCCACTTTTCACTTACTGTACAATTTTCTGGTGTATCAGTGAAAACATCTTCAAGTTGCTGTTGAAACTGAAAGCACTTTTCAGGATCGTGAGTGTTAATATTAACCCTGGGGCTAGATTTGTGTTTAGCTGTGTAGATTCTCTTTGGTCTCAGTCTAACTCTTGCAACAACCAAAGAATGATCCATATCCAGTCAGCACTGTGGTAACTTTGAGCCAATGATATATGGTTCAGATGTTATCTCCGTGTGATGAAGTCCAGCTGGTGCCAATGGCCGGATCTTGGATGTTTTCATGTGACCTTATGCAGCTCTTGTTTTAAAAGAAAGAGTTTGTAATACATAGGTCATTACTGGTGCAATGCTCCAGCAGCCTTTGCCCATTTTCATTCATGCAACCGATGTATTTTCCAAGGCACATTGGCCATGAACTCGAGTCCTTGCCCACACGAGCATTGAAATCACCGAGCATATAAATGTCAGATTTTGGAACTGCCTTGATCATGGAGTCTCCTCATACAACAAATCCTTCACATCATCAGAGGAATCGAGTGTCTGTGCATATGCAGTAATAATTGTGGCATAACCACTAGGTTGTCAAGCGCAGGAATAATAGTCTTTCATTTCCTCCTGCTGGAATTTCAATCATTCCCAGTAGTGAATTCTTCACTGCAAAGCCCACACTGTGTTGCCTTTTTTCTGCCTGCCCTCTACCCTTCCAAAAGGAATGGTGTAATTGTTTTCCCTGAGTGACCCTTCCTCAGCGAGGTGAGTCTCCTGCAAGCCAGCAATATCAATGTTAAGACGATTGAGTTCGGCATCAATCACAGCCGTTTTTCTCACATCGTCAGTATTTGTCAAGTCAGTGGAATATCATGGGCACATAGTTCTTACTTTCCAGGTTGCAAGCCGCAGCTTGAGGTTTCTATTTATCGTTTTATTAGTTCCTGGTGCATTGGTTTTACAGCCTGTGATTCAGATTTTGTCCTAGCCCCAAGCACCCATTGAAGCAGGCAGGCTGTGGCGGATCGGCACCCAATTGGCCGGGGGTTGCTCAGCTTGAGGCAGGCGGTAGCTAATCAACGACACCTGTAGGTGTCTCCCACCGCAAGAGGCAACGTGTGGCGCCCTATGTCTACGCCAACTGACAGGGACTTATAACCAGTAACAGTTGCCTCTCGCTTTGATTCCGAGAACGGTTAAGACCAGGGATGGAGTTATTGCCTCTCCATAGCACAAAGCCTGGGCTAAAATGTAGAGATCATGTGTTGCCCATGCAGCATGATCCCTCTCTCGGCCTGCCAAGTTCACTCCAGAGGAAAGGTAACACCTCTTCATCTGGAACAAGACAAGCTGCAGAAGCTGCCAGATCAGCAAAGCAATGCTCTAACTGTCCGCCTTTCGGAGCTTCGATCCTAGACCAGCTGCCAACCAAGGCTTAGGGCCTGGTCTGCCCTGCCATATTATGCCTATAGGTTGCATTTCCTCACACCAGGGTAAGGCTTGTACCCTCCCAATTGCGCTCTTCCGCCCGAAGCTGTTGGCACAATGTGGGGTGTCGGGTTTGGTAAGCACCGCCCAACATTCGGCACTAACAGAAAGCAGGTAGTACCGTCAATTGTTATACGGTAGCTCAGTCATATCTGACTAAGACCTGACACCAATTATTCTTCTTCAGCGTTCCGAGCCATTGAGGTTCTTTGCTGCAGATACAATCTGTCTTCATTCGTCTCCCTGGTTGACCTTCTCTTGCCAGTCGTTGATCCCAAGTGCTTGTAGGTCTGTATATATATATAACTCTCCACCGTCTTTTTGGTCTACCTCGGGGTCTACAGTAATTTAGTTCCTGAGTGTAAGCGAGTTTTGTTTCCCTATTGTGTTCCATTCTTTCTATATGCCCCAGCCATTGTAGTCTGTTAGCCTTCATGATACCAGTGATTAGCGGGGATTTAAACAGATCATAAATGTCTTTGTTACTTCTTCTTTTCCACTCTTCACTTTGTGTATCACTAATGGGTCCAAAGATGCGTATTAAAACTTTGTTCTCAAAGGTTTGTAACAAGGCTTCGTCTCCTTTCGTTGTACTCCTGGTTTCAGAGCCATACAGCACAACTGGTCTGATCAGCGTTTTGTATATTGTGATTTTGATGTTACGAGATAGCGCATTTGATTTTAGTAGATGTAGTGCATGGTATATCTTATTTCCAGAATTGATTCTAGTTGGTATTTCTTCCCTTATGATGTTGGAGCAGTTGAAGATTGTACCCAGGTATTTGTGTGTTTCCGTTCTTTTAATGGTCATATTATCTATTTGTATGTGGCCAGAGTTTTTAGCCATTCCTTCTCTTGAAATTACCATATATTCTGTCTTATCTTGGTTGATAACCAGCCCCATCTGTTGGGCTTTTCCCTTTAAGTGAGTCAATATTTCCAATGTCTTTTGTTCATTTCCCCCTATAATATCTATATCATCTGCATAACTAAGCAGCTTGGATGTTACTCCAATATCACATTCCTCCTTTACCTTCCTTACAACTTTCTCTAGAGCCAGATTGAAGAGTAACAATGATAATGCATCACCTTGTTTCAAGCCAGATGTTATTTGGAAAGGGTCTGATTTCCTGCCTTTATATGTTACTATATTATAAGTATCTTCCATGCATAGTCTGGTCATGTTGATTAACTTCCTTGGTATTCCAAATTCCTGCATAGCATTCCATAGACTATTCCTATGGACACTAGCATAAGCCTTTTTAAAATCCACAAAAATGTTATGGAGATCTCTTTTATATTCCCAATTTTTCTCGGTTATTTGTCATAAGATAAATATCTGATCTATTGTTGATCTGTTTTGTCTAAAGCCTGCCTGGTAGTCACCTAATGTTTTCTGAATATGGTTTTCGTCTATTTAGTAATACTGCGGATAGTATCTTATAGCTTGTGGACAGTAGTGATATTCCTCTATGATTTTCACATTGGAACTTGACTCCTTTCTTAAAGATAGGTATCAATAATGACTCTTTCCAGTCATGGGGTAATTCTTCTGTCCTCCAGATTGCAAACTCAATCTTGTTCAATGACTAATAGATCTGTGCTACAGTAATGACTTGGGTTGTGGGATATGAGGCTAACCCAGCCTACACTCTGTAGTGATATAGAAGGAGCATCAGGATCTAGACAACGACCAATCTCATTCTGTTGCAAAAGAGCTTGTGTCACCATGTGTTGCACATTTCCTCATTGGTATTTATCATATTCCCATTTTTGTCTTTTTTTGTCTTTTGTGTGTCAGGTCTTAGTCAGATATGACTGAGCTACCGTATAACAGTAGATGGTACTACCTGCTTTCTGTTAGAGCCGAACGTTGGGCGGCGCTTACCAAACCCAACACCCCACATTGTGCCAACGGCTTCTAGTGGAAGAGCGCAGTTGGGAGGGTACAAGCCTTACCCTGGTGCGAGGAAATGCAAGCTAAAGACAAAATGTCATGGCAGGGCAGACCAGGCCCTAGGCCTTGGTTGGCGGTTGGTCTAGGATCGAAGCTCTGACAGGCGGACAGAGCATTGCTTTGCTTATCCGGCAGCTTCTGCAGCTTGCCTTGTTCCAGATGTAGGGGTGTTACCTTTCCTCTGAAGTGAACTAGGCAGGCCGAGAGAGGGATCATGCTGCATGGCCAACACATGATCTCTATATTTTAGCCCAGGGTTTGTGCTATGCTCTCCATCAATAACTCCATCTCTGGTCTTAACTGGTCTCGGAATCAAAGCGAGAGGCAACTGATATGGGTTATAAGTCCCTGTCAATTGGCGTAGACATGGGGCGCCACGCGTTGCCTCTGATGGTGGGAGACACCTACAGGTGTCACTGATCAGCTACCGCCCGCCTCAAGCTGGACAGCCCCCAGCCAATTGGGTGCTGATCCACCACAGCCTGCCTGCTTTAATGGGTGCTTGGGGCTAGGACAAAATCTGAATAGCAGGCTGTAAAACCAATGCACCAGGTACAAATAAAAATAAAAACCTCAAGCTACGGCTTGCAACCTAGAACGTGAGAACCATGTGTCCAGGATTTTCCACTGACTTGACCAATATTGACGATGTTAGAAAAACGGCTGTGATTGATGCCGAACTCAATCGTCTTAACATTGATATTGCTGGCCTGCAGGAGACTCGCCTCGCTGAGGAAGGGTCACTCAGGGAATATTACACCTTTTTTTGGAAGTATCTTATAGCTTGTTTGGCAGGCAGAAAAAAGACAACATGGTGTGGGCTTTGCAATGAAGAATTCGCTACTGCAATATTTCTCAACCTTTTTTGGCCCGTGCCCCCCTTCATCATATTTTCAGAACGTCATTCATATTTCCTATCTAAAATTCCCCCACCCTTACACAGTATACGTAAAAATGGAAGGTAAATTTAATAGCATATACTAAAACAAGTCTAGACATCCACATCCACATGTTTTGTGGGTCTACTTACTTTATAAAATGAATGTTAGAAGGATATTTTTTATTATCAATCTTTATTGACGACGCCGAACTAGAGATGGTAGACCATTTTACATACCTAGGATCAGTGGTAAATAGCAAATTATCCCTAGATCAGGAAATCAACATCCGGATTGGTAAGGCAGCAACAACAATTAGTTAGTTAGTTAGTTGCAGTTCCAACTTCACAGCAACGGGTCGTCCCCATTATGCTCCGTTCCTGTGCCAGTGAATATCACACAAAATGCTCCCCACTGCCCAATGTGAAAAGTGGAAAAGACAGGAGTCTCGACAAATAACAGCCCGCACAGATACACTGTGCATAATGTCAACACAATAGTCCACAAAACACCCAGTTCATTTCTGATGGAATCGGCAGTCATTTCCCCATCTGGATGTTTCCTAGATGTTCACCCACACAGTCCACGAAAAACAGTTCATCGTCGATGCTAGTGGCAGTCAACCAGAAGCCCAGCAGCCACGCATTTCTGCATAAGGCAAAAACCGGTCAACTCTGGGACATAGCCATCTGCCATCGCTCTGAACATACAGTCATGTTCCAAAAGACCTTGGGCAGATTCAAAAGCATTCATACGAAACTCACAGATCAGTGTCACGCCATGCACTCAGTAGCAGGGCGACGGAACCATCAAGCCTCCTTAGTCGCCTCTTACGACATGCGTGGTAGGCTGCAGTGTTGCTATTCTTTGCTTCCCTTATGGGCTCCGGCAACACACGGGAGAGCAACAACAATGAACAGGTTAAGAAAAAGAGTCTGGGAGAACAGGAAGCTTACTGCCAAAACAAAAGTCCTTGTCTATCAAGCCTGTGTCCTTAGTACTCTTCTTTATGGCAGTGAAACCTGGACAACTTACTCACACCAAGAGAAACGTTTAAACAGCTTTCATATGCGGTGTCTGCGAAGAATTCTTGGTATTAAGTGGCAAGACAAAATCACAAATACTGAAGTATTGGAAAGATCAGGTTGTGTGACAGTTTATTCCATGCTCAGTCTTTGTAGACTTAGATGGATAGGACATCTTAGGAGGATGGATGATGGTAGAATATCAAAGGACATCTTTTTTGGTGAACTACAGATGGGTAAGAGATCTCAGGGTCGGCCTCTACTACGATACAAAGATGTGTGTAAGCGGGACATGATTGATACAGGCATTGATAATGCACATTGGGAGCAAGTCGCCGCTGAACGTGTTGCATGGAGGGCAAACATCAGAAATGGAATAAAGACAAAGGAGAAAATTATTGCAGATAAGTCACACACCGAGCGTGTGAGACGTAAGATGGTGGAAATGACTGCGTGTTCACATGCACCCACTGTGAACGGACATTTACAGCGCAAATTGGCCTTATCAGTCACATTCACTACCGCCATAGGTAAAAGTTATGCCTTTTTAAAGCACAAACTATCGTCTGTCAAGACAGCAAGGTGCCAATGGATGATTATTGTCTTTTAAACCATATGTGTTGTGTTGGTGCCCTTGTTTCATTGACTTCAGTTCTTTCTTTAAAAAAAACTTTCTGGATTCGTTTTTCTGGTGATTAGCTTCCATATCTTTGATTATATTACTCATATATTCTCGCTTTTGCTGTCGAACTGTTTTTGTAGCCTCTTTACATTCATTTCTATATTGCTCTTCCTTTTGGATGTTATTGATGTCATTTAACCATAAATGTCTGGCATTCTTTTTCCAAATGACTGCTTCTTCACATTTTTGATTGAACCATCTGTTCTTTCTATATATATATATATATATATATATATATATATATATATATATATATATATATATATATATATATATATTGCAATCATTCAAGAAACTGAAAAGACTGCGAGCTGTCTCATCAATCAGCACACAAATACTGTGATACAGGACAAAAGTTAACATTGTCAGTTAAGCGAGAGCTTACAAGATTTTAGACAGACAGCACAATATTTTCAACTGAATATTCAATGAAAATATCAGCAGGGTTAGGATCGGCTAGCCTCTCCCAGGAGGGGTGAAGAGCGAAAATTAGTAGCCTGCCGATGACCCGCAGACTACACAAGTCAACCCTCACCTCCGCGTGGTGCAGACCGGGCAACCATGACCGCGAGATCATGGGCTAACGGGGCTATGGCTCGCCATAGGGGATGGACTCCCTGTGGTCAGATTTGTGTCCTAAACCTGCGACTGGCCTAGTAAGCCGGCAGGGGATCTTCATACTGCTCGTAGAAAAACTAAGAAGTATAAACGGACTGACCCAAACGGATATCGACCCGGCAATGTTAATGGACTAAGAGATGGATCAGCGATTCAAAAAATAGGCACAATCAACGTCTGTGGTTTCAATAGTAAAGAAGAGGAGCTTATAGAAACAATGGAAGAGAGGAAAATTGGACTGATGGGAGTAGCGGACACCAGAACAAAGGGGAAAGGATGCAAGGAGCTCCACCGCAGTTACACGTTTGTTTACTCTGGGGTAGAACAGCAAGAAAGGGCAAGACACGGTGTGGGAATAGTCATCGAACCACGGCTAGCAAGAGGAATACTAGAAATAAAATATATATCAGAAAGAATCATAACAGTGAGAATAAAAGAACAAACAATTACAACATATGTACAAATATACGCACCATGTAATGCAAACAATAATGAGCAAGAATGCGAGGACTTCTACGAAGACATACATGACGTGCTAAATAAAATAGATAAGCAGGACAACATCATAGTTATGGGAGACTTCAATGCAAGACTAGGACATAACAGAGTGGGCATAGAAAAACATATGGGAGCATTTGGAGATCAGCAAAATGAAAGGAATGATAACGGAAGTAGACTATTAGAGCTTTGCAGCCAACACAACCTCTATATAACAAACACATTCTATAAACATAAAGATCCACAAGTATACACCTGGTATAAATGGAACGATCTAGATACTAAAAGCCAAATTGATTTTATGTTAACAAGAAATAACAGAAAGAGAAATATATTAGATGCAAGGGCAGTGCCCAATTTCAGTATAAACACAGATCATAAAGCAGTCGTTGCCACAATAAGAACAATCAGAAGAAGAAAACAAAGAGCAGGAAAATACATGCCATGTGAATCAGTAAACTTAAAAAACCTTAAAGACTAGGCAGTACGGGAAAATTATGAGAAAGAACTAACTGAACTCTTTGAACAATTACCTAGAGAGAGAAAAACAGTGGAAGAAGAATGGGAGATGTTCAAATCAAGCATTTTAAATACTGCAAAAACAACATGTGGAACCACGAAAAAACGCAAAACACGGATAAAGAAAACAACAAGTTGGTGGAACGCAGAAAAGTAAAGACAAAAAGGAAAAATATAAAAAGTGGTTGAAGAACAAACAGGAATGTGATCGCATAGAATATAGAATAGCGAGAAGACATGTGAATAGAATAGTAAAGAGGGAAAAACAAAAAGACTGGGAAGATTATGGAGAAACCCTAAATAAAAACTACAAGGAGGCAACTAGAAACTTCTACAAAAAGATAGGTGCAATGCGAGCCAGAGGAGAACCCTTTGACCCAACTGAAATAATTAATAGCGAAAATGGAGAACCAATAAGTGAACAAAAGCAAATCCTAATAAGATGGAAGCAGTATTTCGAACAATTTCTCATCATCCCATCAGATGTCACAGGAATTCAAGGAGACATACAGATGTCACCGAAGAACTAGAACCAGACATACTAAAAGAAGAAATTATAGAAGCCATCAGATTAGCCCCATTGAACAAATCACCAGGACAGGATGAAATACCAAATGTACTAATTAAAGTAGGAACAGCGTGGCTACATAGACTATTCAATCATGTTTGGGTAGAACAACAGACACCACGAGATTGGGGAAATGCCATAATTATCCCAATTTGGAAAAACAAAGGCAGCAAAAGAGACTGCACACAATACAGAGGCATTTCACTGTTGAGTCATACTGGGAAAATATTTTGAAAAATTCTTGAAAAAAGATTACGAACTACTTTAGAACCCCAGCTAAGCGAAACAACTTGGATTTAGGAAAAACAAAGGATGCACAGATGCAATTTTTGCTCTTAGACAAATTATAGAAAAATCAATCGAATTCAATGAAACACTCTACTTAGCCTTTGTCGACCAAGAAAAGGCATTCGATAGAGTAGATAGAAACAAGTTGTGGCAAATCCTTAAACAATATGGAGTGAGTACACATTTAACAAACCTATGTAAAAGTTTATACAACAACAGTGAATGCATAGTGAGAGCAACTGGAGGACACTCAGAACCCTTCACCATAAGATCTGGAGTACGACAAGGTTGTGTCCTGTCCCCTCTCTTGTTCATAACATATATAGACAACATATGTAAAGAAACCAGCCAAGCAGAGATAGCAAGAATACCACATGACGAGAACACAGAAGAAGAACCAACTGCAAATCTAACCATTAGAGAACTTTTTGTGGACGACCAAGCACTAATAGCAAAATCAGAAGCTGAATTACAAGACCACATGAATAGTCTAAACGAAATGTGTAGGGAACATAACATGAAAATTAGCACAAGCAAAACAGAGGTAATGACTATAACTAAAGAAGAACAAACAACAACAATTCACCTAAACGAACATCCCTTGAAACAAGTGAAGAGTTTCAAGTACCTAGGAAGTATAATATCATCAAATGGCAGATCAGAAGACGAGATCGAAAATAGGTGCAATAAGGCAAATCAACTCATTGGACAAATGGCACCAATACTAAAGAACAAACATGTATCAATAACTACTAAGAAAGCACTTTACAACACAATCTTCCTACCAACTCTATGCTACCAATGCCAAACCTGGACAATGACAGAAAAAGAGAAAAGAAAAATCACAACAACAGAAATGAGGTTCCTGAGAAGAATACTCAACGTATCAAGAAGAGATAAGATCAGAAATGAAGAAATCAGGACTAAAGTGGGGGTTAAAGCAGCACTAGATTTTATCAGAAAACAGCAAGTCAAATGGTTTGGCCATGCAAGTAGGTTACCAGTCAACAGCATACCACAGCAAGCAAGATGTACAGACCAGATGGAAACAGAGGAAGAGGCCGACCACGTAAACGTTGGACAGAGGGAATAGCAGAGTCCATGGGAATATCGATATATGAAGCCCATAATTGGGCACTCTCACGAAGTTTATACTTCACCTCGACACCGCAAGGTACAAGAGGAACATGATGAGATGAGAATATCAATAGGAAGACACTAAGTTATCTTTTGAAAAGCTTAAGTAAAGTATATTGTGATCAGATGTAAGGTAATCAGAAACACACGACACAATGTTTAGGACTCAGGGGAAAAGGAAAAGTCCGAAAATAAAATGGTATCTTAATTGAAAAATAATATTCAAAACAATTATGTGACAACCATTTTGAATTGGTAAGATTGGCAGAACATTATTTAAAGTTAAAATGACATTGCAAGCTTTGGGCTAATTTTACCCATGTGTGCAAAAGAAAAATATGGTTCGCTTAATTAAATTATTCTTTCTGGAGCTAATGACTTTAAATATGAAGTGGCAGCTATTCTGAAACATTTCAGGAAACATGGAAACCATTATATTATCAGAAATATAGAAGATATGGAAGGAATCATCATTGGGGGACGTTACATCAATAACATTAGAAATGCAGATGATACAGTCTTGATTGCAGACAATGAACAGGACCTTCAACATTTAGTAGATGTGGTTGTTGCACACAGTGAACAACTAGGGTTAGAATTGAATTGTGGTCATCACTGGGAAGAAGGAAATACCACAATGTAATATATAAGTAAATAGGCATATAAATTTATAAAATTGTCACTTCAGTCATTTCTGTACTCCAAAAAAATGGCTCCGTCTTCTTCAGAGGGAAACCTAAATTTGGCCCAATGTTGTTCCGTCCTAAAAGGGTTAAACAAGTGAATCGGTACAGTCATAACATCAAATGGAAGATGCCTTGAAGAGATTAGAACAAGAATTGGTGCTGAGCACGCTACATGCTTGGTGCAGATACTCGTTCGATGGCTCTTAGCTGGGGGATATGAGGGATCCCCATATGAGAGTGCCTGGCCGTTTCTCATCCACAGACGCACGGAGGTAAGGTGCTGAGCTGGCAGCACTTGTAGCCTACCTCATGAGCGAGTACTCAAGGTGGAAAAACACCTCGGTCGCACGTTCCGATGAAAATCTGTAACCGTACTCATGGAGTGTAGTCAAAAGGTGAAAAATTGTCTCGTTGACACTAAATGGAACGCTTGGCTTGCGAATCCATTACGTGGCAGCCCAAAGCAAAAGCTTGCTGTGTGGAAGTCGAAATAAGAGTCTAACATGTCTCGAAACCCGAGGAAGGCTAACATTAAAAATGCCCGCTGAAGTCGGAAGTGCCAGCCTATGGGTGGCAAAATAAAATTGGCACTACGTAATTACGCCCGAGTGAAATGTCTTTCGTGACCGGAAAAGCTCTAATTAGTCTTCCCTCGTACTAGGAAAATCTACCTAGTTTTCGAATGCCGCTCTTATTCGGAACAGCTCTGATTAGGTAGTTTTCCGAATGTCCGTCATGCCTGGAACAGCTCTGATGGGCACAACGACAAAGCACATGTCCGAAACATAAACTCGCTGAGTGGATACTGTCTGCAGACCGGTCTGGTTTGTGCGGGAAAGGCCCGGGGCAAACGAAATGCCCAATATATTGAAGTGAGGATTTAAAGCAGCCATGAGCACGCCATGACGATTCCCTCGGTGAGCCCAGCACCAGGGCGCTATGTGTCGGCCCTGCAATTATGGAAGCCACCCAGGATAGCGGAAAATGCTATGGACTGTCCCTGCCTTCCTTTGAGGGATGACCATTGTCTTCGACCGTTCCAACTTGACCAGCTGGGTTGTGGCCGGTACCGCAAAAGTGAGTCTCCCAGGAATGCTACCTGGTCAAAAAAGCACGCTAAAGCCGGATGTGTTGGCCTACAGGTTTCGGCCCAAGGGCGCATAAAGACACACCGCAATCACATCTGAAAAAACACTCCGAATGAACGCAAAGAAGAAGAAGAACAACAAGAATTGCCATCGTGAAGGTAGCCTTTTTGCAAGATGAAAAACATACTGACCAATAAAAAGATATCAACTGAAACGAGAAAAAGAGTGTTGAAGTGCTACATAGAACCTGTACTTATATGGATGTGAAATGTGGACACAAGCTGAAAAACATCTGATAGCTGTGGAAATGTGGTTCCTGAGGAAAATGCAAAGAATATCATGGACAGTCAGAAAAATGAATGAATAAGTCCCTCAAGAAACAAATGAAGTTCGTAAGCTGATTAGAGACATTAGAAGTAGACAGTCAAAATTTTTTGGCATGTTATGGGAAGAAATGAATTGGAGAACTTGGTGACAACTGGCAAAATCGAAGGGAAAAGACCAAGGGAAAGACCAAGAAGTAAATACCTGGATGGCTTGGTCACGTGGCATGGTTGAGACAGAAACACAGAGCTGATCCACAACTCTGGTGATCGTGTGAGATGGAAAAATATGACCGCCTGCGCTTATCGGCATGCCACATGATGGATGGAAACCATCAACTGATTAGATAAAAAACAGACATTTAAGAATATTTATGCTATGGGACAAAGAGAAAACCTGAGGATAATATAACTAGATACTCCCTTGTCAGTGTCAGGAACCCACCAGGCGAACTAAAAAGTGGTTGACCTGCCTAAATGAATTAAATGGGGAGGACATGGAGGGAACTGCATAAGATAAAAATATAGGATCATGGTTAGCTATGATTGTGGCTGAGGGTATATACATTAGCCTATTAAGAGAGGTGTGAGACAGCGATGTGCAATGAATCCAGATCTTTTCTCCCTATACAGTGAAAATATTTTCAGAAATGTAGAAGATATAAATGGAATCATCATTGGAGGACGAAACATTAATAACATTAATATGCAGATGACACAGTATTGATTGCAGACAATGAGCAGGATCTGCAACAATTAGTAGATGCAGTTGTTGCACAGTGAACTGGGGTTAGAATTAAATTGTAACAAGACACAGATTATGGTTGTCATGAAGAAGACAGAAGTACCACAATGTAATAAACAAGTAAATGGAAATATTCTTCAACAAGTGAATCAATCGGTACAATTATCTCGGAACAGTCATAACATCTGATGGGAGATGCCTTGAAGAGTAGATTAGAACAAGAATTGCCATGGCGAAAGTAGCCTTTTGCAAGATAAAAAACATACTAACCAATAAAAAGATGTCAACTGAAGCGAGAAAAAGAGTGTTGAGGTGTTACATAGAGCCTGTACTTTGTCTTTTGTATGGATGTGAAACTTGGACAATGAGCAATCAAGTTAAAAAACACCTGATGGCTGTAGAAATGTTTCTGAGGAGACCGCAAAGAATTCCATGGACAGACAGAAAAACCAATGACCAAGTACTACAGGAAACAAATGAACATCATAAACTGATTCGAGAAATTAGACACAGTCAACATTTTTAGGACATGTGATGAGAAGAAATAAATTGGAGAACTTGGTGACAACTGGCAAGATTGAAGGGAACAGACCAAGGGGAAGACCGAGAAGTAAATACCTGGATGGTTTGGCCACAAGGCGTGGTCAAGACAGACACACTGAGCTAAGCCACGACTCTGGTGATCGAGTGAAATGGCGAGTCATGACCACCCACGCTTTCCAGCATGGCACATGATGAATGGATGGATATGACCCAATTGTGGGTTAAAGGGCAGAAGAATATGAAGATGAGAATTAAAACTTGAAATCTTAGTGGTAAACGTGATGATGGCAATAGAACAGGAGAAAGACATAAATACCTGGAACGGCTTAGCCACATGGCAATAGGCCGGAGAATGAGACTTTGGGTGATCATGTGAGACACTGGTCAATGACCGCCATACTTTTTTTTACTTAACAAACAAAGGCACATGCGTTTATGAGTTTGCTTTGATTTCCTATTATATTTACACTCAAATTATGAAATATCTTAATAGTATCGAATTATGCATATAAACGTATGATGTTAATTGTTATGATGTTTCGTGTTTGAAAATAATGACTATTGAATTGACTTAAGTATGACTTAAGACCACAAGTAAGTAACTTAAACTATAATTAAGTAATTAGTCATAACTAATAGTATAAAGTAATTATTTTATTTCTAATAATAATATATTAAATATAGTGCTACTAATTCAACGCCCCTAGCAACAGTTTGGTCGTTTACCATTTGAAAGGATCGCTATACAAGCTCTTGATAGATGCTGTTAAGCTCTTATTGTCAGAACTACCCATCATGTTCACAGTCAGCAAATTTACAAGCTGTTATCTCCACCTTGGGATCGCCGAATGGGCTGTGAATCAGGGTTGCCACTTTTTTTTTTACCAAAAGTATCTAGAAATGGCCCAAACAACATCCATAAATATCTAGATTTCGTTGGAAAGTATCTAGGAAAAATATCCAGATTGAGAAAGTAAGAAATTACACATGTATTGATGTGACTGCCGTCTCCTTGGCGAAGAGTTTTACGGCTTTCGCCGTAACCCCTTATATTCTCGTGAGTAACGCAGCTGCGCCCGAACCGGCAGTGGTTCGAGCAACGCTGGTAACTTACGGGGGTATGTGAGCCGGTCGCTCAAAAAGCAATGGCAAACTACTGAGCATAATCTTGCCTAGTACATCAAAAGCAGCTAAAAAATGCTGATGTTGACTGCAACGTCCTGTTAGGGATATGCAACATTTTAAAAAAAATGATGTGACTTACCCTATAGAATCATGTCCTCATCCTCACTGATGTCTGCCTCACAAGATGCACTTAGCTTGGATGATGAAGCTGACGCTTCAGAATCAAAATGACTCTGGTATGCTTTAGCTGTTTGAATTTCTTTTAATACACGATCATGGAGCTGATAAGTTGAACAGCATTTTCCTTCTCTCATCAGGCCAAATCTTATTGCCAAGATAGCATTTAAGAGGTCAAGTTTTATCCTGTTTCTTAGTTTGCATTTTGTATAATTCATAGTACTGAAAACTCTTTCCACATCAGCATTTGAATGGGATAGTATCATGGTAGACATCGCACATTCAAAGAGCTCACAGAATGGACTGTTACTTGAGGCATCTTTAAATTGTCTTACTTCACTCCAAAAGGCTTCAGTTTCTGTTTTGTTTCTCCAGTCAACCAAATTTATTTTGGTTAACTGATATTCTGCTTTCGCCACACTATTATCAGTAGCCCCTAAAATTTCATAACTTGAAAATATTTTGATATGTCCTTTACTGGCTGAAGTATGTTATTAACAGAAAAGAGTGAAATATTTTTCAATACATCTACATTTTCATGAAGTCTCCGCTTCAATTGCTTGAAAAATGAGAGAAGAAAATCTTGACAGCGCTTTCTTAAGTCGTTCTCTTCATTTTCTGTTAAGTCCTTTTGCTTTTAAACCATCAATTTTTGATTCGGTTTGGTATCCCAGGTATGGCTTAGGAGCCAAATAGCTCTCTATAGTGCAAGTGAACAAGTCAGCTTTAGAAGTTGGCAATATAAGTCTTTTACCAATTGAGTGAAATAGCAAAGTGAGATCGTCAAGTAATTTAACTTTATCAACATTTTGATTCATTCGATTCGTCTAATAATAAACTATATTTATTTGCAGAAATATCACTGATCAAATCTTCTTCAAAGTGAGAAAACAAAGTACCTCTGATCATATTTGTACACTTGCTGCGATGCATTTTCACGTCCTTTAGCACTTTACTGTCAGAAATAGTGTTTTTAAACAAATCAATCAAATGGTCAGAGTTCACGATGAGAACTTAAAAACATTGCGACAGATCCTTCAACTTTTGATAATTCATTACTCTGTGTAGTTCTGAAAACAGATGTCAACGGTGGCATATCCCTAAATGGCACTGAATTTTTATGGTTTTTAGTCTCTGCAGGCTCAAAGACCCCTCTGCCATACACCGCAAGGTACTATATTGGCAGTAAATGACAGTTTTATGACAGTCTCTGCATGTTTCTTCAAGTCTTGTATTTTCGCTTTCATTTTGCACTTGCAGTACTTACAACGAGCCTTAGTCGCATCTCCATGAATTGACATCACCCAATCTTTAATTATGTCATCCTGCAGCCACTCTTTCCGAAATTTTTGTTCATATTACTTTACTTTTAGCATGTTGAAAGATTTGTTCAAAGTTGAAGACACATTTGAACGTGAGCAAAAAAATATAACATGAAAAACAACCACAAAGTCGGCATCACAGCAATAATTCGCAACACGGTGAGTTTACAGTTCAAATAATGTTATTATAATTTATGCGCCCTTTTACTCATTACCGGGGGGAGGTGGGGGGGGGGGGTTGCCAGATTGTCGAGCGTTGACCCAAGTCAGTTCAAAGTTTAAATAATGGCAATTACCATAATTTACGCGCGTCCTGACCAAACAAATAATGGGTAAAAGACCCCGAAAGAAAAGTAAAATCTAGAAAGTATTCAAAATATCCGACTCCAAATGAAAAGTATCTAGAATTTCATCCAACATCCAAACGTCAGAAAACGGTATCCAGACGCCGGCAAAAACCTCTAGATCTGGATATAAAATATCTAGAATGGCAACTATGGCTGTGAAATGTCACCGGAAAATGGTTGTTCGTGTTGCCAGATGGTATTGTTTCGGCCAAAAACACACACACACACCCGCACTCACGCACACAATCACACGCACTCACACACACACATTTTCACACTTACGCATCACACACACTCACACACACACACGCAAGCACGCATCCTCACACACCCACACGCACACACACCCACACACGAAATTATAATTTATATACAAGATAAATTAACACACTTGGTGAGAGCTCACCTTTTCGTTGCCTACTTTGGCATTGAAATCCCCGAGTATGACAGTCATTTTAAAATGAGTACACTGATCTACGGCCATGTCTATTCGTTTTACAATATATCTATAACTTCCTCTCCACAGCCTGCTGTTGGTGCATAAACATACTGGGTATATTTGTAGTCAGTTAGTTGCGGGTCCAACTTCATGGCTTCTTCCGACTTCAACTGGTCGTCCCCATTACGCTCCGTTCCTGTGCTAGTGTATATCACACAAAATGCTCCTCACTGCCCAATGTGAAAAGTACACTGTACACAATGGCGCTGCCAGACAAAAGTCCTCCACGAAAAATACAGTTCATCGTCGATGGAATCGCCAGTCACCAGAAAGACTTCATTGACCTGGGTTTTATCCCTCATGGCTCGGTCTCTTTCCGAAGGGCGACCCACCGAAAGCGCCGCACAAAGTACGAACTCCGTAGCTCCAGCGACGACTCCCGTGAGTCTCCTGAAAAATGCACCCGTGAACCGAAAAGGCAATCCAGTCAATTCAGTGACGGCTGGCCGCCATTGTTCCAAACATGCAGTTCACTGTACAAACAACAGCGGACAGATGTAAAAGCATTACACACGTATTTCACAGCTCACAGTGATGCGCCACACACTCACTCAGTAGCATGGCGACGTAACCATGTATTACCAGACCAACATGATGGGTGTATTTTTATAACTGTGGGGTTTTTGAAAATATTGCCGTTCCAAGTTTTGTATTTATCTGTTATTATGCATGAGGTCGCCGGTCTCTCTGGCTGTGGGGTTACAACACTTTCTCTCTGTAATCCCGTTTATCACGCAGAGTCTCGCAGCGGAGCGAGAACTGAGGTGGTTCGACCCCCGCTCGTGACTTGCGGATACTGAGCCGGCCGCTCAGAAAGCAATGGCAAACTACTGAGCGTAATCTTGCCAAGAGATCAACAGACAGCTGAAAGATGCTGCTGTTGACAGCTAAGTCCTGTAAAAGGATACGCAAAACATGCATGAGGTCACAGAGGTTGGATACAAAACTTGGAACGGCAATATTTTCAAAAATCCTAGTCATTAAAAATATACCCAATAGTTAATATTCAGAGGTTGCCATGGCGTTCCACTAATAATAGTATATCTGAGATTGTCCAAAATTTAATCACTCCAGCACTAAAAAATAGTCGCTTAAAAGTCGACAGGGTCGACTTCATCGCACCGGGTTTTATCCTATATGGCTCGGTCCCTTTCCGCAGCGCGGAAAGCCTCGCACAAAGCACGAACTCCGTAGCTTTTAGCGACGACCCACAGGAGTCTCCGAAACATTTAACTCGTAAACCGAATGGTGCGGCCCGGAATCGAACCCACAACCTTCGGAGCACGAGTCAAACGGCTTGACCCCTTCGCCACAGAGACTCCCCACTCCAGCACTCCTTTGGTCAAAAAGCATCCAATACCCTTTTTGTAGTCCTTCCCTCCTGAGTAAATAATTATATACTTATCTGAATATTTTACCCCCACACCTGGCCAACGCATAGTGTATTTTTAACCTTTAATTTGCATAGTTGCTTGATGTTGATCAGGTATCACCTGCAGCACATGATGCTCCATACCATTAAAAGCGACCTCACTGGAATCCACATTAACATCGTTATCTTCATCGATGTTTTGTTTACAGGCATGTCTTTCTTGGGAAAATGCAGCGGTGGTTTCCCCTTGACTTCTGTCAGCTTGTGTATGGTTGACGTCACTAGCTTTTGTCTAAAAGATAGACCATAGACCATACAAGGCAGCAAAGGGAGAGGAGTGGTGGAGGACTGATTTTTTTTTTTTTTTTTGGGGGGGGGGGGTTATTTATGACGCCTTTTACCTGCCGAAGGCCACGTCACAGAGTTTTGAGGTATTATTTTGTAGAGATAGCTGTCCCACCAACTAACCCGCTTCCTGTCAGTGACCAACGCCAGTGTTGGTCCCCGGCTATTAATTCAAGAGCTAACCTCGTGACAAAAAAATTTAGAGGCCACTCCACCATCCGCCACCCAGTGGACGCGCCTAGTAGTAGGACAGGCTCCTACCTCCAGGTAAACATACTGACCAACAAAAAGATGTCATTTGCAGCGAGAAAAGTGTTGAGAGTAGTATAGTAGGCGCCATGGGATGACCGTTTTTGAGGAGGAGGCGGAGGAGGAGAAAGATATTATATAAATCAACTGATTATCTATTTTCCTCCATAGGGCTCTGCTCGGAGCCGCTCCCCATAATTAACTATTGTTTCTTATATATTCTTAGTAAACTAGTCTGGCTGACATTACAAATTGGCTCTATGCGGAGCATATGTGACCCAGCCCCATATTGTCCGGGGATGAGTGGTGGGTAAAACTGACCGCTGATTGTTATGAGTAGCGAGGGGTGGTTTAATTATCGATTTCCCCCCCCCTTATTTATCCTTCGTGAACTAGTCCGGTTGATGGGTTCCCTGCAGAGCGTAGTGGCGTTTTGTAGAAACAAGAGTCAGAAATGATAGGGTTTCCTTATATATAGCTAATAATAAATGACCACTGGTTTTTAAAGGTGTAAGACCGTAATCACTATCATCATGCACATATTATGGAGACGGATTGGGGTTGCATATCTTCCCCCGGTTCAGACAGCGTCACAACAGAAATGATTAATGCTTTAGAAGAATATGGAATAGATCAAGTTACCAGTCTGCTTAATACAATATATGATACTGGAAATATACCTCAGGAGTTATGTAATTCTGTATTTATTGCAATCCCAAAGAAATCAGGAGCCTTGGAATGTGATCAACATCGAACAATTAGTATAATGAGTCACATCACGAAGATTTTGCTAAGAATTATCATGCAAAGAGTTAGGAGGAAAATACAACCTGAAATAGGAGAAGAACAATGTGGGTTTGTGGAAGGCAAGGGTACAGTAAATGCTGTGTATATACTGAGAAACATAATCGAACATTCTATAGAAGTAAACAAAGATCTACACCTTTGCTTTATTGACTACACAAAGGCTTTTGATAAAGTGAGACATGTCAACATGATAAGGATGCTTGAAGATCTACAAATTGATGGAAAAGATCTTAGACTTGTAAAAAACATATATTGGAAACAACAAGCTGCCATAAGAGTTGATAATGAAGTAAGCCAATATCAGCCTATTAAAAGGGGTGTGAGACAGGGATGTGTAATGTCTCCAGATCTGTTTTCCCTGTACAGTGAAAGTATTTTCAGAAATATTGAAGATATGGAAGGAATCAACATTGGGGGACGATGCATCAATAACATTAGATATGCAGATGATACAGTCTTGATTGCAGACAATGAACAGGACCTGCAAAATTTAGTAGATGCGATTGTGACACACAGTGAACAACTAGGGTTAGAATTAAATTGTAAAAAGACACAGATTATGGTCGTCACTAGGAAGGACGAAATACCACAATGTAATATACAAGTAAATGGGAATATTCTTCAACAAGTGAGCAGGTACAATTATCTCGGAACAGTAATAACATCTGATGGGAGATGCCTTGAAGAGATTAGAACAAGAATCGCCATGGCAAAAGTAGCCTTTAGCAAGATGAAAAACATATTGACCAATAAAAAGATGTCAATTGAAACGAGAAAGAGAGTGTTGAGATGCTACATTGAGCCTGTACTTTTGTATGGATGTGAAGCGTGGACAATGAGCAGTCAGGCTGAAAAACATCTGATGGCTGTAGAGATGTGGTTTCTGAGGAAAATTCAAAGAATACCATGGACAGCCAGAAAGACCAATGAACAAGTCCTTCAAGAAACAAATGAAGATCGTAAATTGATTAGAGAAATTAGACGTAGACAGTCAAAATTTTTTGGACATGTTATGAGAAGAAATGGATTGGAGAATTTGGTGACAACTGGTAAGATTGAGGGGAACAGACCAAGGGGAAGACCTAGAAGCAAGTACCTGGATGGCTTGGCCTTGTGGCATAGTCGAGACAGAAACACGGAGCTGATCCACGACTCTGGTGATCGGGTGAGATGGCAGAACATGACCGCCCACGCTTACCGGCATGGCACATGATGGATGAATGGATCTTCAAATGAAAACCGTAAAAAGTAAAATATGGCGGTTATTACTGGTTTTAGTAGCGAACAAAAGAAGAAGAACTGGTTGTAGTGAGCATGACGTAATCAGGATTATATGAAAATATGACTTGTGTCAGCGACTTGTGCGCTGCAGCTTTTCAAGACTCCGCTACTTTCGCACTGCACGAAATAACAATTCATGACATTTGCGAAAGGAATGCAATTTATTCAGAGCCGACATTTGAATGGCTCTACGAGCGTTAGGTTTCATCATCATTACACAATATGAATACATTAACGTGATGATAGATGATGCTAGCATTACACAATCTAAATGAACAGCCCTATGTTTGCCTATGGCCTAGAAAGCTATCGCATTGGTCAAGGATACGTCTGCTCTCTCTACTGTCTCCAGTCAGTCTGTCCACACGCTACACATTGCGTGGACAAGGACGGACACTTTACTCTCCGTGCAGTAGCTATTATTGCGTGCCTGGTCTTGCCAGCACGCCGGCTAGTGAGTTCGAGTAACCTGGCATATCACGGTTACTCGCAAGGACCAGCTACCCAATTGCTTGGGGAACGCCCTCGCTCATCTGTACTTATCGACCTCTGGTCTGACACAAATGTGTCTCCTTGTGAGGCTATTAATAGTACTCGGTGTCTTCCATGTCTGGTGTCTCTCTACTATACTAGTGTTAACTCATTACTCCTGTAAGGCCTTATTGGGGATGCTGACAGGGTCCCCTCCTCTCCGCGAGGTGTTACTTCTCTTTTTCTCATGTTTGTAACACTTCTGGTCACAAAAGAAAAATTGGTTGTCCCAATTTTGTCAGATCTCCAATAAGTATAGAACTTTCTAGTTTGGTGATAGAACAATATCTTCTACCTTCATTCACAGTGTTCTATCTTTTCACTTGGCTAATTCAGTAGCCCATGTCTCAGTATAGTTGGTTCTATAGATATCTTAGGGATTGGTAGTGAACCGGAAACCGTTGTCTTATGACTTATGTCCTGGCTTCTGTCGTTTGACCCTATGTCTTTTGACTTCCACCTATTGACTTCCGTCTTGACCTGTTCCTCCTATTGCCCGAAATGACAACCCTCACACTAGTTGACTCTTTTATGAGTACAACACATGAGCACCAAGTGTTCATGTTCCCATTAATATCCCCTCCAACTCTATACACACAGCTCTACTGTTCACCTTCTTGCTTCCGCATGTGAAAAAGCTGTATTCACTGTTACATTTAGGTTTCTAATTATTTATTGTGTCCCCTGAATTAAGAGTTATTGTTCTTTGAACTGATTGGTGTGTGTAACTTTTATGTGTTCGTTTTCCTGTTTGTTTGCGTGTTTCCTAATAAACTAAAGTGTACTTAACTCTCTAACATGTGTATGCGTTAGTGTACTAAATGTGTGTGTTCCTTCGAGCGCCGCAAATCGGTTTATTGTGGTTACAAACGTTCGTTATTTTTATTTGTGACCACGTTTTCTGAAGCTCAAAGTACGTTCTCTATATACTCTGTTAAAGTGTGGCTGTAACACACATAAAAACTTCAACAACACATTGGAAACACAGATGACACAGACAAGTCAAATAAGACTTTTCCAGCGGTGGAAAAAAAATTTTTTCCCGCTGTCTTTCTCTCTCGCTCTCTTCCTTTCAATGTTTACTAAGTTTTTGCATTCTCTCCTCGCATTTTCTCCTCTTTCATTCCTCTTTCATACCCTTTCATACTATTCTTTCACTCAATCATTCTCTCGTCATTAAAATATGTTTCATAGTATTACATACATAAACAATATATATATATATATATATATACAATAAACGATTGGCTGAAATTTTAACGTGATCACGCCACATGACTGTGCGTTTTGTTTGCACGCGTCATCTCTATACAAAAATATACATAGTTATAAGGATGGTTTGTTACCGCTCCTGACATAGTAACTTCCATAATTTGGTGTGCTGACCTAAATTACACTCAAGGGAAATAATTTACTATTACTTTCATTTAAGAAAAATGGGTTAATTACCTTAAAGTATTATTTATGAAAAAGATGATATTAATTCGTAAATGATTGGTGTTATTTTTGAAATGATATATTAGCTAAATGGATGTATATATAAATGATTATGATTAAATGATGGTGATTTCTAACTACGCAAATAAGAAAATAACGTTATATATGTGTTTACATAATTTGCAATAGAATAAATAATAGAAAAATGAAGTTATAGATACTGTAAATAAAATAATAATGTACATATATCACAGTTACATTTCTATATCTAATTACACTAAGTCGACGTCCTCTTCTGCGTTGTGAAGATGGAGCAATTCTCTTTGTAGACTATTCTAACATAGTTCATTCCGCCAAAGTCTTTTATGCTCTCCTCGAAGGATAGTGTATTAATATAGTTGCCTACCACATTATGTAGGTTCATAGCTAACCCTGGAATGTTATTCGGGGTCTAAGCGTTGGTTCAATATATTCTAGATTCGGGGTCTAAGCTGGGTTCGCTGTCCTCTTGGCGTTAGTTCCCATAATCTAACTTATGTGTGTGTCAGCGCATGTTAATTCTGCGTCTGTTCGTTACTTTTCATAGCACTGTTCTATTCACACAAGTTATATATCAGGCGATAGTAACGCACTTACGATTTGTCTTACTCACCACACATGACACTTGGTTATCTAACATTACAGTGTCACTGTTTCTGGTGGTGTATGGTCGATTCCTTCATGTAAATCAGGTATTTGAATAGATGAAGGACGACTCAAAATGTCTGCAATCGTATTTAATCTCCCTTTTAAATGCTGGATGGTAAATGTGTAATTTTGGAGAATCAAAGCCCACCTGTAAATTCTATTGTTGGTAGGATGTCCAGATTGCATCACAGACAATGGAGAGTTATCGGATTGGATTACAAACTGTGCTCCTGCCAAAAATCGGTGAAACTTTCTCACGCAATAGATCAAACTAAGGCTTTCCAATTCTGATGCTGAGTATCTTCCTTCAGCCGGAGTGATCTTGCGACTTACGTACATTACGGGATGGAACGTCCCGTCGTAGAACTGTCCTAGTATCCCAGATATGGATATGGCACTCGCGTCTGTGCGTAAGAAATAAGTGAGTTTTGGATTAGGCATACGAAGGATAGGTGGAACGCTGAAAAAATGTTTCAATTTCGATAACGCACTAATTAATCGTGCATCTTTTACAGATAACTTAGCCGACGCTTTTAAGATGTTAGAAAAAACACTGGTGATTTCCGCCAGGTTTGGAATGAATTTACTATAGTAGTTTACCAGACCGAGTAAACTTCGGACCTGTTTCTTGGTCGTTGGCATTGTCAAATTCAGAATCTTAGTGACGATTCTGTCATCAGTTTTCAATTGGCAGATGGTATGACCCAGGAAGTCAATTTGTTCCATGCCCAACTCTACTTTGGACGGCTTTGCTGTGAGTCCAAACAATCTCAACCTGTCGAAGACTTGTCTAAGTTTCAGTAGGTGTGTTGTTCAGTCTTCTGTATGGATGCAAATGTCATCTATATAAGTCGAAATATTTGTCATCCCGTGGAGAAGATCCCTAGTTAGACGGACGAAAGTCGCTGGAGCGTTACAAAGACCAAACGGAAGAAAGCGCCACTCATATAGTCCAAGAGGAGTGGAGAAAGCTGTTAGATGGATGGAATTTCCTTCCATCGGGACTTGCCAATAACCTTTCGTGAGGTCAATCTTGCTAAATATGCGGGATGTAGACATGTCCAAGATTAGATCCTCACATGATGGAATCGGTTCAGCGTCACTTTTAGTTATCTTATTTAGGCGGCGATAATCGACGCATAGTCGAATAGAAGAGTCCTTTTTGGCGACAAGGACAATAGGGAAGGAATACTCTGACTGGGATTTTTGGATGATTCCGCTCGACTCGAGAGATAGAATTTCTTTGTCGAGGTTCGACCTATAGTTTAATGGAATAGAGTAAGGTCGACACTTGATAGGTGTGGTGTCAGTCAGAACGATAGAATGTTCTATTCTATCTGTCTTTCCAGGGATGTCGGAGAAAATGTCTCTGTATTCCGTCACTAGCTCTAAGATTTGTCGTCGTTGGTCATCTGTCAGTTTCGTTTCTATCTTTATGCTGTCAATGGTCGCAGTCGCGTCTACAGTAGGAACGGGTAATTCCATGTCGTCTTCGTCTGTCTCGTTCAATACTGTTGTGGTACTAGCTGTGTGTGCTGTTATCTGGCTAAGTGTGTTTGCGTTGTCGCTGTCGTGTGTCGCCCTATCTAGTGAAGTTGTGTTGTATTAGTCTGTCGTCTCATTGTTTGGTGATGGTGCAATTTGTTTGTCTGTCTGCTGTTCTTGTCGTGAAAAATATGGTTTCAGCATGTTGATATGGAATATCTTTAAGTGTCCTTTTATTGATATTTCATAATCAACATCTGATATTTTACGTTCAACGTTGAAAGGCCCTTGCCAAGATGTTAGTAACAAATTACGTTTGTCGGGTAGTAGAAGCAAAACCTTTTGGTTTGGTTCGAGGTGAATAGTTTTTGCACCCTTGTTTGCATAATCGCGGTACATCTGTCCTTTCCTCTCTAAAGATGCTTTGGCTAGTACACACGCTTTCATTATTCTATCGCGTGTTTCGGTTACCATCTCTTATGGTGTTACTGCGGTTGGATTGTCTGGTAAGCTAGTGATTAGCTGATGGTAGATTGTTAGGGGTCCTCAAGGGTTCGCCCCATAAACTAACTCAAAAGGTGAGAAACCCGTACTCGTGTGTGGTATCTCTCTATGGGCAAATAGCACTGCTGGCAATAGTGTGTCCCAGTCAGCAGGGTTTTCTGCTGTTACTTTAGCCAGCATGTGTTTGAGATCGCCGTTAATTTTCTCTATGATCCCGTTGCTCATTGGGTGATACGGGGTACAGAAATGCTGCTCTACTCCTAACAATTTGGTTAAGGCTTGCGTAGCAGCCGAAATAAACTGCGTTCCCCGATCTGATAAGATAGATCGTGGGAAGCCAAAGCGAGAAAATATGTGCAAAAATACATTTGCCACATCTTTGGAGGTGATGTATTTTAGTGGAATTGCTTCGATCCACCTGGTACATAGGTCCACGAGAGTCAGTATATAACGGTTTCCTTTGCTTGACACCTGATTCAGGGGTCCAACAATATCGACCGCTACACACTCAAATGGTCTGGTTGCTAATAATGACCGTTGAACTTCGGCCGTCACATGCTTTCCCTTTCGTACAAGATGTTGACAAATAGTACAAGAACGACAGAAAGATTTTATGTCCGAACAGAATTTCGGCCAGTAAAAATGTGATAGAACTCTGGCTCGCGTTTTATCATACGCCAAATGTCCAGCAAACGGTGACTCATGTGCGATTTTAAGCACATTTTGTCGGTATGATACAGGTAACACCGTCTGCTGAATTTCATGGTTATTATTTGTATAATAACGCATGAGAATTCCATTAAATTTTCTAAAGTACCAAGATGCATTCTTAGTCACTTTCGCTCTTTCACCCAAAAGTTTAAAATATGGTGTAATTGTATGGTCGGTGCTTTGTGCCTCGATAAATTTCTGTCGAGTAGTGTTGGTATCTGCACCACTTGGTGTTAATAGCTGTAGCATTTCATTTTGTAAGTCAGTATAGTTTGTTTCTGTATCTGACCTTGTTACAGCGTTAGCCATATGTGTATCTTTCCAGGCTCTTATGTCGTCGTCTGTACATTCTTTCAATACCTCTAGACATCCCAAAATAAGATCCGTACATGGATCTTGGAGGATAGCGCACGTAAATGTGCCGGTAAGGAACGGGGTATTGATATGTGCTTTTGCCAGTGGATATTTCTCGATGGTTCCAGAGAAAGTACGGCATTTGACAAATTCACCCGTATAATCTTCAGGTCTAGCAAGTTCTCTCCTTAACCCCAGTAGAGTGCTGCCGCTATCAACTAAGCATTGGCATGGTTGTCCATTGACCAGTGCATCGTAGAACTTAAGTTTACCTCTGGAGGCACACGCTGCGTTAGCATCTTCATTTGAACATGGTATTATATGCCCACATTCTAATTTCCCATCCGCATGAAATTGATGGCATACTTTACATTTCTTAAAGTCTAAAATATCAGTTACTGATGATACACTCTGACATTCATTCGTTGGTAATACATTGACAAGTTCGGGATCTATGTCACTCTCATCGTCTGATGATGTATCGATGAGGGCTGCGTTGTTTGCCTTCATTCTCTGTCTTCCAAGACATTTATTGCTATAGTGGCCATAACTTGAACAAAAATAACATTTTACAGCACGTTTAAACGATGATCTTCTGCTTTCTTGCTTCTTTAACACTTGTTCTAGGTGTGACGGATATGTGGGGTTCTTATCACACATCGAATAAGTTGGGTGAAAAAGATTGCAATAATTACATCGAGGTGGTTTCTGATATGGTTTGTCCTTCTTACTGTAGTCTTTTTGTTTGTAGGATCTATCAGGGACTCTATTTACAAAAGCTGTAATTTCTGTGTTATATGATGTAGTTTTAAATAATGTCCCGATTAGAGGAAAAATAAGCTGACCCCTGTTTCTCTAATTGTTGAATGGAATCAATATCTGACTGTTGTAAGAATTTAACAAAAGGGGTAGGCACTGTAGAAACGACTTTGTCCATTACCATTAGTTCTTCTAGTTTTTCATAGCTGTTACCTACCTTAGCCGCTTTTGTCCATTTTTTAAATGTGCTCTGCACGTTAGAAATGTAGTCTAAGAACGTTTCAGTTGCTTTTGGTTTAATCTGTGAGAATTGAATTTGATAACCAGTAGCGTCCAAAAGAAAATGTTGCATTATCCTATCGTGTATGTACTGGTAATTGTTTCTAAGATCTGTAGGTATGGATTCTATTACTTTTAAAGGCTCCCCACTCAGGTTCCTCATGTAAATCATTGCCCAATCCTCTAAAGGTATTTTCTGTGTTTTTAGTTGGAACTCTATATTTTCAGTCCATGCGCTGATCGAATCACCTACCGTGTATGGTTTGATAAGGCCCTTGTACTTACTAAATTTGTTCTGTTCTTCTTGGCTCTTTTGTTTGCTAGAGGCTATTTGTATGTTAGAATCTACCTCCATTTCTTTCATCTTTAGTCTAGTTTCAGAATCTACTTGTATCTGCTTTTGTTTGGTGGCTTCCTCTGCTTGTTTGTTCGCATGCTCTAAGTCTAATTGTTTCTGTTTGATAATTTGGTCCGACTCTAATTTCTTCTGTTCTAACTCTAATTTTTTCTGGTCTAACTCTAATTGTTTCTGTTTGGTAATTTCCTCGACCTCTTTCATTTCTGTTTGATGTTGCCTTTCTAATGCTCTTTCATCTCTTGTCAAGAGCAGCTTTCCTTTCTGTTTCTTCTTTCTGTAGAGCAATTTTCCTTTCTGTTTCTTCTCTCTGTCGAGCTATTTCTTCTTTATACTTTTGGTCCGCCCATTTTTCTAACTTATCTCCAGTGTGGCCCATGGCGATGCCCGCCTGGATACATTCATTTAGTGATGCCATTTTGTGGCGTACTGTTAGTTCACAGTGATAATACAATAATATACACAGAATAGTTTACAATAAAGTGTTAGTAAATGTACATCTTTCGCTGGAAAAGAAGATGCATGATTAAGTTAGAGCATACCAAAATATTTGGAAAATATACTCATCTAATTTGTTGGAAAGTACGGTACTTGGGATGTTCCACCGCAGTGTTTCACACTACACACTGGTTTGATTTGATAACACTCGGGCTGCTTCTGGTTAGTAGAGCAGCAAAAATTAGACACACGCTTAAGTTGTAAATACAAGCTCACAATTCATCATATTTTATCAAATATTTCATATTTCATCAAGTTGTTAATATAATCTCCTATTTCATGCGAATGATGAATGAAAATGTGCTAAATAGTGATAAATGGTATTAATGATGAATGATATGATCGTCTGAATGATTGTTAGATGATAAATGAGATGATTAGTCGTATGGCCGTCAATGTCGTCTTGTTTTCGCCGCTTGACTCTGGCGTAACTTCGTTCTAGGCTGCAGTTCGTCGCTAATTTATTTCCTTATTTCGTAGAATGGTGACATTGATGGCTGTATCACACGCAATGAAATGTACACGGTGGTTACGATGGTAATGTTCACTGATGATTTTATACATTTCAATTGCTTTTAGTATAATACCACACTTTCTAAATAATCTTGGTAGAATTTCACCCTTTACCGATCTAATTTGACTCAATTGTGGTTCACACTCCACAAATTGGCGATCGTATAATTCACCACAAGGAAAAAATTAATTTATAGCATGTATCACAACAAATTTGTATTACTTTGCAATATATCACACATCAATAATGTTGAAACGTGCATTGAATTAATTCTGGTACAGAATTTTTTAATATCAATCGATAGCCAGCGTTCGTTCAGTGGTTTATAATACCACTTGCATGTTGGCGTTAACTTCTCGTTGAATATTACCACAACTGCCTGCTATGACTGCTCAGAAACGTTCACTGAAATCTGACAGTAATTGTACCGCTGGCGTTGGTTCAATGTGTTCTGACACCAATTCGGGGTCTACTGGTGTTTATTCCCTGTGTTCTGACACTAATTCGCCGCTGGCGTTGATTCATTGACCATTCTGACACCAATTCGGGGTCTAGCCTGTCAGCGACTTGTGTGCTGCAGCTTTTCAAGACTCCGCTACTTTCGCACTGCACGAAATAACAATTCATGACATTTGCGAAAGGAATGCAATTTATTCAGAGCCGACATTTGAATGGCTCTACGAGCGTTAGGTTTCATCATCATTACACAATATGAATACATTAACGTGATGATAGATGATGCTAGCATTACACAATCTAAATGAACAGCCCTATGTTTGCCTATGGCCTAGAAAGCTATCGCATTGGTCAAGGATACGTCTGCTCTCTCTACCGTCTCCAGTCAGTCTGTCCACACGCTACACATTGCGTGGACAAGCACGGACACTTTACTCTCCGTGCAGTAGCTATTATTGCGTGCCTGGTCTTGCCAGCACGCTGGCTAGTGAGTTCGAGTAACCTGGCATATCACGGTTACTCGCAAGGACCAGCTACCCAATTGCTTGGGGAACGCCCTCGCTCATCTGTACTTATCGACCTCTGGTCTGACACAAATGTGTCTCCTTGTGAGGCTATTAATAGTACTCGGTGTGTTCCCTGTCTGGTGTCTCTCTACTATACTAGTGTTAACTCATTACTCCTGTAAGGCCTTATTGGGGATGCTGACAACTTGAGAGTGATGTGATGACTTGATGGGCGTTGTGTAGAGACCCGCATTTTATCTTTAAATGAAAACCGTAAAAATTAAAAGATGACTGTTAATACTGGTTGTAGTGGATATTACGTTTTCAGGGTTACGTTTACTGGTTAGGGTACAGGGTCGTGCAGATAGCTCCAGTGGTTGGGAACGGATGCAAAAGAGTTTTAAATGAAAACCGTGAAAAGTACAAATACTGATATATAAAAATAAAGAAGCAAGT
Organism: Cepaea hortensis; assembly: GCA_963921405.1. Classification (NCBI taxonomy): domain Eukaryota; kingdom Metazoa; phylum Mollusca; class Gastropoda; order Stylommatophora; family Helicidae; genus Cepaea; species Cepaea hortensis. The sequence continues at coordinate 66,138,762 of OY992882.1, forward strand.
GGGGAGACATTGCGTTGTATTGTAAAGGCATGCAACTAACTTGTAACTCTGTGTAGTGTTAGAATAAGTGACGCTGACAATGGCATTAGTAGTAGATCAAGTGTGGGGTATCGATGTATTGATTTTGTCTTCTGTGAGCAGGAAAACAGGCGACTTGTGGTTAGTGAGAGAAATCGAATCACGTGGAGCAAGCATTATAGATTCTGCGCCAAAAGTATTGTACCGACGCCCCTTGGGTATTTTGTAGTTGTAAATAGGCATGTGTCCATGTTTTCTTCTAGGTCTTAGGTTTACATCATTAGGCTATATGTCTAAGCAATGCTAGTTGTGATAATATTGGTATTAATAGAAATTTCCACCGATATTAACATTAGTGAGGAAAAGTAGATGTAACAGCAGATAGTAATAGTAGCAGAGAAGTGATTTTAGTAGTAATAGTAGTCATCAGTACCAAGAGAATGTCGGCTGTCGTATGCGATTTCCGACGGTATAAATCAATTCGTGTGTTAACTCACTCTTCTGAAATCCCATCATCATTGTTTTCTTCACGTAGTAGTAATAGATACTGACGAAAAGTAGTAGTAGTATTAGTAGTAGTAGTAGTAGTAGTAGTAGTAGTAGTAGTAGTAGTAGTAGTAGTAGTAGTAGTAGTAGTAGTAGTAAAACTATCAAGTAATACAAGTAGTAATAATAGCAGCATTATTAGCTGTAGTAGTAGTAGTAGTAGTAGTAGTAGTAGTAGTAGTAGTAGTAGTAGTAGTAGTAGTAGTAGTAGTAGTAGTAGTAGTAGTAGTAAAACTATCAAGTAATACAAGTAGTAATAATAGCAGTATTATTAGCTGTAGTAGTACTATTAGTGGGCTTTGTGCTAGTAGTAGTGGCTGTGGTGATAGTAGTTGATAGCAACAATAGTAGTTGTAGTAGTAGTAGTTGTTGTTGTTGTTGTAGTAATAATAGTAGAAGTAATAGTCGGAAAACGAGAAAAAGAGGAAGAACAGGAAGTGGAGATGGACTAGTAGTTGTAGTATTAGAGTAGTAGTAGTAGTAGTAGTAGTAGTAGTAGTAGTAGTAGTAGTAGTAGTAGTAGTAGTAGTAGTAGTAGTAGTAGTAGTAGCAGCAGCAGCAACAGCAGCAGTAGTAGTAGTAGTAGTAGTAGTAGTAGTAGTAGTAGTAGTAGTAGTAGTAGTAGTAGAAGTAGTAGTAGTAGTAGTAGTAGTAGTAGTAGTAGTAGTAGTAGTAGTAGTAGTAGTAGTAGTAGTAGTAGTACCAATAATAGTGTAGAAGTAATTGTAGTAATAGTAATAGCAATTGTAGTAGTGATGGTATTAGTAGCAATATTAGCAATAATAATAACAGTAGTTGTAGTACTAGTAATAGTAGTAGTGGTATCAGCAACAACAGTATTGATGGTGGTAGTAGTAGTACTGATAGTAGTAGCAATGGCAATTTTGGTATTAGTAGTAGTAGTAGTAGTAGTAGTAGTAGTAGTAGTAGTAGTAGTAGTAGTAGTAGTAGTAGTAGTAGTAGTAGTAGTAGTAGTAGTAGTAGTAGTAGTAGTAGTAGTAGTTGTTGTAGTAGTAGTAGTAGTAGTAGTATAGTAGTAGTAGTAGTAGTAGTAGTAGTAGTAGTAGTAGTGGTAGTAGTAGTAGTAGTAGTAGTAGTAGTAGTAGTAGTAGTAGTAGTAGTAGTAGTAGTAGTGGTGGTGGTGGTGGTGGTGGTGGTGGTGGTGGTGGTGGTGGTGGTGGTGGTGGTGGTAGTAGTAGTAGTAGTAGTAGTAGTAGTAGTAGTAGTAGTAATAGTAGTAGTAGTAGTAGTAGTAGTAGTAGTAGTAGTAGTAGTAGTAGTAGTAGTAACGATGTTTACAACTACTACGTAACGAATGCATAGTCATTATGGTCTAGGGGTCTGTCATGAAATGCAGCCTTTACTTCCCAGAACAATTTTCGGTTTACCATGTAGAGAAGTTACAGAAGAACAAATGCAATTCTCTATAATAAAGGAGGAGAAATGGAAGACAAAACAATCAGGCCTGCACACATAGAGGCATAAAATGTTGTAGCAAAAGGAACCCATTCAACTGTGAAGTGTCAGAACAGATGGCTGCTGGCCACTAAAACAGGACAGTGGGAATGGCAATAAACCCAGAATGAAATCACACAGACAGTCCAGCGTAAAGGTGTTACATGTCAAACTGATAATTACACCCCACTGGAGGGCAGACTGAAACTGAGCTGGGCCTGGCAACTCAACACCGCCCAGGTGTGAACAACATTGACACAGGGAGAGATAATAGCCCCAGGGCTGTAAACAAACCCCGTCCACTCTGACTGGCAGACTTAGGAATGTGTGAAAACAGATCTGATAAGGCAAGTAACACTGGGCCTGTGGACTTTGTACCAGACAGAGAGGAGCAAGGTGTGATGGCCAGTTTGTCAGTGATAATTGCAATTAACGTCAGGGGGAGATAAGAAGAATTTATGACTGGAATTCCTGGGAGATAAGTGTCTACTGCTAGGCTAGGTATAAAAACCCATGCTATACCTGTTCCCTTTAGATTAAGTCTGACTTCAGAACAGGTAGACCCCCAGCTCGTTTTGTAGTCATATGTATGATTCTTATGTTGCTAGATTTCACTAGGAGAATTAATTCTTAGTAACTAGTCAAATTTTAGATGTATGTACTGATTTTCAGTCTATATCTGATCTAGGTTATTTCAAGAACTATCTTTGGCGTAGGTTACTTGAGTGTTCTTTCTAAGTTCTGTGTTCAATATCATTGTGCTTCATGTATTACTCTTCTGAGAAGTAGAAACTTGTGAAAGGCAGATCTTGTCTAGATATACTTGAGGTGTCGTAGCAGATGCTTGCCATTTCTTTCTAAACTAGACTAGTCTCTTTTTGATGTGTGCATTTGGTGTACCGAATAAAGTCAACTGACTATTTCTTTAATTCTTACCACAGCAGTAACTAAGTGGTGACTAAACCGGACAGGTCAGCAATATGGCTGGTCTGTGTGGTCATTTCAATTAGACTTGTTGTATATCTCATTTTGTAGGTATACAATATTATTACTCATTAATAATGCCTTATGCTATTATGTTGAGTATCATTATGTCTATCTTGAAGTAATATAATGTATGTATATCGGAGGTTGATATAGTTGAATTGTCATATGCATAATTTGGGTATATAATCTGTAACATATATGGAAACTATGTTTCCCAGTTTGTTGTAGACAAGGATATTACTTCCCTTTTGCATTCATATTTCGTATGTAAGTATAATCTTATATGCCATTTTGTATTCGCATACCTTAGGTTTATTTGATGTGATTTGTTATATGGTAACTCACTAAGAATAAATTGGTGTTGTGCTATTGTGCGCGCATTGGCACCTTGCCTATTGGTTGCATTTGTAGCAAATGTGTAATGGTACAGACATTACCCACAAGTGTTATGGGGTATATGGTGCTAAACCTTTTTCATCATATGGTGGAGGGTAATTCACGGAAGTCTGGCACAGATACTGGGCAGGGCTTGTAAGCCCTGATGATCAGTCATTATTATAATACCATTACCGACCCTGTGAGCTGCTAAACCAACTTTGGACGGAGCGGCTGTACGCCACATAATTTCTGTATTAGCGACATGGACATGGGCGGGAGAAATGTAATCATTACAGGCGTGTGAGACAATTGAAAAGCCCGTCCCAGACTAAAGACAGTAGGGAGAAGGAGGATGGTGAACGCAGTAGAGCTGGAAGATAAACTTGGCCAGACTGGTCATTGTATATGTATGTGTTAGTATTACTTAGAATTGTGCTGATGTAGAACTAGATATAACACATTCTTGACTTTCTTTCAAGCTCTCACAAGGAGCACCTATGTTATAGATCTCAAGAACGAGTGACTGACTAGGTAGAGCCAGGACTGACCGGAGTAGTCAGAATACCGGCAAGCTGTTTTTTTTTAGTCTACTGGAGAGTGGGGATCTGGAACACAGATCCAGATAGTTCAAGTAAAAGTTATGTAATGTTTGTCATCAATATCAATATGTATATGATTTCATTATCCTCATATTGACAACCATCATATGTCTATTGTTATGATTAGTAAATAAATGTTGTAGTATTGTAACTCATAGTTCTGTCATTATATTTTTTCCAATTGTGCATACGTGTTGTGTGTGTACATTGGTGGAGGTTCACTTAGACGCCAAGGAAGGGAGCAGTCAGGGAGAAAAACCTGTACTGGAATAGTTGTCTTTACACTTTAATTCAGACTTAAAAATCTATCCTAGCTTTCCTTCTCTTTCCCATTCCTTGGCGAATATTCAGCACAGTTCATTTTAATTTTGTAACGAGCCACTTGGAGCTGTACGTTGGATATTCAGGGCTTAATCTGTAGTTCAGCCATATAGGTTTTGTCCCTAGTCAGTTTCTGACTATTTGGGGTTGCTTGCCAGTGGATAATACTTTCATCTAGCCGGTGGGGCACCCCGACTTATGACAGGGTTAATGACAGTGTTTGTAATCCCGTATATACATGTGGGGAAAACAGCAGCTGCGAGAATCGGCAGCGATTCGCGCCGTATTGGTAACTTACGGGGTTATGTGAGCCGATCCTTCAGAAAGCAATGGCAACCACCGAACGTAAAATATGCCTGGTACATCAACAGTAGCTGAAAACAAATGCTGGTGGTGACTGCAACGTCCCGTAAGAGATATGCAACATTTAAATAAAAGTAGACGTAATAGTTGTAGTAGTCTTGTCTCTTGTAAGAAGTATTCAGATCCATGTACAGCATGTATGTTTAGTAGAAATTCGGTACTATTCCAGTATAATGTGTCATGTGATGGTGAAAATGAAATATCTGTCTTGTGTAGTTGTAAGAAGCGATGACGTTACAAACAGGGTGTCTCCTTCTTACAATGTAATTCTTATTCTAGTTGTTCACTATGTACAACAACCACATCTACTATATGCTGCAGAACCTGCAATCAGCAATACTGTAGCATCAGCATATCTAAGGTATATTGATATTACGTGTCCCCTCTCTCTCCCCCCCCCCCCCCGAAAGGTGCTTCCACTCACATCTGTTAGAAAAAAAATATCAAGGGGATCGCCTCTTTTCTCATATTTTATAGTGTGGGGAGTGATGGCTTCACAAACTGGCTTGTCAGAGAGCGAACAATCGTAATGCACTTGCACGTCTGTATCCAGCAGGTAATTTCTACTTCCGAGAGTCACTCCACACGGTAACTGGCGAAATAATCATCCCTTTCGGGCAAATTTATTTTACTCTCAAAATGAGCACATCTATATTACAATGTGCTCAAGACGTGATCGAACACAGAAACTATATCACAATGTATGTTCACGAAACATGATCCATGTCATATATATTTACATTTAATATTCTATTCACACATGCTCTGCAGACCTTCAATACTCAGTCTCGCCGTGTCGGCGTATCTACATTAAGACCGTCGCCGTCTCACGTAACACTCTCTTATCTTGTACCCTGTCGCAGTCGACTCTCAAACTATTGCAGTTATCCAACTAGCATAACATAATTGCATTCATTTGTCTCTGCTTCTCAATTATTCTGGGTCTTCTATAACACGCCTGTCGCTGTCGATGGACGCACACATTCTGTCCTGACCTCTGTCCAGTCTTTTTTTCAATCACGTGTCCCCCTGTCACAGGTTTCTTGACTGAACTCCCTTCAGTCGGCCCATGTCGTATTTGTCCTGCGTAGGACTCTAACTGTCCTTGACCTCGGGGTTAGGTTATGTTATCGGCTGTGACCCGTCTTAGCTCTTACATACTTGTGCCGTCGTCAACACCTATTGACTGGCTGTCTTTAGCTCTGTCTGTCATTGTCTAACTCAGCTCTGTCTGTGGATGTCTCTACTAGGACTCTGAAATTCTCCCCTCCTCCTCATGTGGCACTTTCTTATTTAGAAACGTGGCACATGTTTTCTTTAATCTTGTCGCTGGTGTACTCTCTTTCTCTGTAAGAGGACTAAGTATGATTAATAATATGCCCATATCTATAGTGTCAGTCTTTGGCAATGTTATGCCATGCTTCGACAATCGTGGTAGAGTAGGCATCTTTGCACATAATTTGTCCAGTCGTTTCACTCATTTTTATTTCAGTGACATTGTATCAAGCTTACTTTTAGCAGGTAGATCCGTTTGAACTCTAAATCTCACACACTTGATTCACACTGTTAATCGAGGCTAAGCTTGACTCAAGGACTATTCTTCGATTTACACCATTCTTGTTTCATAAAACTCAGGCAACGAAAGCCTCTCACAACAAACTATGTTAGGCTTAATGCTTTCGGCCATTGCCAAAAGCATCGGCGAGAAGGTGTCTTCCAGTCTATGCAAGGCTGTCAGCCAGGTCTCCAGTCTCTACAGATGTGGATCGATATTGTATATATTTCAAACCTCGTGATCGTTCCAGTTACTAAAGCGATACACCCAGTCACTTCTTCTCAATGGTGGGAACGTATATATTTATATGTTGTGCTTTATGGCCTTCGTTCTCATCTGTTTCGTTTTATGCTGTTGATCTCTTTAATTTGCCGCTAGATACAAAATTATTCAATATAGTGCTTGAGTGAGCACTAACATGTACTTATATTATTACACATTACTATATTAATTTAATTGAAGACTATGGGATACAAAGGCAATTGCTAGAAATCATCATAGCTATGTATCACTCGAGCCGAAGTGCAGTAAGAACATCCATCCATCCATCATGTGCCAAGCCGATAAGCGTGGGAGGTCATGTTCTGCCATCTCACTTGATCACCAGAGTCGTAGATCAGCTCCGTGTTCCTTTCTCGACCATGCCACGTGGCCAAGCCATCCAGGTATTTATTTCTCGGTCTTCCCCTTGGTCTCTTCCTTTCGATCTTGCCAGTCGTCACCAAGTTCGCCAAGTCATTTCTTTTCATAACATGCCAAAAAAAAAAATTGTGACTGTCTACGTCTAATGACTCTAATCAGTTTACGATCTTCATTTGTTGCTTGAAGGACGTGTTCATTGGTTTTTCTGTCTATCTATGGTATTCTTTGCATTTTCATCAGAAACCACATTTCTACAGCCATCAGCTGTTTTTCAGCTTGACTGCTTATTGTCCACGCTTCACATCCATACACAAGTTTAGGTTCTATGTAGCACTTCAACACTCTTTTTCTCGTTTCAATTGATACCTTTTTATTGGTCACTATGTTTTTCGTCTTGCAAAAGGCTACCTTCGCAATGACAATTCTTGTTTTCTTCTTCTTCGTTCATCCGGAGTTTTTTTTCGGACGTGATTGCGTTGTGCCTGTTTACAGCGGAGCTGCGTTCTTGCGCCGTTAGGCCGACACAACCGACTTCTGCGGGCATTTGTTGACCGGGTTAAGCTTCCCGGGGAATTCTTGTTTTAATCTCTTCAAGGCATCTCCCATCAGATGTTATGACTGTGCCGAGATAACTGTATCGATTCACTTGCTTAATAATATGCCAATTTACTCGTAGTATATCACTTTGTGATATTTCCTTCTTCCCAGTGACGACCATAATCTGTGTCTTCTTTATATTCAGTTCTGACCCTAGTTGTTCACTGTGTGCAACAACCGCATTTACTAAATTTTTGCAGGTCCTGTTCATTGTCTGCAATCAAGACTGTATCATCTGCATATATAATGTTATTGATGCATCGTCCCCCAATGTTGATTCCTTCCATATCTTCTATATTTCTGAAAATATTTTCACTGTACAGGGAAAAAAAAGATCTGGAGACATTACACATTCCTGTCACACACCTCTTTTAATAGGCTGATATTGACCTACATCGTTATCAATTCTGATGATGTGGGTGGCGGGGTAGGGGTATTCCCTATCAAAGGAGAGGTAAGGTGCCTCCTTCCCTCCGCTAGCCTACGGGACGCCCTTGGGCAAGGCGGAGTATCCGTTTATTACCCCCCCCCCCTCCCCCCTCCCGATCAGGGTTACGTGAAGCCATGGATGCAGGTGGTGGATGAAGTTGAAGAGCAGCCAACAGATAGTTGTAGGTTATAGTCTCGAGCTTCACGACGGTAGGCAGAGGATCTCTTTTTTTTGGGGGGCAACATCAAAGAAATTGTACAATCACACGGAATGACACTATCCAGTGCCGCCCGCCGGGCGCCGGAGCATAAATTATTCCTCCCCGCGACGCTTGACAGCAGAAGTGGAAGATGATGATGTTGATGATGACTATATTAAAATTTTTACTAAGCGTCATTCGCTGGGCTGGGCTTTCCACTATTCATGAGTGTACAATGTTATAACCATCATGAACGTAGAAAGCCAAGCGTTGATTCTTAGTGTTAATCAATGCATCATTTAATTATGACTATATTAGATTTGGATGACTTTTTGGAAGTCAGGTCTTAGTCAGATATGGCTGAGCTACCGTATGACAGTAGACGGTACTACCTGCTTTCTGTTAGCGCCGAATGTTGGGCGGCGCTTACCAAACCCGACACCTCACATTGTGCCAACGGCTTCTGGCGGAAGAGCGCAATTGGGAGGTACAAGCCTAATCCCGGTGCTAGAAAATGCAATCTAAAGACAAAATGTCATGGCAGGGCAGACCAGGCCATAAGCTTAGGTTGGCAGCGAACAGAACATTGCATTGCTGATCCGGCAGCTTCTGCAGCTTGTCTTGTTCCAGTTGTATAGGTGTCATCTTTCCCCTGGAGTGAACTAGGCAGGCCGAGAGAGGGATTATGCTGCATGGACACCACATGGTCTCTATATTTTAGCCCAGACTTTGTGCTATGGAGAGGCAATAGCTCCATCCCTGGTCTTAACCGGTCTCGGAATCAAAGCGAGGGGTAACATTTACGAGTTATAAGTCCTTGTCAATTGGTGTAGACATGGGGCGCCATGGGTTGCCTCTGACGGTGGGAGACACCTACAGGTGTCACTGATCAGCTACCGCCCGCCTCAAGCTGGGCACCCCCAGGCAAATTGGGCGCTGATCCGCCACAACCTGCCTGCTTCAATGGGTGCTTGGGGCTAGGACAAACTCTGAATCGCAATCGAAAGCTGTAAAACCAATGCACCAGGTACTAATAAAAAGATAAATAGAAACCTCAAGCTATGGCTTGCAACCTGGAACGTAAGAACCATGTGTCCAGGATTTTCCACTGACGTGACAAATATTGACGATGTGAGAAACACGGCTGTGATTGATGCCGAACTCAATCGTCTTAACATTGGTATAGCTGGCTTGCAGGAGACTCGCCTCGCTGAGGAAGGGTCACTCAGGGAAAATAATTACACCTTGCTTTGGAAGGGTAGAGGGCAGGCAGAAAAAGGCAACACAGTGTGGGCTTTGCAGTGAAGAATTCACTACTGGTAATGATTGAAATTCCAACTGGACGTAGGGAAAGACTATTATCCCTGCGCTTGGCAACCTCTTGTGGTTTTGCCACTATTATTACTGTATATGCACCAACACTCGCTTCCTCTGATGATGTGAAGGATTCGTTCTATGAGGAGTTAAGACTCTGTGATCAAAGCAGTTCTAAAATGCGATTACATTTATATGCTCATTGTCTGCAATCAGTACTGTGTCATCTGCATATCTAATGTTATTGCTGTTTCGTCCTCTAATGCTGATTCCATTTATATCTTCTACATGTCTGAAAATATTTTCACTGTATAGGGAAAAAAGAACTGGAGACATTACATATCCCTGCCTAACACCTCTCTTAATAGGCTGAATTTTCCCACTTCATTATCAATCCCTATGGCAGCTTGTTGTTTCCAATATATGTTTTTAATAAGTCTAATGTCTTTCCCATCAACTTGTAGATCTGCAAGCATATCCTGTCCATCTCGTTTCGCACATCCATTTCTTGTTTTATGTTATCTAATCTTTCGTCATCGTTCAACGTCCTAACATTCCATGTTGCTAATTTTAATGTCTCTGTCCTTGTCTTGCGATGATCAGTCTTTAGGCGAATCTTAATATACTACACACTTTTAAAGAGGTAGTTTGCCTTTGCTTTCCTCTATGGCAGTGACCATACTGGCCGTGTGACCGCAGCCATGGTCTCGTGAAAGAGATCCTCAGCCTGCCGCCGCGAAACTTGAGACCATAACCAACAAATATCTGTCGGCTGCCCTCAAAATTTCATCCACCATCTGCCTAAACACTTCCAATAAACGAATACGAAATAACACCACATAATCCACAGGAAAACACTAAACAGCGTCTCCCGAAGAATAAACGCGTCACGTCGTCGCCATTTGTATCGGAAGTACCATTAGCTGTACAATTTCTTCAGTCATCCATGTCTGATGACTTAATTTCTTTTTTTTCTGCAGCTAAACCTTGGCGTGGTGGGAGAGCTTGAGTTTCTCAATGACCCTGAGAGCTATGCCAGCGGTAGCGTAGCTACCAGCAGGGCCTCCAAGCTGGACAGACCAACGGGTAGAGAACAGACAAAGAGAAACACCCTGGTCCTCCAGGTTGGGGGTTGAAGCGTGGGGTTAACATCCCCACCTTTGTAAAAACTATTTTGTTACGAAACAGATAAATAAGCCTCGAATTCGGACTGATTTATTTGGACAACAACCTTAGAACGTTAAAGGACTTTTGAGATTTGGAACATGGAATGTACGGACACTATATCGAGCTGGAGCGGCCGAAGAACTAACCCAGGAGCTGGTTGAATATCACATGGATATAACAGCAATTCAAGAAATAAGGTGGCCAGGACTTTAGAGCAAATGGAATGATTGTAATATATAGAGGAAACACCCAAAATAAACATGAAATAGGAACAGGATTTGTCATCAAAAAAGAATTATGGGGAAACGTTCTAAACTTTAAAGCTGTTAATGACAGGATTTGTAAATTACGAATAAAAGGTAAATGGAAAAATACAAAGATGATTAATGTATATGCACCGACTGAAGAGAAAGAAGATGATATCAAAGAAGACTTTTATAATGATCTAGAATAGGGGTCACCAAACTTTTTTCACGGCGGGCCGGATAACTGACAAAATGACAAGCGCGGGCCGGATAACTGACAAAATGACAAGCGCGGGCCGGATAACTGACAAAATGACAAGCTCGGGCCGGATACTCATTCTGTACAATACTTGCGCCGGTCGCCATGGCGAAGGTCTTACGGACGCGGTTCGTAATCACGTATACCCGCGTTCGAAACACAGCTGCGCGGGATTTGGCAGTAGACCGTGTTGCGCTGGTTTTTTACGCAATGGTATGGGTGCCGGTCGTTCAGAAACCAATGGCAAACTACTGAACGTAAACTTGCCAAGACATCAACAACAGCAAAAATAATGCTGGTGTTGACTGCAAACTTCCTGTAAAGAATATGCAACTAACTTTAACAATACAAGCAAGCCAAAACGAAAGATCTGGTTAAAAAAAAAAAAAAGACGAAAAACTGAGTGGCGTGCAATGCACCCCAAAAAAAAAAAAAAAAAGACAATCAACATATTTATTTATTTAAAAAGTTATGAAAGAAGGCGACGTTAGCAAAAAGATAGTTACACCAGACCTAGTGTGCACATATCCGAATCTCACAAACTAAGCAGCAGAAAAGGTTAGTGAGATTTGTGAAACTGATATTTGGCTTTCAAGATATCATCAATGTGTGGTTTGGAATTGCTGCATTCAATCAAGAGAATTGCTTTCAAATCTTCATCAGTCAATCTCGTTCGATGTGTTGATTTCACATACTTCATTTTTGAAAATGTTTGCTCACAGACATAAGTTGTTCCAAAGGTTATAGTCTTGCAAAACTTTTTGCACTTCCATGAAAATGTCTTTTCCAGTTGTTGTTCCATGTATGCTGCAAACGGATGCCAACTCTTCCGTTATCTGAAAGTCCAAATTGACACCACGAATGAACACGAGAAGTTGTGACGTACTCGAGAAATCAGTAGAATCATCCAGTGCCAGAGAATACCACAAAACGTTCCTAGTTTTCTCGTGTATCTGTAGCACTATGTTTTCTCCAAGTTCTTCTGCTCTTCGCACATCTGAACTTGCCGAAAGGCTGATAGTTCCAAACAAATCGGCTTTCTCAGGATATGAATCATTTGCTGCTTCCATCATACACTCTTTGATGAAGTTGGCATCAGTAAACGGTTTTCCTCGTTATGCCATCTTATGCACTATTTTGTAACTTGTACGCGTGACAGATTAATTTTCAGCAAACTTTCTCGTGAAGAGATCTCTTTATGTTTCTAAATATGAATATGTTGATAGATGTTTTGTTTCGTAGTGACGCCGAAGATTGTGCTTTTATAAAACGGCAACACTTTCGCTGCATAATACGCAATTGGTTTTCTGGTCCTCTGTTTCCACAAAGAAATACTTTATTTCCCATTCTTAATTGAAGACGCGATACACGGCGTCCACTTTTCGTTTCTTAGTAGCCATAATGAAGGGTGAAGTACACGGGATCTGAAAATGAAGAAGACATTGAATTCGAAACATAATTAAAATCCTACTGAAACACAGGAAAAGCAGAGGACTAGGTGTCACTGGTGAAGCTACGGCTCACCAAAGGTACATATAAAGTTTATAGGTACCTTTGGTAATAGAATTTATCTCATAATAAGGTTCGCAAACTATATAAATAGGGCCGGCCTAAATAAGCAGCATAGAGCAGAGTTTTTCAACCGGGGTTCCGCGAATGGCAGCCAGGGGTTCCAACGAAACAGACCGAAATCGCTTAAATGCAACATTTCTGCCCATCTGGTTTATTACATAAAGTAGGACAGACACTTGGATCATCGCATTAAGTTCCCTGAGCAACGTAAACATTTGCGAAAAGATCTGCTCAATCTGATCTCAGTGGTTGAAAAACACTGGCCTAGAGACCAGCTCGATTAACACTTTGACTGGGGAATTCTTCTGAGCTGGGAAGAATATTTTCGTAATAACACGAGGCTTCTATGGCATTTTCATTATGTGTTTGCTACTTTATTGCCTCTATTCACACTTGTAGTTCCCTTACGTATCACTGTCAAACAAAGAAATCCTTCTTACATACCTATAAAATAGATGACTGGCAAACAAAAGTAAATATTTCAGGAGTATTGGACCTGTGTTGACAGCCGAACGTATCTGGGGGAGGGAAAGATGTGTGGAAACCGTGGAAATCAGAGCGTAGGCGGCGCTACCACGAGCTAAAACCAAGTCCTTGGGATGGCGCGAAATAAGCAAACATTACAATAAACAAGAAAATCTAGGTACAATAATTTATAATTGACAATAGTAAATTTCAGACACATAGCAGCCAGGAGGTCTGTGCACATATGAAGATCTCCCATTATTCTAAACATAATATTTACATTTAAATTTTATCACAACTTCTCGTGTTCTATACGTTATATCAAGCTAGTTCGAGTACCGTCGGCGGGCCGGATGAAATTACGTCGCGGGCCGGATCCGGCCCGCGGGCCGTAGTTTGGTGATCCCTGATCTAGAAGATGTCATAGAAGAAACCCCCAAACAGGACATCCTGATTGTGCTGGGAGACTTCAATGCAAAAATAGGTAGAGAGCAAACTTATAAAAAAAAGTTGCCGGTATGAAAAGCCTACATACAACTTCAAATGACAATGGATGGAGAGTCATCAACCTAGCAGAAGCCAAAGGACTGCAGATTAGCAGTACCAGACTGCAAAGAAAGGATATACATAAACAAACTTGGAAATCATGTGACAAGAGAACCTATAATCAAATAGATCACATTTTAATTAACAACAAAAATGCATCAAACATACAACATGTTAGAAGTTATAGAGGAGCTGAGTGCCACAGAGACCACTTCCTCGTTGGAGCAAAATTTAAAATGAAACTTAAGAGAGATTTCTATGCTAAACTATAAAGGTTACACCCAACATATAACAGAGAAAAACTACAAGAAAGTACAGTCAAAGAGAAATTTGCAGATGAAATATAATGTAAACTTGAAATACTGCAAAACCCGCTGGAGGAAAGCGTTCACCAAACTTGGTTGAATATCAAGAATACAACTCAAACTACCGCAGAAGAATGTCTCGGTGTGTTAACCACGCATAGAAAGAACAGATGGTTCAATCAAAAATGTGAAGAAGCAGTCATTAGGAAAAAGAATGCCTGACAGTTGTGGTTAAATGACATCAACAACATCCAAAATGAAGATAAATATAAAACTGAATGTTAAGAGGCTACAAAAATAGTTCGGCAGCAATATAAACAAAGATATGGAAACTAATCACCAGAAAAACGAATTCAGAAAGTATTTTAAAGAACTGAAGTCAACGAAACGAGGGCACAAACACAACACATATGGTTTAAAAGACAAAAATGGGAATATGATAAATACCAATGAGGAATTTGTGTAACACATGGAAAGAATACTTTGTTGAATTACTAAATTGTGAAGCTCCAAGTAACACCTTCCCACAGGAAGCGGTTCTAACGTGTGAACCACAAATTGAAGAACCTGTTTTTGAAGAAATCCTATATGTAATAACACGACTTAAAAACAATAAGGCAACTGGGGCTGATGAAATTGCTGCTGAATTTATAAAGGCAGGTGGCCATGCATTACATCTAAAGCTATACGAACTAATAATAAAAATCTGGAGGACAGAAGAATTACCCCATTACTGGAAAGAGTCATTATTGATACCTATCTTTAAGAAAGGAGACAAGTTCCAATGTGAAAATTATAGAGGAATATCACTCCTGTCCATAAGCTATAAGATACTTGTTCTTCTTCTTTGCGTTCATCTGGAGTGTTTTTTCAGATGTGATTGCGGTGTGTCTGTTATGCGCCCTTGGGCCGAAACCCGTAGGCCAACACATCCGGCTTTTGTGTGCTTTTTTGACCAGGTAGCATTCCTGGGAGACTCTCACTTTTGCGGTACCGTCCACAACGCAGCTGGCCAGGTTGGAACGGTCGAAGACAACGGTCATCCCTCAAAGGAAGGCAGGGACAGTCCATGGCATTTTCCGCCATCCAGGGTGGCTTCCATAATTGCAGGGCCGGCACATAGCGCCCTGGTGCTGGGCTCACCGAGGGAATCGTCACGTCCTGCTCATGGCTGCTTTAAATCCTCACTTCAATATATTGGGCATTTCGTTCACCACGGGCCGTTCCCGCACAAACCAGACCGGTCTGCAGACGGTATCCACTCAGCGAGTTTTCGTTCGGACATGTGCTTGTCTTTGTGCCCATCAGAGCTGTTCCAGGCACGACGGACATTCGGAAAACTACCTAGTCAGAGCTGTTCCGAACAAGAGCGGAATTCGGAAACTAGGTAGTCAGAGCTGTTCCTAGCACGAAAGAAATTTCACTCGGACGTTTTTTGCGTTGTGCCTGATTCATTTGCACCCGTAGGCCAGCACATCCGGCTTCAGCATGCATTTTTACGGGTTAGCCTTCCCGGGGTTTCGAGAGACGTTAGACTGTTTATGCTGTGGTATCGCCCACATCTCAGCTGGTCAAAGTGGAACGGTCAGCGACAACACGGTAAACCCTCAAGGGAAGGCAGGGGCAGACCATGGGCATTCCCCTGCTATCCAAGGAGGCTTCCATAATTGCAGAGCCGGTACATATTGCTCTGAGACTGGGCTCACCCGAGGAGTTGCCACGTCCTGCTCATGGCTGCTTTAATTCCTCACTTCCATGTGTTGGGCATTTCGTTTGCTACTAGTCGCTCAAGCACGCACCAGGAACCTTCAGTCTGCGGGCGGTATCCACTAGGTAAGCTTTCAGTTTGGACTTCGGGCCACGCAATGGATTCGCTAGCCGTGCGTTCCATTTCGTGTTGCTGAGACGTTTCCCCACCTTTGTCTAGACTATCTACGAGGTAGATACAGACAGTTTTCGTAACCATTTTGACTGGGGCTCTTCTTTTACCTTTTCGTACTCGCTCACGAAGTAGGCTACATGTGCTGCCGGCTCGGCACCTTACCTCCGTGCAGCAGTGAACGAGAAACGGCCAGGCCCTCTCATCCGGGAATCCCTCAAATCCCCCAGCTGAGAGCCTTCGAACAAATATCAGAACTGGGCATGTAGCGTGCTCAGTATCTCACCTCTATTTTTCGGTAGGTGGGTATCGGCCCGGCTCTCACATCCGAGGGTTTATGGCTTAGAGGCGTTCAGCCTAAACCCTCGACAGAGAGCCTTAGAGTATTGTCCGGACCAAGAAATTCTGCCTTCGTGCGCCTGATTTAAACCTGTGACTGCTATCCTCAGTCTACCTGCAGAGCAGCAGGTTGTGTCTCTCTTAGTCTGGCCCTTATCCCATAAGTTGTCCGATATGTAGTTTTCATCCATTGGCAAGCACATGGGGTCGATGGGACACGCAAGCCCCCCCCCCCCCCCCCCCCCCCCCCCCCCACCACGGCAAGGTGGAGACACATCGGTGGAGTATAAGATACTATCCGCCGTATTACTAAATAGACTAAAACCCTATTCACAAGACATATTAGGTGACTACCAGGCGGGTTTCAGACAAAACAGATCAACAATATAGATCAGATATTTATCTTACGACGAATAGTCGAGAAATGTTGGGAATATAAAAGAGATCTCCATAACATTTTTGTGGATTTTAATAAGGCTTATGATAGTGTCCATAGGAATAGTCTATGGCAGGGGTGGGCAAACTACGGCCCGCAGGCCGCATCCGGCCCGCCAACTGATTTCATGCGGCCCGCTAGGGCATTTAGAAATAAAAATTTTTACTTCGTTTTTAAGTTATTTTGTTGAATTTTACAGAATTTCATGTACCGTTATGATTGTTTTAACATTTCTGATAAAATTCCTTTCTAATTATCTATGTTTGTAAACAGTCCTTGGCCTTCGTAATGTAATGCTTCTTCTTCTTCTTCTTTCGTTCGCCTTAAATATGTCTATAACTGCAATGACTCTTGACTGAATTTAACTGTCCTTTTTAGTTCACTCAGCAGACCATAGCGTTTATCTTCCACTGTCGTCTCTCTAGGCCAGAAGGTTTGCCTAGACATATTGTAATTTTGGCAGTCTTTGGGTATGTGCTCTGCTGTCTGCGACGCCAATCCACATGTGCACATGGCTGATTAGGCAATCTTGAATCTTGAATACATGTAGTTGCGTAATCTATTGTGTCCTGTTCTGAGGCGCAGAATAATGACTTGTTCTGATCTGTCCATAACGTGGTAGTCGTCTTGACCAGGTTTTGGTGGCCTTCTGACTGATGTGATCATTCTTTTCTTTTGGTGGTATGTAACGGGAACATTAGGCTGTTCTTCTTTTGCTCCTTTCTTAGCCAATTGATCAGTTCTGTCGTTTCCGGGTACACCACCGTGTGATGGTATCCACTGTATGGTGACCTTATGCTGACTGTTAAGTTCAGAAAGTAGTGTCCTTAGTACTGGCAATTTCCCAGACGTCATTTCGTTTTCGCTGAGGTGAGTTTCGTGCAAACAACATACGCTTACCTTTTCTTGGTCCAAGACTTTTTCTAGTTCTATTTTTTGTGTGTTGCTGACCCCCTCCGCATTCCAGTGCATTAGTTGTTGTCTTTGTTTGGTATGACCAGACGTTCTATTCTCAGGTCCCCTGGCTCTACAGGACATCTGAGAAGGGCCTCCAGTAGCTGTGGTTGGACCCTTTCGGGGTATAGGGCCCGGTACTGCTCCTGCCTGGGGGTCCAAAGCAGGGCGAGCACCATAACATTTAGCAGTAGTCGACATATTTCATTACGCGTGATTGCGCGGCATCCTGATTTTTGTGGTGCGCCTCCTGGCTGGTTGCCTCCGTCTTCAGCACCTTTCCTTTGCTAGAGCAGACTGTGGTCTTATTCGAGTTTAGGTGTGTAGGCACGCACACACATATGTGCGCATGCATGTACGTGCATACACATCTAGAGCGTTCTGGTTATTTCCCGGCTCCAGTGACTTGCCGCCGTCACTTCTCCTGTTAGTTTAAACAGTTCCGCCACGAGAAGGCCAGGAGTTGGACTTTTGCTGCATAGGGGATGAATGCACCAGCCATTAGGGTATTTATGCAAGGTTAGGCGCTCACCCCAACACCAACCCCGGCTACATACAGCAACATTTGGAACCATGTAATGCTAAAATGCGAATTTATCGATCTTCATATAGAGAAATATTTATCGACATGTAAAAATGTAATAAGGATGATTTTATGAAAAAACATATATTTATCCGGTGAATAAAATTATTTATTTTGCAAGAAAATATTAAATTTAAAAGTATTTTGCTGTTATAAATTATTTCCATATTTACAATGTTCAAATTAATTTATTTGTTGTAGTAGTCTTGATATATTTATGACATTTATTCTGAGTTTACTACTTGTTTTCCGAATATTTTATTTTCACACACAGCCGGGTAAGGTTTTGTTTCATTTCCGTTTTAAAGTTTTGAACAATTCTAACTGTTCGAATTTTATTAAAGCAATGAGTGTCAATAACAAACGTAAGATTGAAGATTAATGCCGTGTTTTTAATAATGAATGGACAACTAAGTACTGTTTTATAAACGTTGGTAGCAAATCAGATTGCTTGTTATGTCGTGAGTCAGTGGCTGTCTTCAAGGAGTACAATTTAAAAAGACATTATCAAACAAAACATTCCGATTTATGATACAATTTAACAATCGAAGAGGTTAAGGAAATGCCTGGAGTTGGTGAAAAATTTGGAGAAACAGCAAACTGTTTTCACTAAACAGTCTTCAATTCAAGATGCTGCAACTGAAGCTAGTCTTGTGCTGTCACACAGAATTGTAAAACAGAACAAGCCATTTTCTGATGGCGAGTTCATCAAGGAATGTTTGCTAGATGCAGCAAACATTATGTGTCCCCCCCCCCCCCCCCCAAAAAAAAAAAACAACAACCAGATTTGTCAACATTACTTTATCAAGGAGAACTGTGGTCAGACTTGTTGACAAGATAAGTGACAATTTGATGCATAAACTTCAAGATGCAAGTAAACACTTTTTGTGGTACTCTCTTGCATTGGATGAGAGTACCGATGTACTTGGTACAGCCCAATTATTGATATTTATACGTGGAATAAACACTTCTTTCAAACTCACTGAAGAGTTACTGAGTGTTGAGTCACCCAAAGACACAACCACAGGCCATGATATATACAATGCTGTTACTAACTTTATTGAAAGAACTGGGTTGGTTTGGAACAAGATGGCAAGTGTTACAACTGACGGAGCTCGTGCTTTGACTGGAAAAAATTTAGGTCTGGTAAAGTTGATAAGTGATAAGATTAAAGCAGAATTTCCAGACCACACATTATTACCACTTCACTATGTGATTCATCAAGAAAGTCTTGTAAAACTGTTTTGAATATCAAGCATGTTATTGGCCCAGTTGTCAGTGTCATCAAGCTCATCAGATCAAGAGGACTTAATCACAGACAGTTCAAGGCATTACTTGACGATTTGGAAACTTAACATTCCGATGTCCTGTACCACACCAGTGTTCGATGGCTGAGTCTCGGCAAGGTGTTGAGGCGAGTGTGGGAACTCAGAGAAGAAATAGTGATGTTCCTAGAGATGAAGGGCATTGCATGTGACTTTAATACTAACATTGTCAATAAAGAGTGGTAGTTAGACTTTATGTTTGCCATCTGTCAGAGTCCTGAATAAGTGTGAGAGAGGACACAAGGCAAAGACAGGACATAGCTAGAGGGGGGGGGGGTAGAGTAGGACATGAACTGCACACCCAGTGGGAGACAGGACATAGGGTTAGAGACTGGACACGTCCTTGAATGACAGTCCAACCATGGACTAAACGACCTGAGACGTTAGCCGTCAACAGACGGGTGAAGGACAGAACGACACCTGAATACCGAGACACCCGACGTGGCACGGACGACACGTGGGTCAAGCACCGCGTGACCACAGACCAAGGCAGGAGAGAGCAGACGGACTTTGACTGTGGTTGAGAGAGGAGTGTTGTGGGGGTTACCTATTTGAGAGAGTGTGCTGAATGCCTCATGATAGAGATTGACTATTTTGTGAGAGTGTCTATAGGAGGCGCTGATATTCAAAGGAGTTGTGATACTGGAGCGCATGAGTGCTTGGCTGAGTAATGTTCCTGTGATTTAATAATTTATCAGAGCGTGATTATGACTTATGTCAATGAATATTGTGTTTAAAATGTTATCGGTTTTGACGACTCATTTAAATATTATGTATTATACAAACTTGTCACGTCTGTTGTGACGAGCCATAACTATCTGAGACGGTGACAAGTAAATGGGGGAAATCGTCCGCTTCGGATAGAACCAGTAAACAAGTAAATGGGGGAAATCGTCCTTTTAGATGAAAACCTAAGTCAGTAGTTTGACAATTTAAATAGAAAATTTAAACCGGGCTTCGATCCGTTTCGACGAAACCCCATGGCAAACAAAATACTAATATTAAGTCAAATTATAACATTTTGACTGCTCTTGGCTTCGCCAAGTAAAATTATAAAAACAAGACTCAAAATATCTGTCGATACAACACGTTAACACAACAAAATTAGTCAGATTACTTTCTAGAAGCAAAGACACATATACAAAATTTAAACAACTCATGTAATTATTATTATTACTCCTTCCTCAACACAGTGTATGACACTGGACTGAGATAACCATCAACAGGTTACTAACATTTTCTTCTCCTGCAACAGATGATGTTTATTTCGATGTATAACCACTAATGGCGAAAGCATAAACTGGGTGCAATCGCCATCAAAACCAATAGCGCTAGACCGAAAATTTCCCGAAAAAGCTAAGTACTTTATTTGGTGATTATTGTTCGCAGTAGGCACTTTCTTTTACCATATTTTGTATCCACAGTTAGAACCCCATAAGAATTTAATTAAGGGGAAGTAATAAATTGTATTTTTTATTATTGCCGTGAATTTAAATTGTAAACATGTCTACACTTAAAGAATGCATTGCAGATGGAAAAGAATTAGGTTACAGTGGGGATAAATTAGCAGAATAGGCAGAAACGAAATGTAAAGAACATTCTGATAGAGAAAAAGAGCAAAGATTGCTAGAAAGACAACAAAAGAAAGAAGAATTAGCAGAAGCTACAAAATTAAAGGAATTAGAATTAGCAGAAGCTACCAAATTAAAAGAATTAGAGCTAACAGAAGCTACTAAACAAAGCAAATTGAAGCTGACATGAAGATGCAAATGAAACAATTAGAAACAGAGACACATATAGAGATATCTACAAATAAATTAAAAGGTAAAGAAGAAGAACAAATGTTCAAGAAATTTCAGGGCATTGTCAAACCTTTTTGTGCAGGTGATAGTGTCAGCGCTTGGACAGAGAATTTCGAGACAATAATGAAATTCCATTATATTTCTAAAGATAACTGGGCAATGATATACATGCGAAATATCGCATTGGAACTATTAAAGGTTATAGAAACAATCCCACAAGATTTAAGGAAAGATTGTGCAACATTTCCTTTTAGATGCTCAGAGATACCAACTACAATTTTCTAAATTCAAATGCATCTTCAATTTCTTGAGAGAGGTAGGTTGTCTGATCTTCAGTAGAGTAGCACTGCCTAAATCCAGCCTGCTGTGGCACAAGGATGTTTTTACTTTCAATGTACCACTGCAGTCTGTGATTGATGATACCCTCCAGTGTTTTGCAGAGACAGCTGGTGAGGCTAATTGGTCTGTAGCTAGAGGCAATTGCACTATCTTTCCCTGATTTTAGGAGGGGTATCATGATTGTTTCTCTCCAGGCTTGTGGAACACTGCCAAAGGTCCAACTTTTATTGAATATCTGCAAAAGCTTTTCTTTGGCCTCTGTTCCTAGGTTCCTGATAATTTCATTGGCGATACCATCAGCTCCTGGTGACTTCTCATTTTCAGTTTTGATATTGCTATCTTCAGTTCGCTGATTGTGATAGGTGCCTCCAAAACCTCGTGTACTATTTCCTTCTGTCCTGTATGTTGCCGTTTCTCTCTTCTTCTTCTTTCGTTCGCCTGAAATATGTTTATAACTGCAATGTTGTCTCTTGTATGAATCTAACAGTCTCCTTTAGTTCATTCAGCGGTCCATAGAGTTTATCTTCCACTGTTGTCTCTCTAGGCCAGAAGGTTCGCCTGGATATATTGTAGTTTGGGCAATCCTGGAGTATGTGCTCTGCTGTCTGCGACGCCAAACCACATGTGCACATGGCTGAGTCACCAATCTTGAATTTTGTGTAAATGTGGTTGCGTAATCTATTGTGTCCTGTTCTGAGGCGCAGAAGAATGACCTGTTCTGGTCTGTCCATAACATGGTAGTCGTCTTGAGTAAGGTTTGGTGGCCTTCTGACTGATTTGATCATTCTTTTCTTTTGGTGGTATGTAATAGGCACATCTGGTTGTTCTTCTTTTGCTCCTTCCTTAGCCAATCGATCAGCTCTGTCGTTTCCGGGGATTCCACAGTGGGATGGTATCCACTGTATGGTGATCTTACGCTGACTGCTAAGTTCAGAAAGTAGTGTCCTCAGAACTGGCAATTTCCCAGACAGGAGCGCCTCTATTACGGATTTTGCATCTGTCAATATCACCACAGGTTGTGTACCATGGCTGGTATTTTGTAATTTCTCTGTGGCTATCTTGATTGCCTCAATTTCAGCATCATAATTATGGCAGTACTTTCCTGTTGGAATTCTGGCCTTGTCTCTAGTATTATTTGGGTATTCTATATACACTCCCGCTCCTCCATTTCGAACAGCATTTTGTGCTGCCCATCTGTGTAGACTCGGATCCAGAGGTCCTGTGGGTATTCGTCATCAAGGAAGCTGAGAGTGGATGTTCTGCGCTGTACACTGTTCTGTTCTTCCTTGTCAAATATTCCTCTCACCTTTGACTGGATTTGTAGCGATATTTTATGTTCATCTTTCCACGGGGTTCGCTCTGGAATAGTTGTCAGGGGGATATCAACTGTGGGAAGATCGATGGTTTCTCTGCAGAGTTGTTTGGCCTGGTGGATGAAACTACTTCTTTTCAACCGCCCCATAGCTAAGTTTTCAAATCTGTTCTTCATAGGGTGGCCTGGCAAGCTGAGAAACTTTTCTGCTTGTATTAGTGTTTTTGCATCTCTGCGTTCTCTTAAAGCTTGTGTCCTCCCCATTTTCTCCATTGCTACTATAGCCGTTTCTCTCGAATCTCTTGTTGTTTCTCTGGACTAATTTCGATATTGTTATCTTGTGCGAATGAGTCCGCAAAATGGTCAGCTGCTTGCTTTCTTGTTAAGATGTTTCCATCTTTATGTAATGCAATTTGTGAGTTTCTCCCTGTGCCCTCATCGTTAAGTTGTTTTATTAGCTTCTACAATTTCCTTGTGTCTCTTTCAAAGTTCAGTGACTCTGTTTTCTCCTGCCAGCTTTCTCCGTCTAGCCTGCAGTTGGCCCTTTGAAATTTGGCTTTTGCTTGCTGGAATTTATTGTGGTGCTCTTAGCTGGGTGTGGCCTCTGCTTGCTTTCTACACACTACCACATCATTATGCAACTGTTCCAGTTCACTACTCCAGTAGGGTTTATATTGTTTACGGGCTCCTCTTGGTACTGTTTCTCGCACTGCCTTTACTATGTATTTCCCAAACTCTTCAACTGCTTTATTTATGTCTTTCTCAGTGTTCAGGTTCCTAACCAGTATGCTGGTGCGATTTTTGTACATTGTCAGTCTGCTTTCTTGTAGTTCCACCTCGAGAGGGTGCTGCTTTCACTCACAAGCTCATTTTCAATAATTAGACAGACTGGCCGATGGTGACTGCCAATAAGTTGTTTCCCAACAATTCGTGTAATATTCCACTCCAGGTCTGGTGAATGAAAAGCCAGGTCAGGTGTAGTTGTAGTGTGCCATGATCTCGAGTAGAAAGTATGTGGGCGGATAGCATGTTAATCAAGATGAATCTATTCTCATCCTGCCAGTCTTCCAGTCTCTGTCCTCTCTGGTCCATGTGATCATAGCCCCAGGTCTGTGAGTGGCTGTTGAAATCGCCACACACAATCGTTTTTTCTGTTAATGGTAGTGTGTCCAGTGCCTGTGGGCGGTCACTTGGACAGTAATTGATCATATATATATATATATATATATATATATATATATATATATATATATATATATATATATATATATATATATATATATATCACAGTGTATGTATGTGGGTGGTTGGTTATGTATTGGATGTGTTCGATAACGGTACATCCGATTGAGATGAAATTTTCTACACGTCTTCCTTTCATTCTTGTGCAACCGACTGTAATAGTTTCTTAGTGTAAAATCGGCTACTTACTTAATAAAATTTAATATTTCATTTTTCATTATAATTTCTATATAGCAAGGGGACTTAACTCTATAAAAGTTATTTCAAGGGGCATAACTTTTAATAGCATTTCTATATACTTTATAGTCATATTGTTGCATGGTTTCTTTGCCTATAGTTATTTACAGGCATATGAGTTATAATAAATAATGATATAATCTTTAAGGCATTTTCAAAGTTTTCATAAAAATAATGAATAATGCATAACATTGTAACTCATCTTTTTATACTTAAAGAAGTTATCTACAGTCATGTAGGTGATTAAAACAGTTTTCATTAAAAATAATGGATGGTGTGTGGAAGGACATTCTTTTAAGTTACTGTGTGAATTTAATGAGACGCTCCCCGCCAGGAGCTGGGCGAAGCCACACCGGGTCAGATAGATAGACAGACAGATAGTCGGGAACGGGAGCTTATATGACTACTTATATGAATTAAATGAGATGCTCCCGACCAGGGACTGGGTGAAGCCGGGCCGGGTCAGACAGACAGACAGATAGACAGACAGACATATAGTCGGGAACGGGAGCTTATATGACTACGTATATGGATTAAATGAGATGCTCCCCACCAGGATCTGGGTGAAGCCGGGCCGGGTCAGACAGACAGACAGATAGACAGACAGATAGTCGGGAACGGGAGCTTATATGACTACTTATATGAATTAAATGAGATGCTCCCGACCAGGGACTGGGTGAACCCGGGCCGGCACAGACAGACAGAGAGATAGTCGGGAACGGGAGCTTATATGACTACGTATATGAATCAAATGAGATGCTCTCCACCAGGGACTGGGTGAAGCCGGGCCGGGTCAGACAGACAGATAGACAGACAGACAGATAGTCGGGAACGGGAGCTTATATGACTACGTATATGAATTAAATGAGATGCTCCCCACCAGGATCTGGGTGAAGCCGGGCCGGGTCAGACAGACAGACAAATAGACAGACAGATAGTCGGGAACGGGAGCTTATATGACTACTTATATGAATTAAATGAGATGCTCCCCACCAGGGACTGGGTGAAGCCGGGCCGGGTCAGCCAGACAGACAGACAGACAGACAAACAAGCAGAGAGACAGACAGACTGATAGATAGATAGATCCCCGCCAGGGCCTGGACGAAGCCGTTCCGGGTCAGCTAGTATATATATATATATATATATATATATATATATATATATATATATATATATATATATATATATATATATATATATATATCTTAACTTGGACAACATTTTAAATAATTTTGCTATTATATGTTCATTCTCATTATACAATTGGTTGATTAATAAATCTAAATAAGGCCAATATTTTTATTAATTTGGCCAACATATTTTCTTACTTCGGTATACATAATTATAAGTTTAGTTGATATATTTCTTGATCTGGTCAATATTTTTCCTAATTTGGCTTACATGTCTACTTAGTTTGGTCTAGATCTTTCTTGATTTGATCATCAACATGTAACACCCTCTCACAACTTGGCACCCCTATCTACCGCCAACACTAAGAACCAACAGGCAAAAGTAGTTATAATATATAACAGTTTATTTACAGTATTTATAGTTAAAGTTACAAAAATAAAAACGTTTCCTGAATTTTTAAATTTGTAAAATTTTAAAATTTTAAAAAATTTAACTTTTTAAATGTTTACTTCTTAAATTAAAAATTTTTAAAAACTTTATTTTTTTACCATTAAAATTTTTTAAATTTACATCACAACTCGTTAAAAAGGCCGGCGGTAAGATCCTCTACAATCTACACAACCAGCTCCATATTTACGGTATCATCGGTGCTTACCATAGTGCTTGCGTATAACAGTATTTTCATCAACAAATCAGCGGGTTGCCTCGATGTATTGTGTCTACGGCAAGTCGGGTCTCGCTTACAATTACATGTTTTCCTGGCATTGGTACCATTGTAAGCCTTATAGCGACTAGTCACATACAGACACACACAGTCATATAGGAAGGCGGACAACAATCATACAGATAGATTTCAGAACAGACTCCACAACAACAATGTCGCACACAAGGCCAACGAGAGATAAACAAATAAATATACACTAAAACACACAGAGAGACAGTCATATGAACTAGTCGCAGTAGACGCAGACACAGGCAATCATGTATGCATGCGTATACACACATGCAGACAGAGCTTTATATTCGCAAACACTCAGAGAGACACTCATAGGTGCCAGGCCTTGTAGACACAAACACGCAAACACAGACAGAAACACGCGCTCACGCACGCAGACACAGAATTACACACATATACACACTACGCGTGTGCAACCACACATGCACACACACACACACACACACACACACACACACACACAAAGACACTGGAATATAGACCATGCAATCACACCAAGTAGGAAAACATACATACACACATATATACACTCAACCACACAGATATTTAACACACAGTCAGACAAGTAGATTTATACGCATAGACACATGACATAAAAACAATAAAACCGCTTTCAAGTTTGCTTGAGTAATTAGTGTGCGCACAAACGAATATTGACAATAATCAGCCTATCCCAAGTAAAGTCATCATTCACGTCGTGAAACAATGGCACATATGAGAATATGTCACTCTTATCCCCGAGATACTCGCCCTCGTTGCAATGATGCTTTTAACTGCTGATAGTGCGTTAGTTAACCCTTCTGGACCTACAACAGTTTTGTGTTTGTAAGACACATTTGATGTTAGTTCAGAGACATCGTAATACAAATAACTAAACCAGCTGTCTTCTATCAGTTGATTATCTGCCAGTTTTACCTTTTGCTTTCCTGTTCCACCATGAGTTAAGTAGACTTTTCTGTCCAGTTTTACCCTTTGTTTTCCTGAGCCACTGTTAGGAAAGTAGACTATTTGGGAGCCAGTATTTATACCTCCTAGTCTAAGCGAGCCAATTGTGTCTTCTTTTTCTGCAGTAGGTAGACTTTCCGAAAGGTCTGTCTATCTGTTTTCTATCGTACCGATAGAAATTCTCTCTACGGTCGACAACCACGCTACAAACTGACAAACTGACTGATTGATTGATTGACTGATTGATTGATTGATTGATTTAGGAACCGACATCACAACATTCGAGACATTCCCATAAGCGCTCCGTTCCCATCCTCAGAAGCCAGCGAAGAGTTCCAATCCAAATAGTACCAGTAGCAATCTGATTATATGTGCGTCTCGTCTTTCCTCTAAGCGTTGAGCATCGGCCAGATCCCCTCGTCACTCCTCGCTGTCGCATTCTTGCCAGACCATGGTAATCCATTTGCTCCTCCGAGGTGTACACGTGCTCCCACAAGGCCGCAACCACGTCTGCCTTATCATGCATCAATACTCCACCAAGTTTTGCAGAGCCAGCCAATCTATTTGCCTGTTCATTCCCTAGCACACCAGCATACACCGGAGAAAAGATTCAGACGATGCTTGCCACCAGTGACTTCCGAAGCGAAGCAAGCCACTCTGTACGAAACTTGCCTGTCCTCATCCTACTCGGCATGCTTTCTGAGTCAGTTACAACCACGATGTGTGTGTGTGTGTGTGTGTATCGTATTCTCCATCCAGCGGAAAGCTGCACTGACTGCCTCCACCTCCATTCTTAAGCTAGATGTTGTGGTATCATATACCAGGCTCTCCTGCACCAAACGTCGACCATTAGCCTTTGCCAAGAACCCCCAGGCACTTCTACTACCTCTCAACACCGAATCATATGTGTAGATAATCACATCACCCGGTCGAGCATTATAAACTGACAAACTGAGAGGGAAGACCAGGAGAACTTTAATTCAGATAGCGATGGGAATGATTACTAGTATGACCCTTCGCTGGCTGGCATGTGGGAATGTCCTGAGTGCAAGATTGTTGGTTTTTAACTCAACTCAACTCAACTCATATCTTGATATGGCAAATATTTTTCCTATTTTGGCGAACACATTGTTATACTTTTAATAAGTTTGGTTGAGACAATTCGTGATTTTGCCATCGTATTTATTAATACTAGGTTTGGGCGATACAATTCTTGATTTGGCCAATATTTTTCCTATTTTGACTAACACGTTTTCTAACATTTTATAAGTTTGATAGAGTTATTTATAAGTTTGGTTGAGATATTTTTTGATTTGGCCAAAAATTTTCCGCATTTTGCTAACATATTTTCTTATTTCGGTCGACTATTTCTTGCTTTGGCATACATATTTCTTAGTTTGACCATAATTCTTCGTAATTTGGCCATTGTTTTTCCCTACTTTGCCTAACATAATTTCTTAATTTAGCCAACATTTTCCATAGTTGCCTAACATATTTTCTTACTGCGGTCGACATATTTCTTATTTTGGTTATTATTTCTCCTTCTTTGGTTAATACATTTTCCTACATTGCTCGACATATTTTTAATTTGGCTAGCATTTTAAAATTAATTTTACTATAATATTGTCCTACTCTTTATATGTTTGGTTTACTTATTTCCTGATTTGGCCAACATTTTGATTAATTTGGCTAATATATGTTTTTTTTTTTACTTTGGTCGACATAATTATAAGTTTAGTTGAAATATTTCTAGATCTGGTCAATATCTTATTTAAAATTTGGTTAACACGTTTTCTTAGATTGATCGAGATATTTCTTGGTTTCATCATCAACATGTAACACCCTATCACCACATAACACCCATATATACCGTCAACATTAAGAACCAACAGGCAAACGTATTTATAATATATAACTGTATAATTACAATATTTACAGTAAAGTTTACAAAAATAAAAATGTCTGTATACAAAATGACAATATGTGATGGTATACACAGTATGATCACACCAATTAATCAACACTTTTCTCCAAGCCAACGCTAAGAAACTCCGATTTACCATTAGTGAGCTCAATAGTATGATGGGTTGTTTGTGACAGTAATGTTCATTCGAGTGTTATATAGTAGGGGGTAACAATATTTTCATCAATTTGTAGGTTGCATCGATATATTGTTTCCACGTCAAGTCTGGTCTCGGTTACTTGTACACATTGTCCAGGTGTTCTGGTACCATTGTAGGCATATATAGCGACCGGTGGCATGGTCGAGACAGGAACACTGAGCTGATCCACAACTCTGGTGATCGAGTGAAATGGCGAATCATGTCCTCTCACGCTTACCGGAATGGCACATGATGGATGCATGGATAGCACCCAGTCACATACATGCACACACATTCATATCGGAAGGTGGACAACAGTCATACAGACAGATTCCGGAACAGACTCCGCCAAAGTAATATCACACACAAGTCCATCGAAAATAAACAGATAGGCATATGCTCAAACATGCAGAGACACAGCATAGGCACCATCGCCATAGACGCAGACACGGTCAATTATCTATGTATACAGACAAACAGACAGCATCACACACGCACGCACATACACACAGGCAGAAAGATCTTTCTATTCGGAAACACACAAAGAGACAGTCATAGTCTCCAGTCGCTGTAGACACAATCATGCATTCACAGGACAGAAACACACACTCTCTCACACAGACATAGACCTACACACACTATGACTGCGTAACCACACATGCACACAAACATATACACACAGAGACACTGGAATATAGACCATGCAATCACACCAGGTAAGCAGACAGACATAGGCACATACATACACACAGCCACAGATATTTAACACACGGTCAGACAAGTAGTTTTATACGCATAGATACATTACATAAAACAATAAAACAGCTCTCAATTTTGTCTGAGTAATGAGTGTGCGCACACACGAATAGCGACTATAATCCGCTTATCTCCGGTAAAGTCATCACTCGCTGCATGAAACTATGACACCTATGAGATTATGTCACTCTTATCACCGAGACACTCGCCCTCGTCGGGGTGATGCTTTTGACTGCTGATAGTGTGTTTAGTTAACTTTTCTGGGCCAAAAGCAGTTCTGTGTTTGTAAGACACATTTGGTGTTAGATCAGATATAGCATAGTGTAAATAACTAAACAAGCTGTCATCTATAAGATGATCATCTGCCAGTTTTACCTTTTGCTTTCCTGTGCCACTGTGGGAGAAGTAGACTTTTCTGTCCAGTTTTACCCTTTCTTTTCCTGTGCCACTGTTAGGAAAGTAGACTATTCTGGGACCAGTATGTATACTCCCTAGTCTAAACGAGCCAGTTTTGACTTGTCTATTTTTCTGCAGTAGGTAGACTTTCTGAAAGGTCAGTCTTTCTGTCTTCTAACGTACCGATGGGAATTCTTTCTACGGTCGAAGGTCACGCTACAAACTGACAAAATGAGAGGGAAGGCAAGGAGAACTTTAAATTAGATAACAGTATAAACGATTAGTAGTATGACCCTTCACTGTCTGTTGAACGAGGGGACGGAGCACATATGGGAATTTCCTGAGTGCAGTGATGTCGGTTCGTAGCTCAACTCATTTTTTGATTTGGCCAATATTTTTCCTATTGTGGCTAACACATATTCATAATTGTAATACTTTTTTTGGGGGGGGGGGGGATAATTCGTGATTTAGCCATCGTATTTATTAATTTGGCTAACAAATTCTCCTACTTTTTATAGGTTTCGACGATATATTTCTAGCTTTGGCCAATATTTTTCCTATATTGACTAACACGATTTCCAACTTTTTATGAGTTTTATCGAGTTATTTATAAGTTTGGTTGAGATATTTCTTGATTTGGTCAACATTTTTCACATATGGCTAACATATTTTCTTATTTCGGTCGACTAATTCTTGTTTCGGCATACATATTTCTTAATTTGACCATCATTCTTCTTAATTTGGCTATTATTTTTCCTACTTTGCCTAACATATTTTCTTAATTTGGCCAACATTTTCCCCCCTATTTGGCTAACATATTTTCTTACTGCAGTCAACATATTGTTTATTGTGGTCATTATTTCTCCTACTTTGGCTAATATATTTTCCTACATCGGTAGACATATTTCTTAACTTGGTCAGCATTAAAAAAAAAATTTAATTTTGCTGTAATATTTTCCAACTCTTTATAAGTTTGGTTGAGATATTTCATGATGTGACCAACTTTTTGTTATTAATTTGGCTAACACATTTTCTTACTTCGGTCGACATAATTATAAGTTTCGTTGAGATATTTCTTGTATCTGGCCCAAATTTCTGTCAAATTTTGCTAATACGTTTTCTAAGTTTGGTCGAGATATTTCTTGATTTGATCATCAACATGTAACACCCTCTCACCACATGACATCCCTATATACCGTCAACATTAAGAACCAACAGCAAACGTATTTATAATACACACCTGTTTATTTACATTATTTACAGTAAAATTTACAAAAATATAAATGCACAATGTCAGTATACAAACTGATTGGTACAATATGGGATGTTATACTTAGTATGATCACACCAATTAATCAACACTTTTCTTCAAGCCAACACTAAGAACCACCGATTCAGCATTAGTGAGATCAATAGTATGATGGGTTGTTTGTGACAGTAATGTTCATTCGAGTGTTATACAGTCCGGGGTAACCGTATTTTCATCACTTAGTGGGTTGCTTCGATATATTGTTTCCACGTCAAGTCTGGTCTGGGTTACTTGTACACAATGCCCAGGCGTTGTGGTACCATTGTAGTCCTGTGTAGTGACCAGTGGCATGGTCGAGACAGGAACACTGAGCTAATCCACAACTCTGGTGATCGTGTGAAATGGCGAATCATGACCGTCCACGCTTACCGGCATGGCACATGATGGACGCATGGATAGCGACTAGTCACATACATATACACACAGTCATATAGGAATTTGGACAACTGTCATACAGACAGATAGATCCCAGAATAGACTCCACCACAACAATATCACACAAAAGTCCACCGACAAATAAACAAATAGGCATACGCTCAAACATGCAGAGAGACAGTAATAAGAACCAGTCGCCTTAGATGCAGACACTGGCAAGCATGTATGCATACAGACAAACAGACATAATCACACACGCATGCACATACACACATGCAGAAAGATCTTTATACGCGCAAACACACAGAGAGACAGTCATAGTCGCCAGTCGCCGTAGACACAATCACGCGGGCACAAACAGAATCACGCACGCAGACACAGACCTACACACACACACACACACACACACACACACACACACACACACTACGCCTGCGCAATCACACATGCATACAGACATATACACACAGCGACAAACAGAATCACGCACGCAGACACAGACCTGCGCAATCACACATGCATACAGACATATACACACAGCGACAAACAGAATCACGCACGCAGACACAGACCTTCGCAATCACACATGCATACAGACATATACACACAGCGATAAACAGAATCACGCACGCAGACACAGACCTACACACACACACACACACTACGCCTGCACAATCACACATGCATACAGACATATACACACAGCGACAATGGAAAATAGACTAAACAATCACACCAAGTAAGTAGACAGACATACGCACATACATACATACAACCACACAGATATTTAACACACAGTCAGACAAGTAGATTTATACGCATAGACACATGACATAAGAACCTTATACGATGGATAGCTGCAGTCCTGTTCCAGAGGAAGGTGGTGCTAAGATGTGGGAGTTGGTCTTCTGAGCCGACAACGATACATCCAGGATTGCCGCAGGGTTCACCACTGTCACCAGTACTATTCAACGTGTATACAGTGCCGATCACTGAACAACAGTTGGACGAGAGGGGTAGAACTCTGTCATTTGCTGACAACATTCTTGTGTATCGACAGGGTTGAGATAGACATGCAGTTGCCAGTGGTTTGCAGGGTGAACTAGATCGAATTTCCTCATGGTGTGCTGATGTCAGTGCCCTTGTCAACCATGCAAAGGCATCGGTTGCATGGTTCTCCCTAAACAACCATATTGTGAAAAAAAAAGACCTCAAGGCAGTGAGGATGGATGGGGGTATTTTGAGTAGAACACAGTAGATGACATATCTTGGCGTGAGGTTTGATAGTAGCCTGTCATTCAGAGATCATGTTGATTATGTCAAACGAAAGCTCGAAAAGGTTTGTCAGCAATGAGAGTCATGGCAACTGCGACTATTGAGCAAAGACTGTTAATACTTCTATTCCAAGGACTGGTACTTTCACCAATCGAGAATTACCTGGCCATCCTCACTGTCATCCCTACACATATTGGAAGACTTGAAAAGGTACAAAACGAAGCCATGCGCATCATTTTGGGCTACACGAGACATGAGAAAACAAGGAAATTGTCAAGGTTCTATTTGCCACAGAAAGTGCATGGCAGACGTGGAACGCTCGTCGCGATGACTAGACCCCAAGAAATGAACATTGTTTAAAAGTTAATTAAATTTGTGCGAGTGACAGAATAGATTGAACGGTGATATAAATACAAAAACCAGATATGATGATATCACACGAAAATGAACAACTAATAAGTGAAAATAGCTCAAAAAGTGGATACCACCTGGAATGACAACCATGAAGGACAAAATGGCAGCTAAAATGGAAGCATGGCTACAGATTCAAGCAGGATAAGCCACCTCTCGACCCATATTTGTTATTCGTTTGTGACGTTTGTGTAATTGCATACACACAAAACTATTATTCAAAAAAAAAATAAAAAATATGGCAGTCAGCTGCCAATGTACCATAGAATCTGTGCAGGGCCGTGTCCAAGTGCTCTATACACTATAGTGCCCCAGACATATAAACTAATCTGCGTATCACCATTCAAATAATTATTCCAGAAATCAAATTCAAGATCAGGCAGCGACAGTAGTACACAGTATTACAGCCGAACCGCCTTTCAGGATCACCACTTCCATCAGCAACCAAAGAAATACTGAAGCCTACTGAAGTCTCCTGAAGCACTCTCTTTGTGATTGAGGGGGAGCCAGTCATCTGGAAGGAGTCACCAGGGACACCAGGACTGGATATGCACGAGTTAAGTTGCTTTCTTTTGACTTGTGTGTGTGTGTCTTGGTCAATAGTCCAGAGTTTTCAGGCATACTTCTATCGCCCTGTTTACTCATCCTCAACATTAGCAGGAGGTTGGTGAGCTACCTTTGGGTTGATTAGCCAGCATACAAAATCCGCTCGGTTGGCAGTCGAAACTGACTTTAAACATTTTGTAAAATTTTTGACTGCTAATGAGAACTTGGTCTTGTTTTGTGAACGTGTCCATTATACGTTGTTCTTTCACGCTATTAATGTTCCTATTAAACGTAACAGTTATGTCCACAGGTATCTACGCCACATTTAGCTATATTTCTGATATGTTTTGTCGGTTGTCCTGTACTGTCATTATTTGTGAATAGCATCACAGCAGGTTCAGCACACCGCCGGCTACGCAACAACACAACCAGAAGCGATGCTGACAAGAAATACTCTGACAAAGAACACCCCCTGTCATAGAGTGATACTATAGTTTCGGAGACATTTGGCACAGGTAGTATCTGCAATGATTTTACATTGATTTCAATTAAAAATATTATTGACACATATATAATATACAGGTGTAAAACATCAACCATGTCTACATGGGGAACTTTGTAGCACTAGGTGAGAAATGCGGTTTGACAGGCCCTGAACTTATGACCTGGGCAGAGAATAACGTTTCTGAATTCCAAGCACAGCAGCGAGAAGATAGAATAGCAGCTAGAGAAGCCAGAGAGGCACAAGAAGCAGCAGCTAGGGAAGCTAGAGAAATAGAAAAAGTAAGAATATCTTCTCTAGAGAAACAGAAAGAAATAGAAATGGAACTAGAAAAAGAAAGAATAGCTTCTCTAGAAAAATTGAAAGAAAAAGAAATGGAACTAGAAAAAGAAACAATAGCTTCTTTAGAAAAACAGAAAGGGAAAGAAATGGAACTAGAAAGGGAAAGCTTAACTCTTCAACAAAACAGACTAGCGTTTGAAAAGGACAAACTTATCAGCCGATCAAATTTTTAAGGATAAAGAAATAGAAGGGAATATAGAAGTAAAGATGTTAGAGATGAAAAAAGAAGCGAAAATTGCAAGGAATAAGGTAGCATGCAAAACCCTGGACCCTATCAAGAGATATCAGGGAATTATTAATAACTTTTCACAAGGTTATTCTATATCAGCATGGGTGACCAATTTCGAAGTACTCATGAACCATTACAAGGTACCGCCAGAAGAATGGGCAATCTTGTTCCATAAACACCTCGCCCTGGAGCCATAAAGGTTGTCGAGGTTATACCAGAGCAACGGCAAACAGACTACCACTACATAAAGGAGAGAGAGAGAGTCCTTGCACATTTTTCATTGGATCAAGCGGAGCTCCGCACAGCCTATAGGGCACTAACACTTAAGGTAAACCAAACCTTTTATTTTGTATCCGAAACCACGTCACTATTTGATCCATCCATCATGTGCCATGCCGGTAAGCGTGGGCGGTCATGTTTTGCCATCTAACTCGATCACCCGAGTCGTGGATCAGCTCTGTGTTTCTGTCTCGACCATGCCACGAGGCCAAGCCATCGGGGTATTTGCTTCTAAGTCTTCCTCTTGATCTGTTCCCTTCGATCTTACCGGTTGTCACCAAATTCTCCAATTCATTTCTTGTCATAACATGCCCAAAAAATTTTGACTGTCTGCGTCTAATGTCTCTAATCAGTTTACGATCTTCGTTTGTTTTTTGAAGGACCTGTTCATTGGTCTTTCTGGCTGTCCATGGTATTCTTTGCACTATTTGATAAGTGGTTAAAATCAGCAGATGTAGGGAATGATTTTATCAAACTTAGGGACCTCATGCTTCGAGATAAATTAATCTCAGAAGTGCCACATACGATGGCAACATTCCTGGTAGAGAATAAGTGCTCAACAATATCTGAGATGGAGTCCAGAGGGAAGCGTATTATAACGCACACAAAGATATTTTTACAGAAGGGGCTCAATCAGAGCTAGCATTAAGGGCGGCAGCCAGATTGTTTAATCAAAAATACGGCAACTTTTCAAATAGATATCAACAGTGTAATTACCATACAAAATACAGACCAGGTCAACAACGACCATCTAATACAACAAAAAGGGGTATTATCGTTGATTGCGAATACTGTAAACGACAGCATAGGTCGCTAGAAATGTGCGACTCCAACCCTGACTACGACTCCTACATTAAAAATCTACCCTTGAAAAGAAACAACAAATATTCAGATTATATCAATAATCTGAAATGTTTTGTCTGTAATAGTTTCAGCCACTTCGCAAAGACGTGTAGTTTACGACAACTGTCCAGGGAAGCTAATATGGCATACGTCATGTCAAGTAGCGACGAAATGGACCAACAAACATGAACGCGACAGACATATAATATACAGGATGACGGTAATAATAATAGAGCTTATATACAAGAAGCTAATTCCGCCTATATAACGGACGGAAACTTAGAAGTCAGACTGGCCTTAGTCAATGGATTAGCAGTGAGAATGAATAGAGACACGGGAACGTCAATTATTGGCGTAGACCGGAAACTCATAAAAGACGAAGATTACACAGATGAGAGGGTGACGTTTAGAACATTTGGTGGTGCATTAGAGCAATATAAGGTGGCATGGACGACATCAATTACCCATATTACCAAGGACGCATAGCAGCAGCAGTGCTACCACAACCTACAACGGAACTAATAGTGGGGAACATCCCAGATGTGAAAGAGTGCACAATAAAAGATATTGAAAAATGGGCAAAAGAGAACCTGAAGATAGCGGAAGGTAACTATGCAGCATTGACCTTCCCGACAGAAGACAAAAAGATTAAAAGAGAAGATGATGAATCAGACATAGAGATTGACATATACAAGACTTCTGAAGAATACATAGGAAATCAAGGACAAACAATTGACGTTAATACAGTAACCAAACAGGTGTCATCTCTCGATGATAACAATACACACAATGATAAAAACCAACAGTCGTCCAATAATGATGTTGAGGTACCGAGACTTTTGACACATAAAGATATTACAAGGGATTCACTTCCGGTTAGATCAGACTTAACTGAAGAAGAAAAAGATAAAGTAACCTTTGGCATTGAAAACTTCAGAGTGCTTAGTCCATCATTTAGTGAAAGTACAGCAAGTATTAAACAATTCTTTGCACCACACTGTAGCGAAACCCCAGTGGCCCATGTCCTCATACCTATCCGCTCAATTCCTTCGGAGTGGGATTCTCTGGGGTACTTTCATAACCCGAGCATTTGACACGAATACTTTGAAATCTATCTGTTCTTCGGGAAAACCCAATGGCGCGCCTTGCACCAAGTATGACCTAGGGTAATGGTTTGGGCGTGAAATGTCCGTTGTCAACCTTGTCGGTTGTGGTCGGCACAATGTATTGAAGTTTTAAAGAATTTTACAGATAAAGTGCCGCATCCTACTGCTGGGATATGAAAGGTAATTTTAGATTAATAGGTCCTGCCAGACCTGGGCATATTAAGCTTGGTCGTCTCAAATATTGAGACGATTTGGTGAAACGGCAGTCTTGCCAATTTGGCTAAGCGTCTAGATCTGGGCATGGCGGGGGAACAAATCGGGGCAATATCTTTTCCCAGATGATGTCGCTTATTCTTGGCGGCGGATAGACGGGGGGTGGGGGGGGGGGTGGGGTGGGACTATCTTTCTTCTTATGGCTTTACCTCTGTTTAGTGTCATCTTTCATTTGAATATAAACATTCTATAGCTATGGCATGTCGAGGGGAGGGAAGGGCTCCGTGGGGACCGGTTCCACCCATCTGAGTTATATCTTCTTGAGCCAGAAGAGGCGATCCACTGTGCTATTTCTTTCGTCTTTCGGCTGATGGGGGGCCAGGTGGACCGGGTGGTTCCTGGTCGATAGGAGGATGTTGGGAGTATAAATGGACTTCCTTGTCTCCCTGAGAGAACCTGAACTCATCTGAATATATGGGTTATGTGAGACACGGCCGATACATTGCGGTGACAGCTCAGACAAGAGCGGCGGCCGGACAGGGTAGTTTCCTCTTTCCTGTTCTTGCTAGGGATGGGGGAGGGAGATGCACTGCGGTCCATACAGACCCACTATTATGATATTAGTTAAGAGTAGGAAACATACATAATTACGCACACTACTCCACAATAGCTTTGTCGTGAGAAAGGCCAGGTTTGCAAGTGAGAGGGAAGCCTGAGAAGGTATGTGCCCAATATTAATAAAGGCATGATATGAGTGTGGAGAGGAGTGTGGTATGAAGACAATTGAATACTAGGTAATTGTATGTATTTTATGTATGGCAACCGACATGCTGAGACCATTGGAATCTCCATGCCGGCTGTATCTGAAGTTTACACCAGAGGCTCTCAAAATTGTTTTAACATTACAGGATCCTTCTTTTGACGGCGAATATAGCCGGAAGTTTCGACAGAGCATCGACATAGAACATTATGTTTACTATGAAGTCCCTGCTGCTGTTGGGCTATACCAGATAGAACCACGGCGGGCCCGAACGAATACTTTCAGACACCTCGGCAGGCTTTTCGTTGAGCTGGGATCGAGTATGTTTGCATTTTGGGCTAGATCCCGCCTAAGTCACTGACACACCCGTACATATATCCTATTTATTCTCCTTGAGTATTTCCCCACCAAAATTGTGCCCCGTGATCCCAGGGCACTTTCCCTAACCATTGGACACACTACATTCGTGTAGGACACGGAAACTTGGAATCCTGGATCTATGGAACCCTGTTGTTCGAACAACCTACGCGGGAAATAAAGACCAGAGAACTTGCTGTGAGAGGGTTGTGAATTCATGGGACAATATGGAAAACGATGATCTAGGATATTTAAATTTGTGTTGATATTGTATGGACTAGTTTTCTCTCTAGATTGTGTGTAGATGTTTATGAGTTAAACGTCAGATATTTTTTTCGGTGCTGTTAAGTATTGAGTTATTAAATTTACAATTACAAATATGTTGAAGAACGTCATGTTGTATGCGTGTCAGCCAGAACGACCCTGCAGGAAATAGGTCCTGAGGTCGAAAGAGAGAGTGACAGTGAGTCCGGGGGAAACGGAGGAGGGTTGGCAGGGAAAGACCTATTTAAAGCCAGGGCTATGAAATATACATGAGAAAATTGAGACATAGTTATTAGGGACCCTCCACATAGCTTGTTACACATACTTAGAGAATATACCTCATACATGTGTTGATAAAAGCTTTGTCTGTAATCTGATGCAGCCTGGATGTTCGACAGAGAAATATTTTTTCAGGTACTGGCGAAATATCTTCTGATGAAGATTACACATATAAAAATAAGACCATTCACCAGCAACGCTTAAAGAAGAAAGTTAAAATAAAGAAAACTGATAACGTAGATTATACAAAACCAAGTTGGGAAAATGGAACTCCCCCATCTTTACCACAGGCACACTATACTAACACAGGCTCCTTTATAGCAGAATGGTAACAACAAGGAGTTACTGAAACCCAAATTGATAAATGAACAAGAGACATTAAAATAAGAAACTGGAATCGATACTGGAAAAGCATGGGACTATCAGATGAAGAAAGGAAAGAAAAAAACAGACATATGGATAAATTGAAATCAATAACAACATATATTACACAGGATAATGCAAACCACCGTGCAATACTTCATATTAAAGAAACATAACTTATTCAAATATATTAAAGTCTCACAACAAAATATAAGCTTAACTTCTCAGTATACCCTCAATGTAGGACATTACCTATGTCAACTTAGATAGTTATTGCATTATACATATGGTTAGTGTATAGCAATGGAGGACGAAACATCAATAACATTAGATATGCAGATGATATAGTATTGATTGCAGACAATGCGCAGGATCTGCAACAATTAGTAGATGCGGTTGTTGTACACAGATAGCAACTGGGGTTAGAATTAAATTGTAAAAAGACACAGGTTATGGTCGTCACTAGGAAGAACGAAGTACCACAATGTAATATACAAGTAAATGGGAATATTCTTCAACAAGTGAATCAGTACAATTATCTCGGAATAGTCATAACATCTGATGGGAGATGCCTTGTAGAGATTAAAACAAGAATTGCCAAGGCAAAAGTAGCCTTTAGCAAGATGAAAAACATTCTGACCAATAAAATGATGTCAATTGAAACGAGAAAAAGAGTGTTGAGGGGATACATAGAGCCTGTTCTTTTGTATGGATGTGAAACTTGGACAATGTGCAGTCAAGCTGAAAAACATCTGATGGCTGCAGAAATGTGGTTTCTGAGGAAAATGCAAAGAATACCATGGACAGATAGAAAAACCAATGACCAAGTACTACAAGAGACAAATGAAAATCGTAGATTGATTAGAGAAATTAGACGTAGACAGTCAAAATTTTTTGGACATGTTATGAGAAGAAATGGACTGGAGAACTTAGTGACAGCTGGTAAGATCGAGGGGAACAGACCAAGAGGAAGACCGAGAGGAAAATACCTGGATGGCTTGGCCACATGGCATGGACGAGACAGGAACACTGAGCTGATCCACGACTCTGGTGATCGAGTGAAATGGCGAATCATGACCGCCCACGCTTTCCGGCATGGCACATGATATATATATATATATATATATATATATATATATATATATATATATATATATATATATATATATATATAGAGAGAGAGAGAGAGAGATGTTATCATTCCCGGATAGTATTAGTATGTGAGTAGCGGAGTGGAAAGAAAGAATGAAATTATACAAGGAAGTTACCATCGCCAATTAGAAACAGAATCAGCGACATAGGGAAGAAATCGAGATACCAGAAAGAAATCTGAACACCAACGTGGAGTGGACACGAGACGTAACTACACCCGACAGGTAGATCCCCAAAATAAAGAATCTTACTATAGATAATTTATAGTGAAAATGATCATACTTGTATCATTTTTTCACTATCATTGAAAAAACCATGAAAAATAAATGAACAAAAACTATGAAAAACAAATGAAAAAAAAACAACAACATGAAAAACAAATGAAATTGTCAACATCTTATATTGCATACAGGCACTCTCGCTACTTCATCCACACCTCACAGAAAACATCAGTTGCGTGGATGGAATTTATACACGTTTAATTCAGACGAACCTGATATATTCATACACTCATGACCAGGCGGTGACTGCCTGTCTAAATATACAGTGGTCGCCTTACTTCACAAATCTCATACAGAATCAGAGACACTCAACTCTCGCTATCTGTAACTTGCGCCGTCGTAAACTACACATTGGCTCTCGGAAAAATCACACACGTCCGTGTCTGGAAGACTGTCCTGTCCCGTCTGCCTGAGTTCACTCGGCTCGCTGGCCTGGTCGTCCTAAATCTCGTGCGGTCAGCAAAACTCCGTGCTGTTCTATTCGTCACGTAGTACAGTAGTCTTGTTCATGTCAACCTTGGGTTGTACTACTGCTAAGTCTGTTTACGGGTGTTGTCCCGTGAACTAGCGTCCCCCGCCCTATCCTCGGGGTTGGTCCTACTGGTGTCCTAGATATGACACGTCCGTGTCCCCACCTAAGTCCTGTCTTATGACTGTTCTAAGTTATAGC
Source organism: Cepaea hortensis (assembly GCA_963921405.1). Lineage (NCBI taxonomy): Eukaryota > Metazoa > Mollusca > Gastropoda > Stylommatophora > Helicidae > Cepaea > Cepaea hortensis. Next base: position 66,180,795 of record OY992882.1, read on the forward strand.
TTGCATTCTGTCTCTACTCTATCTACTCCCTTGTAGAGGTCCTTATCTACGTCCTCTCTGTCCTTACCCCTCTTCTGTCTCTGTCCTATCTATGTCCTACCTAAAACTTTGACAGAAATCATGAAAAAAAATAAAAAAAATAAAGGAAGAAGATTTCAATCACCATTTCATTTATCATTAATGTAACATTGTATTGAACTATTACATGCAATGTTTATCATTTCATCACAGCACACCATTATATATGCTGTCGTAAAAAGGTTCACCACCCCAAGTCGCTATCACCACAACATCAAGAGAGATTGTGGCTCTCAAAACAGATATAATTCTAAGACCACAACACAAACTGCCAAGAGAGAATAACAACGAACTTGGAACACATGCGGAAATAATAATCACAAAAGAATACAGTGGCCAAACCAACCAAGACTAAAAGAAAATATGGTTGGATCTCCATAGAAAATATGAGGTATAAAAGAAGTCGGATGAAAGAATAGAGGTGAGCAATTACGCTACACCATACTACTTTACAAATCACACTTAATTGAACTATATATGTGCTACATATGTGTTGAGTTGGTTCAATCTACATGTATTGTAAATAACATTTATGCATTGCATTAACATGAGTATGCATGAAAATAGAGTAATAGCAGTAGGAATGAGAGAGAAAGAATAGGCAGGAAATTAGTGGATCAAACTATAATTGATCTCATCTCACGATGTTCCTCTTGTGCCTTGCGGTGTCGAGGTGAAGTATAAACATCGTGAGAGTGCCCGATTATGGGCTTCATGTATCTATATTCCCATGGACTCTTGCTATTTCCTGCGTCCAACGTTTACGTGGTCGGCCTCTTCCACTGTTTCCATCTGGTCTGTACATCATTGCTTGTTGTGGTATGCTGTTGAATGGTAACCTACTTGCATGGCCAAACCATTTGACTTGCTGCTTTCTAATAAATCTAGTGCTGCTTTAACCCCTACTTTAGTCCTGATTTCTTCATTTCTGATCTTATCTCTTCTTGATACGTTGAGTATTCTTCTCAATAACCTCATTTCTGTTGTTGTGATTTTTCTTTTCTCTTTTTCTGTCATTGTCCAGGTTTGGCATTGGTAGCATAGAGTTGGTAGGAAGATTGTGTTGTAAAGTGCTTTCTTAGTAGTTATTGATACATGTTTGTTAGTTAGTATTGGTGCCATTTGTCCAATGAGTTGGTTTGCCTTATTGCATCTATTTTCGATCTCTTCTTCTGATCTGCCATTTGATTATATTATACTTCCTAGGTACTTGAAACTCTATACTTGTTTCAAGGGATGTTCATTTAGGTGAATTGTTGTTGTTTTTTCTTCTTTAGTTATAGTCATTACCTCTGTTTTGCTTGTGCTAATTTTCATGTTATGTTCCCTACACATTTCGTTTAGACTATTCATGTGGTCTTGTAATTCAGCTTCTGATTTTGCTATTAATGCCTGGTCGTCCGCAAACAGGAGTTCTTTAATGATTAGATTTGCAGATGGTTCTTCTTCTGTATTCTCGTCATGCGGTATTCTTGCGGTCTCTGTTTGGCTGGTTTCTTTAATATGTTGTTTATATATGTTATAAACAAGAGACGGGACAGGACACAACTTGTCGTACTCCAGATCTTGTGGTGAAGGGTTCTGAGTGTCCTCCAGTTGCCCTCACTATGCATTCACTGTTGTTGTATAAGCTTCTACATAGGTTTGTTAGATATGTACTCACTCCATATTGTTTAAGGATTTCCCACGGCTTGTTTCTATCTACTCTATCAAATGCCTTTTCTTGGTCGACAAAGGCTAAGTAGAGTGTTTCATTGAATTCGATTGATTTTCTATAAGTTGTCTAAGAGCAAAAATGGCATCTGTGCATCCTTTGTTTTTCCTAAATCCAAGTTGTGTTTCACTTAGCTGGGGTTCTATAGTTGTTCGTAATCTGTTCTCAAGAATTTTACAAAATATTTCCCAGTATGACTCAACATTGAAATGCCTCTGTATTGTGTGCAATCTCTTTTGCCGCCTTTGTTTTTCCAAATTGGGATAATGATGGCATTTTCCCAGTCTCGTGGTGTATGTTGTTCTACCCAAACATGGTTGAATAGTCTATGTAGCCATGATGTTCCTACTTCTCTTGCTGCTTTAATTACTTCATTTAGTATTTCATCTTGTCCCTGTTATTTATTCAATGGGTTAATCTGATGGCTTCTATAATTTCTTCTTTTCTTCTTCTTCTTCTTCGTTCATCCGGAGTTTTTTTTTCGGACGTGATTGCGTTGTGCCTGTCCACAGCAGAGCTGCGTTCTTGCGCCGTTAGGCCGACACATCCGACTTCTGCGGGCATTTGTTGACCGGGTTAACCTTCCCGGATTTCTTCTTTTAGTATGTCTGGTTCTAGTTCCTCGGTGGCATCTGTGTAGGTTTCTCGAATTCCTGTGACATTTGATGGGATGTTGAGAAGTTGTTCGAAATACTGCTTCCATCTTAATAGGATTTGTTTTTGTTCACTTATTTGTTCTCCATTTTCGCTGTTAATTATTTCAGTTGGGTCAAAGGGTTCTCCTCTGGTTCGCATGCACTTATATTTTTGTAGAAGTTTCTTGTTGCCTCCTTGTAGTTTTTATTTAGGGTTTCCCCAGTCTTTTTGTTTTCCCCTCTTTACTAGTTTACTAGTGGAGTGACGAAGGGATCTGGCCGATGCTCGACGCATAGAAGAAAGGTGAGATGCACATATAATCAGATTGCTACTGGTACTATTGGGGTTGGAACTCTTCTCTGGCTTCTGAGGATGGGCACGGAGCGCTTATGGGAATGCCCCGAATGCTGTGATGTCGGTTCTTAAATCAATCAATCAATCCCTCTTTACTATTCTATTGGCATGTCTTCTCGCTATTCTATATTCTATGTTATGTAATCACATTCCTGTTTGCTCTTCAACCACTTTTTATATATATATTTTTTTTTTTGTCTTTTACCGCTTTCTTTACCTCTACGTTCCACCAACTTGTTATTTTCTTTATCCGTGTTTTGTGTTTTTTTCGTGGTTCCACATGTCATTTTTTTCACATTTAAAATGCTTGATTTGAACATCTCCAATTCTTCGTCTGCTGTCTTTCTTTCTATGGATAATTTTACAAAGATTTCAGTTAGTTATTTCTCATAATTTTCCCTTACTGCCTCGTCTTTAAGGTTTGTTAAGTTTACTGATTCGCATGGCATGTATTTTCTGCTCTTTGCTTTCTTCTTCTGGCGGTTCTTATTGTGGCAACGACTGCTTTATGATCTGTGTTTATACTTAAATTGGGCACTGCCCTTGTATCTAATATATTTCTCTTTCTGTTATTTCTTGTTAATATAAAATCAATTTGGCTTTTAGTATCTAGATCGTTCCATTTATACCAGGTGTATACTTGTGAGCCTTTATGTTTATAGAATGTGTTTGTTATGTAGAGGTCGTGTTGGCTGCACAGCTCTATCAATCTACTTCCGTTATCATTCCTTTCATTATGCTGATCTCCAAATGCTCCCAGAGGTTTTTCTATGCCCACTCTGTTATGTCATAGTCTTGCATTGAAGTCTCCCATAACTATGATGTTGTCCTGCTTATCTATTTTATTTAGCACGTCATGGATTGGAAATCTTCGCATTCTTGCTCATTTTTGTTTGTATTACATGGTGCGTATATTTGTACATATGTTGTAATTGTTTGTTCTTTTATTCTCACTGTTATGATTTTTTCTGATATATATTTTATTTCTAGTATTCCTCTTGCTAGCCGTGGTTCGATTACTATTCCTACACCGTGTCTTGCCATTTCCTGCTGTTCTACTCCAGAGTAGACAAACGTGTGACTGTGGAGAAGCTCCTTGCATCCTTTCCCCTTTGTTCTGGTGTCCGCTATTCCCATCAGTCCAAACTTCCTCTCTTCCATTCTTTCTATAAGCTCTTCTTCTTTACTATTGAAACCACAGATGTTTATTGTGTCTATTTTTGAGTCGCTGATCTATCTCGTAATCCATTAACATTGCCAGGTCGATATCCGTTTGTGTCAGTCCGTTTATACATCTTAGCTTTTCTACGAGCAGTATGAAGATCCCCTGCCAGCTTGCTAGGCCAGTCGCAGGTTTAGGACACAAATCTGACCACAGGGAGTCCATCCCCTATGGCGAGCCATATCCCCATTAGCCCATGACCTCGCGGTCATGGTTTCCCGGTCTGCACAAGCGGAGGTGGGGGTTGACTTGTGTAGTCTGCGGGTCATCTGCAGGCTACTAATTTTCACTTTTCACCCCTCCTGGGAGAGGCTAGCCGATCCTAACCCTGCTGGCTGCAAGGCCAGGCGCATTCCACACCTTGATATAATTACTGTATCATGAATGGGAAAATAGTACAGCAATATAACACGGTACACATGAAGAGGAATAATCAGCAAGAATCACTAGCAAATGTTACATAAGAAGGACATGAAGGAAGAATGAACAGAAACAAACATCTCGAGAAATGATCCTCAGAAATGAGAAGGAAGAAAATATATGACAAGGCAGCTAACCCCAAACTAAAACACCACTGTAAACGAGTCTAAGTACAAGGTACTGCACTACAAACGAAAACAGGTCGAAGCATATAAGAGTCAATAATAATGTCAAATATAAGACAGCACCGTCCTTGGTAAGGCAGGAGCGATTCACATACTGTTGTTGTTGTTTGTCCATCAAGAATGATGATGACCATTCATTTCATCCAATGGGGTTGAAAGTATGGAGCCGTGAGTTCTAAGATGGCTGATAAGGCCTATTTTGGCTCGAAATGTTCTTTGACAATGTGGACAAAGAATGCTTGACGTTTCTGGAGGAGGATTTCCTGCAGTGGTTTTTCTGTTCTGTCTTTTCTTCACAGCTCTTGCAGTCCTGGTTGCCTCACAAGTGACTGCACCCTTGCGTAATGATGCACGTCACGAATTTCGGTCTCTAGCTGCAGTCTCCCAGGTGTCATGATGAATTCCAAAAGCATTCAGTAAGATTTTCAGAGTGTCTTTAAAGCGTTTCCTCTGGCCACCCTGGGAGCGTTTACCACAACGCAACCCGCCGTAAAAAATTCGTTAAGGGAGCCTGTGATCTGGCTTGTGAGTCAAGTGACCAGCCCAGCAAATCTGATTCTTCATTAGTAGAGTGTGAATACTGGGCATGGACGCTCTTTCTAGGACTTCAGTGTCTGGGATCTTGTCTTGCCATTTAATCTTCAGTAACTTCCCAAGGCAGACTGTGTGGAAGTGGTTTAATTTCCTGGCGTGTCGCTGATAAACAGTTGAGGTTTCACAAGCATATAGCAGTGTGGATAATACAACTGCTTTGTAGACTTTCAGCTTTGTTTGCAGGCTTATTCCATTTCTGTCCCATACATTCTTGTACAGTGTGCCAAAGGCCGCGCTGGCCTTGGAGATTCTTGCATTCACTTCATCATCAATTGTGGCAGCTTGTGACACAGTGCTGCCAAGATAGGTGAATTTGTCCACAACACGTAGACTATGACCATACACTTTGATATTCGGCACAGTGTGATTATTCCCTGGAGCTGGCTGGTACATAACTACAGTCTCCTCCAAATTGATTTTGAGCCCAAAGTTGTGAGAAAGCTGAAACATTATGTTGCATGTCCGCCTCTGAGTTGGCGTATAGAGCGCAATCATCAGCAAACAGGAGCTCTCTGACGGTGTCGCTGTTAATTTTGGTTTTAGCTTTCAGCCTTCTGAGATTGAATAACTTTCCATCCATGCGGTAGTTGAAGATGACAGTGAAAGGAGGATTTCGTAAACCTCGGAGAAGGGTAAGTTGCTCGTGTATAATACATGATTGAGGAGCTGCTGGGGATGTCTAGAGGTATATTGGATCTCAGATCAAGCTGGACTTCAGTCCTCTGAACTAAAAAGGAGGTTGAGGCCACACGTCGTCTAAGGTAGTAGACGGGATAGCGTGTCCGATATATAATACATTTTTTTTTGGTGATGATGTTTATTGAAAGTCGACTTAACACAAGGCAAATTATACGACATGAGTGAGTAAGCTCTATGCGAAGGCCAACTACGGACATATATGTGCAAATGACAAATCAATACACAGATATGTGCCACCATAGACAGCAAATCAATAGACCGATATGTGCGACCATGTAGAGCCAATATTTATTGACAGACTACTTTCGACTCATGTCAAGAAATAGAAGACCTAAGGGATATAGGAAAACGTTTGCAGCATCGTAAATGTGTGTGCGGGGGGGGGGGGGGCATCTTGCCATGAGCCTCAAGTGCACAAAATACCAGACACGAGAAAACAAGGAAATTGTCACGGTTCTATTTGCACACGAATCAACACATATATGGTACGCACAATTTGAACACGAAGTGAGCTTGAATACAGGCGTTGGGTCGAGAAGGCTTGTTATGATCGGAATGCATTTTAGCAAAGTAAAAGAATGATCACACAATGAAAGCTTCCACAAAGAAAGAGAATTCCAGATACTGAGCGAAGGTAGCATTCTACCCTACTACAAGGAGGAGAAAGAAGCCAATTAATAGATAGACTATAAAACGTTAGCACAATGAAATAAGTGTGGGTTCAGCGGTCAATAGGTGTAAGTAGTGAGACATTTACTATATAGCGACTAGTAGCAAGACGGAGAGTGCTCGTCATGACTGGATTGCCACAAGAAATGATTATATATGCAAGTGGTCAGTCGCGAAACGCGACAACAGCCGGAGTGCTGGCGGCGTCTGTGACTTGGTTGTTATGTTGATTTATAAATACATGTGGACCCTGATACAGATGGTACTTCTTCATTTGTTGTGGATAAGTCGTTGGCAAACTGCAACCCTGATTTCTGACACCAAGCGAGCCACAGAAAGAGTGTGGCAGTGAACTTATTCTTTTCTACTTCCCAGTACACCGCAATTCATAGTTATCTCTTCCAGACATTCATGTCTTGCACAACCAGTGTAGATCATTTTCCTTTATTATGTTTGTTGCAATATAATCACTAAGCTTCGTAAATATTGAGTTCTTGTTGAATAGATCTATGTGTTCTCTTATTTCATCAAATGAATTTGCAATTTTCAATACTTAAAGGCAGCTGAATTGTTAAAGACAATATTTCATGCTGTTATCGTGTATGTATTGATCTACCATCCTCATAATATTGCTGCCAAGAATATTCTCATGAGGCATCTACCCATCCTCCAGGCAGACTCGGCCACTCGCGGTGTGGCATACAGGCGGGATCGTAACCTGAGGGATGTGCTGGTTCATAGCACTCTATCACAATCCCATCAGTCTCTTCCTGGCACGACTGCATGTCTTCGATCTCGTTGTAAGACTTGTCCATATGTCCTTCAAACCACAAGTCTCACTTTCCCTAAGACTACTTTCCACATCCGGGAGGGTTTCTCATGTACGAGTCGCAACGTCATCTATGCGATCATATGCACACGTTGCGACATGAGGTATCTTGGCGAGACGGGCCTTCGTCTTGCGGACAGCTTTAGACAACATTTATCCGATATCGACAGTGGTGCCAAGAAACCGGTACCCGTACACTTCAACAGTTCCGACCGCTGTGGGGTTGCCGACATACGTGTTACGGCGATAAAATCGTGCACATCTCATGAACGCGATCGTAAGACATTAGAAAACCGTCTTATCTTCCAATTGGGTTCACTTTCCCCTCACGGCCTCAATGTCCAACACAGTTTTATTTAAGTCCCCTACGCCCCTTATCCACAACCCCCCCCCCCTCCATCTCCGCCATCTTATAGTCAACTTCATAGCCAGTTGTATGTCCTTCGCAGGACGTGGGAGTCACCACCAGCATTATCTCTGCTTTCTGTGACTTCTTGGTTGGTTTGCATGGGGTCGTTTTTCATTGCGTTCTGAACTACCGTCACTTGTGCTACTTTTTGATAGCAAACGCTTGCTGGCCTGCATCCATATTGCCCACAGCAGCGTTTCGAACTTGGCGGAATTGCGTACTGCATCCGTTACATCGCCCCAGAGTAACACATCTATATTTTTCCATTCGCTCTCCTGGGCGCACCCCGATCCCCCTAGCGCGGGTTCCCTCACCGGTTGTACTGACCTTTAGGCAGTTGACCCCTTTAACACCACATCCGTTCCATTCCAGCCTTGGATAGCCGTCTCAAGCTCGGACACAGATGAGTTGATATTTAGACATTCATGTAGTGTCGATCGTGTATTAGTATATCGATTTTTGTTTGTTTGTTCTGTGCTGACGAAGGCTTTGACCGCAACGTCCATTGTTTTTTGTAGTTGTGCTTTGGTAAAGCTCTCAACCTACTTCTCGTTTTTCAGTGATTCATGTATTGATCTAGTGTCATATATTGTTTAGTAGGAGTATCGTCTGTCTGTCTGTGGTATTCTTTACCGTATTCGTCAGAAACTGAACCTATATTTGTCTAGATCACATCAAATTTTCGGCTCGTGTTTATTGTCACTATCGGATATTATATCTCACTGAAGATAAGATAAGAACATCACACCTTTTCGCATAGACAATACCAAACAAGGAGAGAATACGTCTAATTTATCTAAGCAGTTTACAGTTTTCATTAGTTTCTTGTAGGACTTGGACATTGGTTTTTCTGTCTGTACATGATATTCTTTGTGTTTTGCTCACAAAACACATATCCACAACCATTAGATGTTTTTCCACCTTGTCTGGTAATTGCCTACGCTTTATATCCATACAAAAGTTATTCAACACTGGTTTTCTTGTTGTACTTGAAAAAGGATGGCCATTTGAGAATGGTATCATGTAGACGGAAGCCTATTGAATAGGGATACGCTTAATGTTCCCAGAACGGGTACATCTGATGAAGATAGTGTGATGAGGAGCATTGATGATGATGATAGTAATATATTTAATTGATGCTTTAATAGTGTAATTATTATGTCGTTGATATTATGTTAATTGACTACCTTGTAACCATTTCACCTTGTGTATAATAATAAAGTAAAGCATAAATCTATATCTAATGTGTGTAACTATTAATCCATGGTAATATAATAACAACAACAAAATGATTACGATGCTGGAAATGTTAAACAATGATGGTGAAGATCTGAGAATACTACAATGTTATAGCGACTTTGTATAAATTAACAATCAGGATATACAAGTGTTATATCATGAAATGTTTCTTAATTTCGCATAAATTTTTTTCTTCATGTGACCTATATTTTTTTTTTATTTGGCCCTAGTTTTACTTAATTTGGTTAACACTTTTGTTCATTTGGGTAACATATTTTCTTACTTTGGTTGACATATTTATAGATTTTGCCATCATTGTATTTTTTTTTTTAAATTTGACTAACATTTTTCCTAATTGGATTAACTTAATTTCTTACTTTCGCTGATGTATTTTTTGCTTCGGTCATCATGATTCTTAATTTGGCCAACATTTTTTTCGAATTTGGCTGACATATTTCTTGCTTTGACTAACATATTTTCTTAATTTGACCCTCGTTTTTCTTAACATGCCCACCATTTTTCTTACTTTTGCCAGTTTATTTCTTAAAATATTTCAGAAATGTTCAATGATATGTGAGTAATCACCGTTTGGCGACGTAATATCAATAACATTAGATACGCGGCTAAAACAGTACCGATGGCAGACAAATGGACAGTATCTGAAATCTAGAGTAGCTGATAATCCTGTACACAGTGAACAACTTCTTCTTCTTCAGCGTTCCGAGCCAATGAGGTTCTTTGCTGCAGATACAATCCGTCTCCATTCGTCTCTCTGGTGGACCTTCTCTTGCCAGCCGTTGATTCCAAGTGCTTGTAGGTCTGTATATGTATTATCTCTCCACCGCCTTCTTGGTTTACCTCGGGGTCTACGGTCATTTATTTCCTGAGTGTAAGCGAGTTTTGTTTAACTATTATCTTCCATTCTTTCTATATGCCCCAGCGATTGTAGTCTATTAGCCTTCATGATACCAGTGATTAGCGGGGACTTAAACAGATCATAAATGTCTTTGTTACTTCTTCTTTTCCACTCTGCATTTTGTGTATCCCTAATGGGTCCAAAGATGCGTCTTAAAATTTTGTTCTCAAAGGTTTGTAACAAGGCTTCGTCTCCTTTCGCTGTACTCCAGGTTTCAGAGCCATACAGCACAACTGGTCTGATCAGTGTTTTGTATATTGTGATTTTGGTGTTACGAGATAGCGCATTTGATTTTAGTAGATGTTGTAGTGCATAGTATATCTTATTTCCAGAGTTGATTCTAGTTTGTATTTCTTCCCTTATGATGTTGGAGCAGTTGAAGATTGTACCCAGGTATTTGTATGTTTCCGTTCTTTTAATGGTCATATTATCTATTTGTATGTGGCCAGAGTTTTTAGCCATTCCGTCTCTTGAAATTACCATATATTCTGTCTTATCTTGGTTGATAACCAGCCCCATCTGTTGGGCTTTTTCCTTTAAGTGAGTCAATATTTCCAATGTCTTTTGTTCACTTTGCCCTATAATATCTATATCATCTGCATAATCAAGCAGCTTGGATGTTCCTCCAATATCACATTCCTCCTTTACCTTCCTTACAACTTTCTCTAGAGCCAGTTTGAAGAGTAGCGACGATAGTGCATCACCCTGTTTCAAGCCAGATGTTATTTGGAAAGGGTCTGATTTCCTGCCTTTATTTGTTACTATATTATAAGTATCTTCCATGCATAGTCTGGTCATGTTGATTAACTTCCTTGGTATTGCAAATTCCTGCATAGCATTCCATAGGCTATTCCTATGGACACTATCATAAGCCTGTTTAAAATCCACAAAAATGTTATGGAGATCTCTTTTATATTCCCAATTTTTCTCGGCTATTTGTCGTAAGATAAATATCTGATCTATTGTTGATCTGTTTTGTCTAAAACCCGCCTGGTAGTCACCTAATATGTCTTCTGAATATGATTTTTTAGTCTATTTAGTAATACTGCGGATATTATCTTATAGCTTGTGGACAGTAGTGATATTCCTCTTTAATTTCCACATTGGAACTTGTCTCCTTTCTTAAAGATAGGTATCAATAATGACTCTTTCCAGTCATGGGGTAATTCTTCTGTCCTCCAGATTTTTATAATTAGTTCGTATAGCTTTAGATGTAATGCATGGCCACCTGCCTTTATAAATTCAGCAGCAATTCCATCAGTCCCAGTTGCCTTATTGTTTTTAAGTCGTGTGATTACATATAGGATCTCTTCAAATGTAGGTTCTTCAATTTGTGGTTCGCATGTTAGAACCTCTTCCTGTGGGAAAATGTTACTTGGAGTTTCACAATTTAGTAATTCAACAAAATATTCTTTCCATGTGTTGCACATTTCCTCATTGGTATTTATCATATTCCCATTTTTGTCTTTTAAACCATATGTGTCTTGTTGGTGCCCTCGTTTCATTGACTTCAGTTCTTTAAAAAAAAATTCTGGATTCATGTTTCTGGTGATTAGTTTTCATATCTTTGATTATATTACACATATATTCTCGCTTCTGCTGTCGGACTATTTTTGTAGCCTCTTTACATTCATTTCTATAATGCTCTTCCTTTTGGATGTTGTTGATGTCATTTAACCATAAATGTCTGGCATTCTTTTTCCTAATGACTGCTTCTTCACATTTTTGATTGAACCATCTGTTCTTTCTATGCGTGGTTAACACACCGAGACATTCTTCTGCGGTAGATTGAATTGTATTCTTGATGTTCAACCAAGTTTGGTCAACGCTTTCCTCCAAAGGGTTTTGCAGAGTTTACATTTTATTTCATCTGTAAATTTCTCTTTGACTGTAATTTCTTGTAGTTTTTCTCTGTTATATGTTGGGTGTAAGCTTTGTAATTTAGTATAGAAAGCTCTCTTAAGTTTTATTTTAAATTTTGCTCCAACGAAGAAGTGGTCACTGTGGCACTCAGCTCCTCTATAACGTCTAACTTGCTGTATGTTTGATGCATTTCTGTTGTTAATTAAAATGTGATCTATTTGATTATAGGTTCTCTTGTCACATGATTTCCAAGTTTGTTTGTGTATATCCTTTCTTTGTAGTCTGATACTGCTAATCTGCAGTCCTTTGGCTTCTGCCAGGTTGATGACTCTCCATCCATTATCATTTGAAGTTGTATGTATGCTTTCCATACCAGCCACTTTTTTTTTATTAGTTTGCTCTCTATCTATTTTTGCATTGAAGTCTCCCAGCACAATCAGGATGTCCTGTTTGGGGGTTCTTCTATGACATCTTCCAGATCATTATAAAAGCCTTCTTTAATATCATCTTCTTTCTCTTCAGTAGGTGCATGTACATTAATCATCGTTATATTTTTCTATTTACCTTTTATTAGTAATTTACTAATCCTGTCATTAACAGCTTTAAAGTTTAAAACGTTCCCCCATAACTCTTTTTTGATGACAAATCCTGTTCCTAATTCATGCTTATTTTGGGTGTTTCCTCCATATATTATAATCATTCCATTTTGCTCTAAAGTACCCTCTCCTGGCCACCTTATTTCTTGAATTGCTGTTATATCCATTTGATATTCAACCAGCTGGAAAAGTATTTGCCAGAATTGTTCTGCGCAGACTTCAAGTCCTAGGAGATCAAGTCTACCCCGAATCACAGTGTGGCTTTCGACAGAACCGGTCTACCACTGATATGATATTCTCATTGCGACAAATGCAAGAAAAATGCCGTGAACAGAATCAACCACTGTTTATTGCCTTCATCGACCTCACAAAGGCATTTGATTTGGTCAGTCGTGAGGGTCTGTTCAAGGCACTAAAGAAGATTGGCTGCCCACCAACTCTTCTGTCCATTGTGGAATCGTTCCACACAGGCATGAAGGGTATAATCAAGTTTGATGGTGCAATTTCTGAAGAATTTGAAATCAAGAGTGGAGTTAAGCAAGGTTGTGTACTAGCTCCCACCCTCTTTGGAATATACTTTTCACTTCTACTGAAATATGCATTTCGTGATCAGGATGGTGGTATATACATTCACTCACGCTCAGATGGCGGCCTCTACAATGCTCAGAGATTGAAGGCTAAGACCAAAATTAGGAGGGTACTGATCAGAGAGTTGCTTTTTGCAGATGATGCTGCAGTTACGACCCACTCTGAGGAAGAATTGCAATGTCTACTATCTGCATTCTCCAATGCTTGTTCTGAATTTGGTTTAACAATTAGCTAAAAGAAGACACAGATTATGTCACAAGGTGCACATGGGGTACCATCAATCTTTATTGACGACGCCGAACTAGAGATAGTAGACCATTTTACATATCTAGGATCAGTGGTAAATAGCAAATTATCCCTAGATCAGGAAATCAACATCCGGATTGGTAAGGCAGCAACAACAATGAACAGGTTAAGAAAAAGAGTCTGGGAGAACAGGAAGCTTACTGCCAAAACAAAAGTCCTTGTCTATCAAGCCTGTGTCCTTAGTACTCTTCTCTATGGCAGTGAAACCTGGACAACTTACTCACACCAAGAGAACAATTTAAACAGCTTTCATATGCGGTGTCTGCGAAGAATTCTTGGTATTAAGTGGCAAGACAAAATCACAAATACTGAAGTATTGGAAAGATCAGGTTGTGTGACAGTTTATTCCATGCTCAGTCTTCGTAGACTTAGATGGATAGGACATCTTAGGAGGATGGATGATGGTAGAATACCAAAGGATATCTTTTTTGGTGAATTACAGATGGGTAAGAGATCTCAGGGTATAAGGACCTCTACTACGATACAAAGATGTGTGTAAGCGGGAC
>OY992882.1:66199617-66211156 GCA_963921405.1 Cepaea hortensis
CTATGAGCATTATAGAGGCCACCATCTGCGCGTGAGTGAATGTATATACCGTCATCCTGATCACGAAAGGCATATTTCAGTAGAAGTGAAAAGTATATCCCAAAGAGAGTGGGGGGGGGGGGGGGGTAGTACACAACCTTGCTTAACTCCACTCTTGATTTCAAACTCTTCAGAAGTTGAGCCATCAAACTTGATTATACCCTTCATGCCTGTGTGGAACGATTCCACAATGGACAGAAGAGTTGGTGGGCAGCCAATCTTCTTTAGTGCTTTGAACAGACCCTCACGACTGACCAAATCGAATGCCTTTGTGACGTCGATGAAGGCAATAAACAGTGACTGATTTTGTTCCCGGCATTTTTCTTGCATCTGTCGCAATGAGAATATCATATCAATGGTAGACCGGTTCTGACGGAAGCCGCATTGTGATTCGGGGTAGACTTGATCTCCCAGGACTTGAAGTCTGTGCAGGACAATTCTGGCAAATACTTTCCCAACAATACACAGAAGTGAGATACCCCTATAGTTGTTACAGTCGCTCCGATCTCCCTTGCTCTTGTACAGCGTTATGATGTTTGAATCTTTGAATTCCTGTGGGACTTGTCATTCTCGCCAGCATAGCTCTATTAGCTGGTGGATCTGTAGAGCGAGTGTGTCTTGCCCACTCCTGATTACCTCTATTGGAATCCCATCCTTACCTGGAGCCTTGCCAGATGCAAGCTCATTTATAGCACACTTAACTTCTGTTATAGTGGGAAGTGTGTCCAGGTGGTCAAGAGTTGGCATTGCCTCTATGGCGCTGAGGGCATCATCCGCTAGCTTGGTCTCACTTGAGTAAAGCTCTAAATAGTGCTCGACCCATCTATTCATCTGCTGTGTCTTATCAATGATGATTTCTCCAGTCAAGGTTTTCAGCGTTGCACTTCTTTTGATCATTGGACCACAGGCTTTCTTTATCCCTTCATACATGCTTCTGATGTTTCCCTTATCACTTGCGATTTGAATGGACTCACATAACTTGATCCAATAGTCATTCGCACACTGCCTGGCAGCCTTTTGTACATCCTTCCTCGCTTGCTTCAGCTCACTCAGAGTGTTACGCGTTGGTATTTCCTTGTTTCTTAAGAGAGCTATCTTCTTTTTATCAATCAAGGGCTGCAGTATCTGGCTGTTTGCCGCAAACCAGTCCTGCTTCTTATGATCCACAGTGCCGTAAACCCCTAACGCTGTTTTATAAATAGTTTCCTTAAGTTTACTCCATTTATCATTTACTATACAATTTTCTGATGTATCATTGAAAGCGTCTTCAAGTTGCTGTTGAAATTCAAAGCACTTTCCAGGATCGTGAGTGTTAGCAATATTAATCCTGGGGCTAGACTTGTGTTTAGCTGTGTAGATTCTCTTTAGTCTCAGTCTAACCCTTGCAATACATAGGTCATTTCTAGTGCAATGCTCCAGCAGCCTTTGCCCATTATCATTCATGCGACCGATGTTGTATTTTCCAAGGCACACTGGCCATGAACTCGAGTCCTTGCCCACACGAGCATTGAAATCACCGAGCATATAAATGTAGTCGGATTTTGGAACTGCCTTGATCGCAGAGTCTAGCTGCTCAAAGAACGTATCCTTCACATCATCAGAGGAAGCGAGTGTCGGTGCATATGCAGTGAGAATGGTGGCAAATCCACAAGAGGTTGCCAAGCGCAGTGATAATAATCTTTCATTACCTCCAGCTGGGATATCAATCATTCCCAGTAGCGAATTATTCACTGCAAAGCCCACACCGTGTTGCCTTTTTTCTGCCTGCCCTCTTCCCTTCCAAAAAAAGGTGTAATTGTTTTCCCCGAGTGACCCTTCTTCAGCGAGGCGAGTCTCCTGCAGGCTAGCAATATCAATGTTAAGACGATTGAGTTCAGCATCAATCACAGCCGTTTTTCTCACATCGTCAATATTTGTCAAGTCAGGGGAAAATCCTGGACACATGGTTATCACGTTCCAGGTTGCAAGCCGTAGCTTGAGGTTTCTATTCTTTTTATTAGTACCTGGTGCATTGGTTTTACAGCCTGCGATTCAGATTTTGTCCTAGCCCCAAGCACCCATTGAAGCAGGCAGGCTGTGGCGGATCAGCACCCAATTGGCTGGGGGATGCCCAGCTTGAGGCGGGCGGTAGCTGATCAGTGACACCTGTAGGTGTCTCCCACCGTCAGAGGCAACGCGTGGCGCCCCATGTCTACGCCAACTGACAAGGACTTATAACCCGTAACAGTTGCCTCTCGCTTTGATTCCGAGACCGGTTAAGAGAGTTATTGCCTCTCCATAGCACAAAGCCTGGGCTAAAATAAAGAAACCATGTGTTGCCCATGCAGCATGATCCCTCTCTCGGCCTGCCTAGTTCACTCCAGAGGAAAGTTGACACCTATAATCTGGAACAAGACAGGCTGCAGAAGCTGCCGGATCAGCAAAGCAATGCTCTAACTGTCCGCCTGTCGGAGCTTCGATCCTAGACCAGCTGCCAACCTAGGCTTAGGGCCTGGTCTGCCCTGCCATGACTTATTTTTTCTTTGGGTAGTACCCTCCCAATTGCGCTCTTCCGCCCGAAGCCGTTGGCACAATGTGGGGTGTCGGGTTTGGTAAGCGCCGCCCAACATTCGGCGCTGACAAAAAGCGCGTCTACTGTCATACGGTAGCTCAGTCATATCTGACTAAGACCTGACTCACAATACAATACTACTACTACTACTACTACTACTACTACTACTACTACTACTACTACTACTACTACTACTACTACTACTACTACTACTACTACTACTACTACTACTACTACTACTACTACTACGACACCCAGCCCGACTTGTCACTGAGCGGTCGACTCAATGCTTATTTAACAGACCACGCGGACAGAGATATGATTAAGCTCTTCCCTACATTCCACTTCTCTCCATAACGGCAAGTTTACTAACACCCCCACCAGCTGTCACCATCACAACTAATTAACAAAAAGATAATAAATATTTCCGCCACATAGTCCCGTCCCTTACCGACGAAGACTGAAAGTAGTATATGGCGACATGAATTCATACATGTCACCTCCAACGATGGCGCCTTACTGCATGAACAAGTTTACATCGACGCATAACCAACCAGATTGCAGACGCCCACATAGCAAACGCCACGCTATTATAAGCAGTCACCCGCATAGACATCACCACGCATTTTTTAGCTCCCCTTAGTAATGGAAGCGAGAATAATTGTTCTCTCCCCCCCCCCCCCCCCCTCCCACAGTAAGGGAAGTGAACTCAGTATTTTTTCCACAACCCTTATGCTTAGTGACAATCAGTAACGTCCCCTTAACAAACGTTAGCAGTTATCTCCATTGTGAATCTGATTGAAATTCAGGTTCTAGTTTATTAGGTCAGGATGCTGACGTTACATGAAGCAAAGAAGTAAGATCCTTCAGAATCGGATCCTGATTGGGATCGTTTTGCGCCTTCTACTACAGCCAAGGAAGATAAACGGTTGTAGAACAATACAGTATGCTGCTAGGGAGGACAGGAGACAGGTGCAATGGAGGAGGCTGGGGCTGGAAGCCTACCACACACCCACCCACACACACACACACTCACACACACACACATACACACACACTTGATTTTTGACATCTGATTTCGATTTCTATGCCATCCTGTGTTCTCCTACTTCCCGGACATTTAAATTCTTATTATTCTTGGTGTTTTATTTTATGTGTACATTAGTGGATCAGGAGATCTGCCAACGTGCACTGATTTTTGGTTTTAGTTGTATTTATATGCATATTATATCTTCTGCATGTTGAACTGAGCTTATTAATATAATTGTGTAGTCTGTAAAACAGGCATGCAAATGAAAGCTCATTTTTTTTTCAGGTTGACCTGTTGTTGTTCAGATTTATGTATCGTGTAATGATAATAGTACCGATGAAGAAACAGACGACCTCTACAACAAGCTGTCGAACACAATACACAGCATAAAAATACTCGGATGACTTAATCGTGATGGAAGATTTCAATGGTAGAGTAGGGAAAAGACGATTTCCGTGGAATACATACTTTGGACCATGCTGTGACACCACTAAAGAACGTGGTGAGAACGGAGAACACACATTAAATCTATGTGCCGAGCATATCAAATCGATTTTATACTAACCATGCTTGCCAGTAGAAGATTTGTAACAGAGAGTAAAGCAATATCAAGTGTAAGTATAGTCACAGACCATTGCCCTATTGTGTTATACCTGAGATATACATAGTACCTCGCACAGCGATCAAGTATAGTCACAGACCATTGCCCTATTGTGTTATACCTGAGATATACATAGTACCTCGCACAGCGATCAAGTATAGTCACAGACCATTGCCCTATTGTGTTATACCTGAGATATACATAGTACCTCGCACAGCGATCAAGTATAGTCACAGACCATTGCCCTATTGTGTTATACCTGAGATATACATAGTACCTCGCACAGCGACATCTGACGTAATCCATACAACGAATATATAAGAATAAGAGTAACAAAATATAAAGCAAGATAAGGAAACAGCATTCGACCAACAACGAGAAAACTTGGAAAGCATCGAAGAAAGTTGACATTATTTTAAAACGACACTACTGAAGAAAATAAATTTGGCGATCTTCTTCTTCTTCTTCTTCTGCGTTCATCCGGATTTTTTTTTTTCCGGATGTGACTGCGTTGTGCCTGTTTTCAGCAGAGTTGCGTTCTTGCGCCGTTAGGCCGACACATCCGACTTCTGCGGGTATTTGCTGACCGGGTTAACCTTCCCGGAATTTGGCGATCTAAATAAGGGGGACATATAAAAATATGGTGGAATTAGGAAGTAAAGGATGCAGTAAAGCGAAGGAGGCCCGTTTTAATAAATGGATACAAACAAGAAATGATGATGACTATCATCCAGAAAAGAATCGCGGACTAAATACGGAAACAGTATAAATGAACTCAACGCAATCCCGTGGGCAATTCTTCAAAACTATAAAGCCATACGCATGAAAGATGAGTGCTTCACTGCCTCCACAATAAAAGCCTTGCGCATGAGAGATGAGTGCTTCACTGCCTCCACAATAAAAGCCTTACGCATGAGAGATGAGTGCTTCACTGCCTCCACAATAAAAGCCTTGCGCATGAGAGATGAGTGCTTCACTGCCTCCACAATAAAAGCCTTGCGCATGAGAGATGAGTGCTTCACTGCCTCCACAATAAAAGCCTTACGCATGAGAGATGAGTGCTTCACTGCCTCCACAATAAAAGCCTTGCGCATGAGAGATGAGTGCTTCACTGCCTCCACAATAAAAGCCTTGCGCATGGGAGATGAGTGCTTCACTCCCTCCACAATAAAAGCCTTGCGCATGAGAGATGAGTGCTTCACTCCCTCCACAATAAAAGCCTTGCGCATGAGAGATGAGTGCTTCACTCCCTCCACAATAAAAGCCTTGCGCATGAGAGATGAGTGCTTCACTCCCTCCACAATAAAGCCTTGCGCATGAGAGATGAGTGCTTCACTCCCTCCACAATAAAAGCCTTGCGCATGAGAGATGAGTGCTTCACTCCCTCCACAATAAAAGCCTTGCGCATGAGAGATGAGTGCTTCACTCCCTCCACAATAAAAGCCTTGCGCATGAGAGATGAGTGCTTCACTCCCTCCACAATAAAAGCCTTGCGCATGAGAGATGAGTGCTTCACTCCCTCCACAATAAAAGCCTTGCGCATGAGAGATGAGTGCTTCACTGCCTCCACAATAAAAGCCTTGCGCATGAGAGATGAGTGCTTCACTGCCTCCACAATAAAAGCCTTGCGCATGAGAGATGAGTGCTTCACTGCCTCCACAATAAAAGCCTTGCACATGAGAGATGAGTGCTTCACTCCCTCCACAATAAAAGCCTTGCGCATGAGAGATGAGTGCTTCACTCCCTCCACAATAAAAGCCTTGCGCATGAGAGATGAGTGCTTCACTCCCTCCACAATAAAGCCTTGCGCATGAGAGATGAGTGCTTCACTCCCTCCACAATAAAAGCCTTGCGCATGAGAGATGAGTGCTTCACTCCCTCCACAATAAAAGCCTTGCGCATGAGAGATGAGTGCTTCACTCCCTCCACAATAAAAGCCTTGCGCATGAGAGATGAGTGCTTCACTCCCTCCACAATAAAAGCCTTGCGCATGAGAGATGAGTGCTTCACTCCCTCCACAATAAAAGCCTTGCGCATGAGAGATGAGTGCTTCACTGCCTCCACAATAAAAGCCTTGCGCATGAGAGATGAGTGCTTCACTGCCTCCACAATAAAAGCCTTGCGCATGAGAGATGAGTGCTTCACTGCCTCCACAATAAAAGCCTTGCGCATGAGAGATGAGTGCTTCACTCCCTCCACAATAAAAGCCTTGCGCATGAGAGATGAGTGCTTCACTCCCTCCACAATAAAAGCCTTGCGCATGAGAGATGAGTCCTTCACTCCCTCCACAATAATAGATGATGTGTATGGCAAACAAATAATATTACTTACATACAAGCAAGATGGGAGACATATTTTAAATATCTATTAAATTCACAAATAACAAACGCAGTGACGATTCAGTTCAATCCTTCCTATTAAGAATATGATTAATTAAGTATCTTAGAACATGGAGTGAGAGAAGCATTATTAAAAACGCCCAAGCAATAAAACTACAGGCATTGATAATATTTCAATTGAAGCCATAAAAAGCAAGTCAGGAGCTAGGGATGAAATGGTTAACTAACATAATTAATAAGGCATGATAAGAGAGGAGAGTACCACATGATTTCCAAATAGCTATGATTTTACCTTTATAGAAGAACAGTGTTAGCAAAAAAGACTGCAATACATATACAATACTCTGGAGGAATATCAATGGCAGAGTTGATCCAGAGAACCAAAGACCGAGATCTGTGGAGAGTCATGAACGCCAACACCAGTCTGCACGGCACTTGATGATGATGACGACATATAGAGGCATATATCTACTCAGCAATGTAGGAAATATGTATGCAAAAATTTTAGAACAGAGTTCTAAGTTACAAGATAGAACCGCTTCTAAGTGGTGTTCAATTTGGCTTTAGAAAAGAAAGAGGATGCAGTGATGCCTCTTTAGCATTGCGACAGATGAGCCAAAGATCTATAGAATACCACAACGAACTAAGTGTGACTTTCGCAGATCAAGAAAAAGCCATTGACAGAGTAAATAGGAATAAGCTGTGAAAAGTGCTCGAAGAATACTGTGTAATTGGGCAGCTGTTGGATAACATTAAGGCTATGTATCAAAACAGTGAATGTGTAGTAAGAACAAATGTCGGCAAGCCAAACTGGCTGCAAGTAACTGGCACTCTGAATGGCCTGCATTTGTTTCCGTACTCCGTCTTTCGGTTCAGGGGTTCAGTATACTCGGAGACTCCAGGGAGTCGTCTATTAAACTACGGAGTTCGTGCTCTGTGTGCCGCTTACGGCAGAAACCAAGTCATATGGGATAAACTCTGGCTCAATGAAGTCAACTTTCTCGCCTTTAAACATCCACTTCCCCAGTTTTACACACACACACACGCACGCACGCACGCACGCACGCACACACACACACACACACACACACACACACACACACAGAGAAAGAGAGAGAGTCACGCCATAATTTTGATTATTGTAAAAACATCTGCCCACAACACGTGACTGCAATTAGTAACTTAAATTCTGTTATAAACATGTGCTGTTTCATAGTTTGAACTAAGAAGAAGTAACTCATTCGTCAACATATGTAAATTGATCATATGCTGGTCGTTTGTAAGGTGAATGGCCAACCGCAGAGATTGTGAAAAAGCGCACCTGTCTGATTTATCACACAGAGTGGTAAATCAAGAAGCAACTAGACTTTTTTTGCCGGAAACGTCGCTAATGTCAAGATAAGATTAACTTCAACGCAGTTTAAGACGAAGTAAATGTACATAACAGCAAAATATCGCTCACATCCTGGCACGTGACTGCTTGAAGAGATAGTGGGTGATTAAATAGATAGTAAGACGCAGGTGTGTCTTCCTCCATCAAATGCGATTTGTCCGTTATACATGGTATCGCTGATAACGGACGCCAATTAAGGTTATCTTTACAAGGCAGGGGTTAAAACTCTCACATGCCTAGTCCATATTGTCGTGGTCAAGTTGTGATTTTCTGTGGTGAAAACTGCGTTGAGAACTGCTTGTAAGTTTAGCTTTATGAACACATTTACTCCAGTACAAGTGAAGGAACATTCACGTTGAAGCTTATGACACATTTAGAAACCTTGAATGTGTTTTTAATGCACGCGATGAGAATTAACAACTAGTGTATAATTATTGGTTTCTATATAGTACTGCGTTACTAGAAAAATAGTTGTACAATCAGTATTGTTATTTACCAGAATTTGCACGTAGCTGGCTGTATGTTTTCAGCATCGACTCGCATTTATTATCCCACCAGTATAAATGCTCATCTGGGAGATGCCCCCTTCCTTTAACTAGATTTGTGGTGAAGGCTCTCTGGAATCAGGTGGCGAGAGCAACTGAATGGAGTCTTCATATCTGGAAAGACTGGTTCAGAAATGGGCTCTGGACGATATTCAAAGCGTAGAGGAAAAGCCTTGCGGACTTTTAATGAAATTACTACAGAAATAATCAGCATGGAGGGTCTTTGGTGGCTTTTGAAGAAGGAGACGAAGAATGTCTGGGCATGTCTTGAGTGCAGTAGTATCGATTCTTAAATTCAGTGTTCAGATTTAGCTAAAGTACCACAGGTAAGTTGCTCACTAATCGTAGGAACTTAACATGTTGCTAAAGACTGTGGATGTGGCCCAAATCCACGCGAGGAAAGCAAGAAGACTGAAAAATCATGATGTAAAACACATAGTTGCCACCTTGAAGTGGTAGAGGGGCTTGCGTGTTCCAATGACTCCAAGAGCTATGCCCACGGTAGCACAGCTACTGGTAGGGAATAGAAGAAATAGCAGCGGCTGCAGAAGGATATAACAATATGAATTGGTATTCAATATTCATCACCTGAAAAATGCTTGTCGAAATCGGATGTACTGAGCCACAGGCTTGACAAAGCAGTGCAACGTAACTTAATTCATGATGTCACAATTTAAAATTACTCCATCCATCCATCATGTGCCATGCCGATAAGCGTGGGTGGTCATTTTCTGCCATCTCACTCGAGTCGTGGATCAGCTCTGTATTCCTGTCTCGATCATGCCACGTGGCCAAGCCATCCAGGTATTTATTTTTCGGTCTTCCCCTTGGTCTCTTCCCTTCGATCTTGCCAGTCGTCACCATGTTCTCCAATTCATTTCTTCTCATAACATGCCCAAAAAATTTTGACTGTCTACGTCTAATATCTCTAATCAGTTTACGATCTTCATTTGTTTCTTGAAGGACTTGTTCATTGGTTTTTCTGTCTGTCCATGATATTCTTTGCATTTCCTCAGAAACCACATTTCCACAGCCATCAGCTGATTTTCAGCTTGACTGCTTATTGTCCACGCTTCACATCCATCAAAAGTATAGGTTCTATGTAGCACTGCAACACTCTTTTTCTCGTTTCAATTGATATCATTTTATTAGTCAGTATGTTTTTCATCTTGAAAAAGGCTACCTTCGCAATGGCAATTCTTGTTCTAATCTCTTCAAGGCATCTCCTATCGGATGTTATGACTGTGCCGAGATAACTGTATTGATTAACTTGCTTAAGAATATGCCCATTTACTTGTATATCACATTGTGGTATTTCCTTCTTCCCAGTGACGACCATAATCTGTGTCTTCTTAATATTCAGTTCTAACCCTAGTAGTTGTTCACTGTGTGCAACAACTGCATCTACTAAATTTTGCAGGTCCTGTTCATTGTTTGCAATCAAGACTGTATCATCTGCATATCTAATGTTATTGATGTATCGTTCCCCAATGTTGATTCCTTCCATATCTTCTATATTTCTGAAAATATTTTAACTGTACAGGAAAAAAAGATCTGGAGGTGTCACTTGTCGTCCCTGGGGGAAAATGGAGTCAACAAGCACACCGTTAAAATCCTTTTTTTATAATTTGGGACTATTGCCAGACATGTGTCTACCCCCCCCCCCCCTATGTCTTCTGATCTCTCTCTCTCTCTCTCTCTCTCTCTCTCTCTCTCTCTCTCTCTCTCTCTCTCTCTCTCTCTCTCTCTCTCTCTCTCTCTCTCTTATTCCTTCATAACATACCCCGACAACAGTTTCCTCAAACAATTAATAGAATATTTAATGCTGAAAAACTATGTCAGGTGTAGGTATTGAATGTGTATATGTAATATGTGGTGTAGTCTATTGCGTGTGCGAGATAGGACTCTTTATGTCTATGTTCCGCATCCCATCTCTCATCCGTATACGGCCATTCGACAACACACCACACATATTTCGATTGATCTCACCCGGAGATGCGTCTCTCCGACTGATTCTGGACGTATTCCAATATCTTGAAATTTTTCACAGTCTGATCACCACGGAATAATAGGATTACTGTAAGTTCTTGAATTCTACACATTCACAATTCAGGAAGTTAATAAAATCCATTGCTGAAAGCACATCAACACTGTCTCTCTCTCTCTCTCTCTCTCTCTCTCTCTCTCTCTCTCTCTCTCTCTCTCTCTCTCTCTCTCTCTCTCTCTATATATATATATATATATATATATATATATATATATATATATATATATATATATATATATATATATATATATTCGACACACTGTCGCCAGTTAGTCAATTAACTATTCTTGTATACATGGAAACTGTTCGTCTCATCTCATCATGTTCCTCTTGTACCTTGCGGTGTCGAGGTGAAGTATAAACATCGTGAGAGTGCCCGGTTATATATCGACATTCCCATGGATTCTGTTATTCCCTCCGTCCAACGTTTACGTCGTCAGCCTCTTCCTCTGTTTCCATCTGGTCTGTACATCATTGCTTGTTGTGGCATGCTGTTGACTGGTAGCCTACTTGCATGGCCAAACCATTTGACCTGCTGCTTTCTAATAAAATCTAGAGCAGCTTTAACCCCCACTTTAGTCCTGATTTCTTCATTTCTGATCTTATCTCTTCTTGATACGTTGAGTATTCTTCTCAGGAACCTCATTTCTGTTGTTGTGATTTTTCTTTTCTCTTTTTCTGTCATTGTCCAGGTTTGGCATTGGTAGCATAGAGTTGGTAGGAAGATTGTGTTGTAAAGTGCTTTCTTAGTAGTTATTGATACATGTTTGTTCTTTAGTATTGGTGCCATTTGTCCAATGAGTTGATTTGCCTTATTGCACCTATTTTCGATCTCGTCTTCTGATCTGCCATTTGATGATATTATACTTCCTAGGTACTTGAAGCTCTTTACTTGTTTCAAGGGATGTTCGTTTAGGTGAATTGTTGCTGTTTGTTCTTCTTTAGTTATAGTCATTACTCTGTTTTGCTTGTGCTAATTTTCATGTTATGTTCC
>OY992882.1:66213856-66228856 GCA_963921405.1 Cepaea hortensis
CCACACACTATCCTCCACCCATACCACCACAAACATACCCTCCACCCACACATCATTCACACATCCCCCACCAACATACCGCACACATATCTCAAACCCACACACCATACACTTCTCCCCACCCGCCCTTGCATCCCCAATCCACCCAACACAATCCCCTACCCACACAACCCCGTTTCCCACACATACTTCCTCAAACCATCCACACATCTCCACCCACATAAACACACATCCCCCGCATCCGTCCCATACACATATCCTCCACCCATACACACATCCCCCACACCCATTCCAACACCCGTACTTTCACCCCCACACATCCATCCACACATCCCACCAACACCCACAAATACCACGACCCACCAAAACCCACACACCCCAACCCATCCAAACGCATACACCCACCCACACCCCCACACCCCCCACCCACACATATCCCCACACTCACACACATCCTCCACATACACTCACACTTCCTTACATCTAGACACATACAAAATGTCTCACGTTAGTATTGAAACTAGTATGAACAAACTCCCACACTTTACTCACACACATACACTGACACTTGTCATGAGCAGTCTCATAAAAATGTTAAACATGGAGAAAAATGTGTACATAAAATGTATGTGACGTAAAAATAGTGATGCTCTCTCTCTCTCTCTCTCTCTCTCTCTCTCTCTCTCTCTCTCTCTCTCTCTC
The DNA here is from genome assembly GCA_963921405.1 of Cepaea hortensis. NCBI lineage: Eukaryota > Metazoa > Mollusca > Gastropoda > Stylommatophora > Helicidae > Cepaea > Cepaea hortensis. Next base: position 66,214,559 of record OY992882.1, read on the forward strand.
TCTCTCTCTCACACACACACACACACACACACACACACACACATTCACTCTTCCGCTAATTCATTCACTCTCACGCATTCACTCTCCCGCTCATTCACTCTCACGCTCACTCATTCACTCTCACGCTCACTCATTCACTCTCCCGCTCACTCATTCACTCTCCCGCTCACTCATTCACTCTCCCGCTCACTCATTCACTCTCACGCTCACTCATTTACTCTCACGCTCACTCGTTCTGTCTCTCATTCACACTCACTGACTCTCTCACTCAAACTACAGTAATGAACATGAGTTTATATTATGCATGATAAAATCAAATGGTATTTAACTGATAATATGACAGATGAGAATACACAAACATATGGATTCGCGTGTTACATAACATGCGTGTTACACGACATGCATCTGCTCAGCTCTCTCTCTCTCTCTCTCTCTCTCTCTCTCTCTCTCTCTGTATTCTTTCATATATACACACTCACACGCATGCGCGCGCTCACACACACACACACACACACTAACACATCAACTCTCCCATTGTCTCACTCTCTAACACACAATCCTTCACACACACACACACTCACTCTCTCAATCACACTCTCTCACACATACACATACACATGCACATGAACGCATGCACGCACGCACACACTCCCTCACTCACTCTCACACATACACGTACGAATGCATGCACTGACACATTCCCCCACCATTTCTGGCTCAATCACTCTCTCCACACACACGCATGCACGTGCGCACACACTCTCTCCCTCTCTCTGACACCCACTTTCTCTCTCTCTCTCTCTCTCTCTCTTTCTCTTTCTTTCTTTCTCTCTCTCTCTCTCTCTCCCACCCGCACACACATATATAGTGAACAATTATAGTTAAACAATTATAATGAACAATTATACTGAACAATTATACCAGTAAATGAATTATGGTGGCATATAGTCGGTATGGATTAAGTATTGAAAGAGTTTTCGGTTAAATGTGTAGGGACTCATTGGAGTTTTCAGATCTGGAGGCAGATCATTCCATAAGTGAGCACCAGAATAGGCGAAACATGTTTTGTATAGGTCCAATCTAGGCTTTGAGACATGTAACAAATTTAGGCGCTTGCTGTTCATTGCATTAGATTGAATCAGCGGCAGAAGATACTCTGGGGTATTTTGAGATATAATTTTATTCACTAATTTGGCTTTGTTGAAAAGGAAGCGCTTTTGTAGTGGTAGAAGTCTTAGATGACTGTACAAATTATTACTTTCAACGTGCTTTATGCCAGAAACCAGACGAATAGCGCGGTTTTGTAGAGAACATAGTCGTTTTAAATATTGAGCACAACCCACTACTGGCAACGCCGATCGCATTCTGGTACACACGCGTGATCCGGGACTGTTTCCGGATCCAGTCAGGGATATGCACTACTGACGAGCTCAAACGAGGGCGAAACTCGAGTATAGTGCTTCCATATTGACGTGGATAGGCCTTAGGTTCATACCAGAATGCGATCGGCGTTGCCAGTAGTGGGTTGTGCTCAATATTTAAATTTCAATTCCCGAAACAACCACATAATCAATAGTCGTTTTAAATTAGATTTAGGGCAACCATCCCAAACTGTGGAACAGTAATCGAGATGTGATTGGATATAGCATGTGTAGAATATTTTTCGTGTGCTTTCGTCCAGGAAGTGCTGAATTTTAGCAAGTTGGTAAACTTTTTGTGCTATTTTCTTGGAAAGAGCGTGAACATGAGAGCGCCAGTTCAAATGGCTGTCTATTAAAAGCCCTAGTGCTTTATGTTCAGTCACATTAACTATAGGCAACGTGCCCATGCAGAGTTCGAGCGGTGATCCAGTTATGGCTAGTGTCTGTAGTTTTTGTCTGGTCGTTATTAGCATGGATTTGGTTTTGTCGATGTTAATTTGCATGCGGTTTTCATTGCTCCATCTAGTAAGATTATCAAGTTCCTTTTGTAAAGAATTCTCTAATTCACTACGGTTTTCTTGACTAGTATATATAGTACAGTCGTCTGCAAATAGATCACAAGTTGTATTGATATATAAAGGAAGATCATTAATATAAACTGCAAAAAGCAGCGGACCTAGTATTGAGCCCTGAGGCACACCAATATTAAGCTGTGTGGGTCTTGATAGACAGTTGTTGAAGGACACGACTTGTTGCCTGTCGGATAGAAATGACGTAATTATGTTCACCATGTTGGTGGTTGTCTTCATTTGCTTTAGTTTTCTAATTAAAATATCGTGATCTACCATATCAAAAGCTTTTTTAAAGTCTACAAACACCGCTCCACAAATTCTACCGTTGTTGATGTTTAAGTGCCAGTTATCGGTCATTTTTGTTAGAGCACTATGGCAAGAATATTTAGGTTGAAACCCAGATTGACTGTTAATTATTAGATCATTGTTAATTAAATGGTGTAACGTTATTTTATGAATGGGATTTTCTAGTGGTTTTGATAGCGACGATAGTAAGGAAATAGGTCTATAATTACCCAAAACGCTGTTATCGATTGAGCAATTTTTAATTAGCGGAAACACTTTAGCAATTTTAAATGCAGATGGAAAGTAGTTTTTGGCCAGGCACTGGTTATATATGAACGTTAAGGACTCGCTAATGACTGGTGCAGCACAACGAAGAATTCTATTACTGATACCATCTAGGCCGTGTGAGTTTGTTGATTTGAGGTTCAAGAGATATTTATAAACGTCTGCAACAGACATTAAAGGAATCTCAACGGGAATATTTCTGGTGCACTTCTCCTCACAGAATGATGCCAGTGAACTTAAATTACACGATGCGTCTGGTATTGAAGACTTTAGATTCTCTATTTCTGATTGAAAGAACCAACTAAATTCATCGCATGTTATAGAATTTGGTATTGCTGATTCTGTAGGGCGTTTCTTATTGGTTAGCAAGTTAATAGCCTTCCACATATTTGTACTGTTTGAATTATCTACAATCAAATTTTTAAAATGATCTTTTTTTATCCTACGAATTTCATATTTAACTTTATTCCTTAGTCTGCGGTAATTGATGAAGTCTTTATTTTTGTGTGCTGTATCTCGCTCTCTCATGATTTCCAGCACTTCTCTAGTGACCCATGGGGATTTATGTTGATTTTTGACTCGAACTTCTTTGATTGGCACGTGTTTATCGAACACATTGTAGACTGTCTTCGTCCAGAAAGCTAATGCATCGTCCGGGTCAGGAAGTTGGTAAACGTGATCAAGGGCTGCTTTTCTTAAGTCTTGCAAAAATAAATCTTGGTTGAATGCTTTAAAATTCCTAAATTTGATACTTACATGTTTATGTTTAAGAGGTTTGAACCCAATTCTTTACCATGTACAACATACCGGGTAGTGGTCACTAACTGTACAAACAGGAACAGAACATTCAATAATATTATCTGGACAAGTAACATATATATGATCAATTATAGTTGAGGATGTGTCAGTAACCCTTGTGGGACGGTTTATTAGTTGTTTGAAATTGTAAGAAAGAATGATATCGTCCCATGTCTGGTTGGATTTACTAATATCTATGTTGAAGTCACCTAGTATCATAACTTCTCTACCAGCTGTAAACACTCTATCCATCATTGTAGTGAAGCAGTCATACCAACTGTACCCAGCACAAGGATTCCTATATAGGTATCCAATGAGAAACGGTTGTTGGCTGGCTGGCTTCACCTCTAACCAAACACATTCTATCTCTACTGTCTCGAGATCACTTCTACGGGACCAGTTGAGAGAATTGGAAATGTATACAGCAATACCTGTCTCTAATTTTTGATTTGCATCTTTCCGAATTACTTTAAATCCCTTAAGTGAGATTTCGGAGTCGGTTATTTTGTCGTTAAGACGACTTTCTGTGATTCTAAACACATGGAACTGTTTGGACAGAATTACCGAGAGCTCAGGTAATTTGTTGAGCAGATGAAAGATGTTGAGATGGCCTATATATAGACCATTTTTATTGAGCCACTGATCGTGATTAGCGAACATTACAAACTAAAAGGAAGATGTCGCTTGTGGTATATAAATTGCAGGGATTTTGAAACTTTATTTAGAAATAGTTAAGGCTGTTAGAGGGGGCTGGAAAATGTCTTTGCTGGAGTGATATCATGAATGCTTGGTGCAGGGCTGCAGGATTGTATCGCATTAGCGGCTGAAGTTGACGGTTCCACTCATAGGGTTGTAGATTACCGTCCAGCGAGGGATTGCTATGAGTGTCACTGGAAGTACCTACATTGGAAGCAGGCATCGACGGTACAGCACCATTGTTTAAAGGTGTCCCCTTTGACATCATAGAGGGAGACTGTTTTACGGGCAAGGTAGGAAACAAAGTATCATATTTAGCAACATTTGGATTGGAGTTTGGGTTCCTATTCACAACATTGTGCTCCTGGGGTACACGCAAGGGTGGTGTGGGAAGAGAAGGAGTGTTTTCTGAACACAGTGAGATGGCTGTTACCGGAGGTGAAGTTCGGTTTACTCCTGTAACTGGTGCTGGTTGTTGTGCACGTTCGGGATATTTTATGTTCTTCGCTAGGAAGCTACTTCCTAGCTTGGAACAATGTATTTGATCCCTGTATAGTTTTTTCTTTGGAGCTCCGGACGGTGACGTAAAGTAAGGGGTGTTATTTATGAAATTCATGCTATTATTTTTACAGAATTTATATAACGTTAGATTATCAGCATCGGCAGTACGACGCTGGAACCCGTAACATGGTGGAATGATAGATGAAATAAACAAAAATGATTTCGGAAATCTATTGCGCAACAGCACCTCCAATGTAGCTAGTTGTGAGGTGCTGATGATTTTATTATCCATTATGTCATTAACACCAATATGGACTGTTGCTCTCCTAATTCGGTCGTTCACTTGGAATCGTCGCAGTGTAGCGGTCAGCCTGTCAATGTCAGCGCCTGGTACAGGGTAGATTGAAGTTGATTCGCTGTCAGAAGATGACATGCGATCACTATAGATTCCCTTCAGCAGGGAGTCTCCAATGACGACATGTGTTGCACTATGATCTATGGTTATTTCACGCTGCTGGCGTGTCCGCTTGGACTGTTGTTGCCACTGGTCACTGTCGTCTTTCTTTTGTTCTTGTTTATTGTAGCTTGCTTGCGTTGGTTGTTGGTATCCAGTAGTGGTAACGACTGAGCTCTGTCATTCCAAGTCTGCAGCTGGAGAGTCTACACTTAAGGCCTGGAACCTGTTGCTGACATGCATATCGATGGGGTAGATAGATGGTGTGCGTTCTACAGGTTTAGTGGTGGTTTTTTTGCTTGTAGAAACTATCTGTATGTCACTGGTAACACACGCATCTACAGCACCATGGATACTTTCTGTTTGTGCACTTTTATGAAATGACTGTGCACGCTTTAGTTTCAAGGCATGTATGGATGTTTTAAAAGTCTCCTTCTCTTCTTTAAAAATTCGGATTTCCTCTCGAAGAAGAATGTTTTCTTTTTTAAACTTGTTATAATGTTAGTGGTGTTGTTGGTAATAAAATCTTTCAACCTCGTCTCCAAAGCCTGAATTAGATCACGACAACAATCATTGTGGCTCTGAGTTTCGGCTGAAGAAAGCGTCTTTGAAGGTGATGTGTTAGTTTGATAAGATTGAGCTGGTGAATTGTGTTGTTTGTCCAGCTGGACATCAGTGTCTGATTGTTCACTAGACAACGTGATGGATGTTGGCGATGAAGATGATCGATTCAGTCGCTGAGCTGGCGTGCTAACTTACTTTTGTCCCGTCTTGTTTTTGTTTACATTTTCACATCGCTTCGACACAGTTGATTATCGTAAGTTGGAGGACATGTTGGCAATATAGGCAGCTCAACAAGGCAAGGAGTAAATAAAACTGCAGGCCTTTCTGTAACGGTGTGAAGTATAGAGGACTAACAAGTCTTGGGCGAATACAAATTATCTTTATTACACATCGATGACAGCTTGATCAATCTTCTTACAACATGGCGACTTCTCCGTTTCAGGCCCAGATGTTTACTGATTCCTAACAACAAACTACGTCACGACTTGAGCATCTTTCTTCCCATTCCATCCCGATGCTCAAGCGTGCTGTAGCCTTTTCCCACCTAATACCCACATTCTGCTACACCTTCCTATGTTTACTAAAGACTTTTTCCCTTAAAAAGTCTTTACTCCCAATTCCCCTACTCTATTCCCTCTCTTTCCTTACCTCCCACAGCTCCTCTAATCTTCCCCAAACCAACAATCTATTCGTAACTCTTTTCCCTGTCATATAGTAAACCACTATGAACTTCTTCTTCGTTTCTGACTCTTCATAACATAACACATATTAATTACATATCCTCAATAACATTTAAATCTCAACTTTGTACAATGCATCATAACACATATGGTTTGAAATAAACACTCCTTCTTCTCTTCATAAGCGATCCGCTTAAAATTCCAAACGCTGTACTCTTCTGATACCAACTCCCTATTGTCATCACCAACATTACTTACTAATTCTCTACTTTCAACCTGAGAACACTCGCACATGATAGAAAGACAAAGAATCGGTGCGCACCGGAGATTTGAAGAAGTAGAACTCTTTCTCACAAAAAAACCACACTTAGCTAAATCACACACCTTTACCCCCCTATGTCATTTGAGACTTTATGTAATAAAGTCTAAAACAATTATCTCTTCTAGAGTACCACTTATTATGGTAACAGTTTACGCTGCTATCTACAGCATCAAGTACCAATCATCAAAAATATTATTCACTCCCAAATGTCTATATATTACAGACAGTACACCATTAACAAGGTCCATCATCTCTCTAGACCTCTTCCCACTTTATACACATCAGCTCACATAACTAATCTTCTCTCATACCTCACTCAGTATTCTCTCTTAATTTCGCCGAAAATTTCAGCGACCCCTTAATGTCCATTTATTATGGGCATCTCTACTAAAACCTCTACTTATGCCGTTATCAACACCAACAATATACTGCCCCTGAACTCATGTCCGTGACCTTCTAACCCCTCACTGCTTGCAATTAACGTTATTCTTTCTCATTCCATATATTACGGACCCTCAAAAACCCCATGTCATTTTGTCTCCACATTGACAATGTTCATTTCTCATTAACACACTTACAACCCTTTACTATTGTACTGCTATCCACCGTATCTAATCATTCTTCGGAGTCAAACATGGATTCAATTCATGTTTTGTTAATTGCCTGGCGTAGCACGTTACCCACTTCTTCTTCTATAAGCCAGCAATCTCGTGTCTCTTATGAAAGTACACCATGGCTTTTCTGACCCCATGAAAACTATGTTCAAAACTTTCCCCTCATTTACCCCACTGCTATATTCATTAATCTTTTCTTCCCCAATATGGCGTCTAATCCATATATCTTCAATTAATGCTCACTTAAATTCCCCATAACCATTTTACTTGTGTAGTAACCCCGTCACATAAGTATGGCCTATGTTTCCACAACTTAACCTCCCAACGCTGATTATCACAGCAATCTTGCTAGTAGAATATACATAAACTTGTTATTCACAAGGAGAATGTGTCTCTCTTCTAGTCCACAGTAGTTTATTAACCATTTTCTGAACGAAGGGTCCTAAATAAAGCCCCATGTATTGTCTTTATTCTAGACAAAACCATGTAAATTAAACTTAACTGAACTAATTTCCAACATGTACATATAAACATACAAGACAATTCACTTAAATTATAAGTGAAGCGAAATAAAATCACAACAGGACATCATACCCCCCCCCCCCACCCCCCCAATTTTTTTTTTTAACATCATTTATGTTTCCCCTCATACCAATTAAAGGTATGAACTCATTCAAAGGAAAACATATATTAAAATAATACAACATACATCCTAATCTATTGTTACCTAATACTACTGGTCTCTTTTACGGACCAATAGTTTGTACGCAAAAGTCCAAGAACACAATAATCCTATTCTAAAATCAAATAATAACAATCATTTTACAGGACCAATTCAAGCAAAAAACATATTATATATGAGGCAATAAAAGCTCAAATTCAATAAAAACAACTGTCCTCTCGCTAAAGAGAAGGTTTTCAAAAAAATATAATTCACTTAGAATTAACTACGTAAAGTGACCCAGCAACCTTGGCCTCCTATACGAACACATATCTATTCACACAAGTCATTCCATTATTTTTATAAGCGAGAAAACACCACAACTCACTGCCAAGTATATATATATATATCTGTTATCTACAGACCAATTCTTAACTTAGAACAATATCTGTTCTCTCAACAAAAGTCATCAATCATTGATTCTCTCCCCTCACAATATTCTACCTTTTACCAGACTAACTCCTAACACATCACAATATCTGGAATATCAGCCTAACCAACCGCTGTAAACTGCAGCTCAAATCACTTCACTTACTACTGGCGGCTATCCCAGCATACTACAACTCATCTCTCTACTAAAGGAAACCGTACCTTGACACACTAATTGTTTCCCTTGGACTTGTTCCAAGTATTACTACAACTACTTAATCATTATTACCGTTAACTACGGTATCTCCACCCTCTTACGTCCAACAAAACTTTGTCTATTTATTATAGACCTCTCACCAATACAACTAATTCTACTTTTAAGTTTCTCGTCTATCCGACGCAAGTAATATTTCATTCTCCTGCATCAGTACTTTCAACATCTCACCACAACTACTCTAAACTATCCTCAAGTCTCTCCTAGCGTTCTTGCACCGCGATGATACTAGTCACACTTATCGGAACATGTTCTCATGTTCTCCAACATTCATTAATCTTGTTTATCTCCGTATCTTTCACTCCTCTTCCTATTTATCGGGATTCTTTCAGAAACAGCAAACCACACCACATATAACTGACAACGGACCTCACTTTCCTCATTTCTCAGTATTAGGCATTCATACTTCAACATGTCCCTGTCAACAATACTAAACATATATTATGAAACGTCTTTCAGAATGTTAACTCCCTTTCTTTCAACCTGTCATAAATTCCGTCCAAGATCACACATTCCAAACAAAAGACATCACACCTTTCTAATCATGTTCTTTCTATCTCTCAATTTTCATATACTTAGTTACTTTATGCTCCACGTTTTATCAACATCACTTATCAGCCACTCTTCGCATATTCACACGGTATTCGTATTTTATGTTTGCTCAGACAGTGATACCCAACCTCGCTCTTATCTCACGACTACTCTCGCATCGCGACGAACACCTGTTTATCTATACTTATACTCACGCACGTACTAAACGCCTCGTACATGCATGCGGTACTTATCACTTGTCATCATCCTATCCATACTCGACGCACATATGTTTGTCTACATTTTTACACCTACAAGAACAACGGATTATCAGACTAACTACTTCAACACTCAACAGGACTTTCACAATTCAACTGTTTTCTTATTTCTACTTTTTTTCACTCATACTCTCCTTTTCAAAGGTCATAACCTAAGCATTATCTCCCGCAAACTATATCTCTCTTACACACTAACCAGCACTATCAACGATCTCTCAGAACAAACTTCACTCCGACGAGCCACTAACCTCAGATTTAATCACCTCTTCTTTCTTCGCAAGCGTGACGTAATTACTTCTACAGTCTTTTACTCTTAATATTCTCGCGTTCAACTGGCTATTTTACACATGATACTCAATTTCTCCTCAACCTATATCTCCACATCAGACACTCTCGGTTCAGCTGTCAACAATACTATACTTACTTCTCAAACTACCAAGCGAAACTATCTCAGACATCTTGTCATAGCTCTAAGTCGAACCATTTCTAGTACGAACATTCATACTTAGTTTATCTCTCTCTCTACTAATTCTGTGCTGAACCTACTCTACTTTAATCACTCCAGTTATACATCACTCAACGTGATTAACTCTCTGTATCTATCCATTCCGGACAAAGGAGTATTTTTACCTTGTTTACTCTCCCTACATCGTAACCAAACACAAGATATCCTGTATTACGTATCCACGTAGAATATCATTTGCCGTAACTCTCTATCCTCAACAACACTATCGCCTACCCTGTACCATGTGATGCTACACCAAAAAATTCATCTGCCTATTTTAGACAACCCATATATCTATATGCTCAAACCGCAATTCTTTTATTATGTCATCTTCACTATCTGTTGTTAACCTGTTAAAGTACTCAGGTCTTAAGGTCATATATTCTTCTATTTTTCTTAAGTCACTTTCTGTCGTTGAGTAAATTCCTGCTATCTGTCTATTATTATTATTCTTCTTAAATGATTTCTTTCTATTTCCTTTATTTGCGTCTATCTGCTCACTGTTTCCTGTATACCTTACGTAACGTTTGCACTTCCCCATCTCGTCTTCAGATGACACACTGATAATAGTTCCTTCATCAGACTCATAATAATTTACCGCAGACACGTCGACCCTATTCCCATAGTCGGCTTTAGAACGACTGACTTTCTTTCTCTTTCTTGGTATTCGTCTCTTAGCCTTCCCTACTTTCCTGTCATATAAACTGGTATCTAGTTCTAAAGAGTCACTAACCAAAACTCTGTCCGTCTGTCCACCAGCAACTACACCGTATGAGGGAACATCAGTCTTCGAGTCATAATCTGCTCGTAGTGCAATTCTCTCATTCTCCGAATCATCAGTATTCACAGTTGTCTCAGCATCACGATATTTACTATAATATGCGGCGGTAGAAATATCTTCTCCGTAACCTGAGCTCTGACACCTAATATTTCTACTCCATTTGGGGATTCATTTCATGTCTATACCTGAGGAACTTGACATGGCAGTACCTCTATTAACTATCATACTACTATTTCTTTCTTCAATACTTTTCCTCTTTGGTTTCCTTTCGTCTTTGGTTCTCATCTGTCTATCTTTCTTAACTTCAACTGTGTCTTCTTTTTCTAATTTCACCTGAGGTGGTTCCGCAATTTCCACCGTCTTAATAGTTTGCGTTCCCTTTTCTATTTTCTTAATTGACTGTACCTGGGTTGTCTTCTCTACAGTATCCATATGTGTCTGCGTACTATCATTTATCGTATTACTTGTCTGTGTCTCTCGGTATATTCTCTTTATTAACACCGTCGTTTTCTTTTCCTGTCTAACAGTCATATTGGCAATCACCTTAGGAATAGTTGAATTTTCACTTACGTTTTCCACTTTGTTCTTTGACCCTGACCTCAGATACTGTCTCCGTCTTTGTTCAAACCAGTCGTCACGCTTTTTCCTAGCAGTCTTGCCATGGGATGGCCATTTCCATAATTTCTTGGAAAAGTCTCTCTCAGGACCATTCTTGTATCTATAACAGCTATACCAGTCCGACTTTTCACCATTACGTCTGTTCTCACCGTCTTTTACCCTATAACCATTAGGCCTTGGTTCGTCATAACTATATTGTCTTCTGTCTTTATCAAGCAGTGGCTGTCTCCTGTTATTCTTTCCTACTCTATTATAGTCTACCTTAAATCTATAAGGGTCTTGTCTAGTCGTTCTGTTCTTCAACGTTTCTACAAAATTCTCTACTTCACTAACTGCCTCTTTTAATTCCCCCAACCATGTACTAATACGTTGTAATTCTACATATAAGTAATTCATATTAACTTCTTTGTAATTTCTATCAGGCTTGAAACAATATTTTTACTTCTTCTTCTGCATATTCCTTGGTACCTGAAAAAAAAAAAAACTCGAAGTCTTGAGCTCAGCCGAAATAATTCTCAATTATGCCTGTTTCTCTACTGTGCTGTGATGGGTCTGCTATGCTGAAATATTTACACTTATTCAAGCAAAAAAAAACAATCAATACTTATTAATATACAGTCTTAAATTAACCAAAGGATGTTATCTTCCTCCTGAAACTCACTAATTTTCTATCTAATAGAAAAATTTATTTATATTACCCCTTTTCTTGTTGAACTAAATTTTCCAATCGAAAATGAAGTCCTTGACGTCTATACCCTTGTATGCCGAGACTGAGAAGTACGGTATCTGGTACTCGAGTACTTGAACCAGGATCGACAAAGCGGCTTCAGAACTCCGTAAGGATCAAAAATGCTCGACTGGGCTCGATAGGCTCGACTGGGCTCGACAAGACTCCACAGGAACAACAACGACGTCGATAAGACAGTGAAGAACGATTGCACGTATCAGCCACCCAGGGACGGGCTCTTGAAACACGACAAGGAACGATTGAATGTATCAGCCACCCAGGGACGGGCTCTTGAAACACGGCAAGGAACGATTGAATGTATCAGCCACACAGGGACGGGCTCTTGAAACACGGCAAGAAACGATTGTGATCAGAGGACAGCACTGGCCAGCCCTCTGAAATCAGCAATGAACGATAGTCAGCTTCTCAAAACAACCGACAGTGTAGAGCAGCGGCTGACTGATTTGACAAAGCGGCTCTCTCACATAACGGAGTCCGGAGATGACTTGACAACGGCTCGATTGTAATGACCTGGCCAGCAAAATTTGACGAAGCGGACTGTGTAACAACGATTTGGCTAGCAGAACTTGACAAGCAGCTGTATAACAATGACCAAGGCCAGCAAAATTTGACGAAGCGGACTGTGTAACAATGACTTGGCGCGTTACTGGGCTATGGCGATCAAAACCATCACTGGACGACGGCGATTAAAAAAAAAAACTACTTCAGCCGAACTTGACAAGGAGCTTCGGTCCAAATCAGCACACCCAGAGTAGCGGCGTCAACATTCTGGAGCAAAGATAAAACTTGGCAACGTTCATTGATCGTCCAGTATAGCGTGGAGCAATTATTGTGGAGCTCATCATACAAAAAGAAGCTGACCATCCATTTTGATTATAATCTAACAGCATGCCGTTGATCCAACAAGATGACCTTCAGCTTTGTTTTATTTTTTCTTTTCTTCTTCTGGGAAATCACAGCAACTACCTCTGGCCAGGCTTTTAGTCGCTGTGTCTCCCCTAAAATATATTACGTCGTTCCATCGTCGTTAAAGGGCTTCTTAAATTCAGTTGCTTGAAGTAAATAATAGGTCTATTTACCGCGACAGTCCAAGCACGGATCATGGTCACGGCACCATTTCATCCTCTGTAACGGTGTGAAGTATAGAGGACTAACAAGTCTTGGGCGAATACAAATTATCTTTATTGCACATCGATGACAGCTTGATCAATCTTCTTACAACATGGCGACTTCTCCGTTTCAGGCCCAGATGTTTACTGATCCCTAACAACAAACTACGTCACGACTTGAGCATCTTTCTTCCCATTCCATCCCGATGCTCAAGCGTGCTGTAGCCTTTTCCCACCTACTACCCACATTCTGCTACAGATCGTGCGTGGCGCTTATCTCTTGCTAGTCACACATAGTTAAGTCTCACGTTGTCGTGAATCGATAATTGGTAAAAATTCAAAAAATGGATGCTCTTACCCTCACGTGTCACAATGAAATCTTCATTTCACTAAATAAACAGTCACATAAACTTGACAGTTGAGAGTGTGTAAATTCAGCACAATAATGGAGTAAATAAAAACGCCGGCCCTTCTGTAGGGCGTGCGTGGCGATTATCACTTGTAAGCCCCGCATGGCTAATTCTCACGTTGACGTGGATCGATAATTGGTAACATTCAAAAATGGCTGCTCTTACCATCACATATCACAAAGAATCCCTCATTTCACTAAATAAACGGTCACATAAACTTGAAGTGTTGAGTAGTATGTAAATCCACTCTTAGAACGAACACAATGATGTACACAACATCGCAATTGAATTAAGTAAAACTTGTTGAAATATTCAAAAATCGAAAGAGCATGTGAAAACACGTCCGCTCGTTACCGGAAACCGGAAACAGAGTCAGAAAGCAGGTAGTACCGTCTACTGTTATACTGTAGCTCAGTCATATCTGACTAAGACCTGACTCACTTGTATTAGTAGTAATAGTAGTACTAGCAGTAGTAGTAGTAGTAGTAGTAGTAGTAGTAGTTGTTGTTGTTGTATTAGTAGTAGTAGTAGTAGTAGTAGTAGTAGTAGTAGTAGTAGTAGTAGTAGTAGTAGTAGTAGTAGTTGTTGTATTAGTAGTAGTAGTAGTAGTAGTAGTAGTAGAAGTAGTAGTAGTAGTAGTAGTAGTAGTAGTAGTAGTAGTAGTAGTAGTAGTAGTAGTAGTAGTAGTAGTAGTAGTAGTAGTAGTAGTAGTAGTAGTAGTAGTAGTAGTAGTAGTAGTAGTAGTAGAAGTACTAGTTGTAG
>OY992882.1:66233856-66408710 GCA_963921405.1 Cepaea hortensis
ACCCGGCATCGCCCAGTCCTTGGTGGGGAGCATCTCATTTAATTCATATAAGTAGTCATATAAGTTCCCGTTCCCGTTACCGACTATCTGTCTGTCTGTCTGTCTGTCTGTCTGTCTGTCTGTCCGTCCGTCCCTCTCTGTCTGTCTGTCTGCCTGTCTGTCTAATCATTTATTGGTTGCAGTTAGAACAACCTTAGATAAACGAAGACCAACTTACAAAAAGCATTAGAAAGAGCACTTGAAAGATCTTTACATCTTCCCCCAACAATTAACTTGGGTAAATGGAGCGGCGGCAGCAGCATCAGCAGAAGAAGGAAAAGGAGGAGTAGACAACTGCAGCGAAAAGGTGGGTCTGTCTATCTATCTGACCCGGCGTGACTTCGCCCAGCTCCTGGCGGGTAGCGTCTCATTAAATTCATTTTAAAAAGTAACTTAAAAAAATGCCCTTCCACACACCATCCATTATTTTTAATGAAAACGCTTTCTAATCACCTGCATGACTACAGTAACTTCTTAAGCAAAAAAAGATGAGTTACAATGTTATGCATTGTGCATTATTTTTATGAAAACTTTGAAAATACCTTACAGATTGTATCATTATTTATTATAACTCATATGCCGGTATATAACTATGGACAAAGAGTTTATAAATCTTTGAAAACGATGCCACAATATGACTATAAGTTATACAGAAAAGTTATGCCCCTTGAAATAACTTTTATAGAGTTAGGTCCCCTGAGATATATAAAATTACAATTAAAAATTGAAAAATGAAATAATACTGGGTAAGCAGGCGATTTCACACTAAAAAAATATTACAGTTGGTAGCTCTGGAATGAAAGAAAGGCGTGTAGAAAATTTCATCTCAATCGGATGGGCCGTTCGCGAGCGCATAAAGGACAGACGGACAGACAGACAGACAGACAGACGGAGATCCTAATTTATATATAAGATTATGTGGAAGCTACAGATCAGTGATTTTATAGAGAATGATGAAAAACACATTGAAAGGATAGTGTAATAAAGGTATCTTGAAAGAAGTTAACTCACAAAGAGAACTGGTAATTAGCACCATAAGCCGACTGTCGACATTCTTTGGCCACGACTTGAGAGAGAGAAAGTATATCGTGACTATGAATACGATATGAATGAAATGAACTGTGATATAGTTGTGGAAATTATATGAAAACAGGCTGTATAGGACCGCTTTGCAAAGTAAAAAATTATGGAACACAGAAGATGTTGTGGTGACAAGCCTTCATAAAACAAAACACAATCATTACAGAGATGACACTATAGTGACTGTACTAATGTACAATAAACAGAACGAGCTGTGGAATAAATTTGTACCAATGATCTCAGAATATGAACCATCAGAACACCATAGAATGATGATAGGGATCACCTTATATTATATAACAAAGAGTGTTAGGCTGTGTGGAGGTAGGCGGTGAAAACAAACCAGTGAACACGTCAGGTGTCAAGTTATTGGGAGCATAATTATTTGTATGATAAAAAGTTGGGCGAGGAAAGGCGGGGAAGGTGGTGATAGTGATGGACCACGAATGAGTCTAAAGAGGAGTATCTCAACAAAATGTCTCAAGTTTTTTTAAATTTTAACACATGGTACTTACTTAACTTTCAGTTTCTGACATTTTGAAACTTGTTAAAATATTTTAAATGTTTCAAACGTTTATAAAATTGTTAAAATTGGTTGAAATCTTAAGTTTTTAAAACTTTGAACACATGGTACTTACTTAACTTTCAGTTTCTGACATTTTAAAACTTTTAAAAATTTTTTAAACTTTTTTAAAATTGTTAAAATTGGTTTAAATCTTGTGATTTTTAAACTTTAAACACATGGTACTTACTTAACTTTCAGTTTCTGACATTTTGAAACTTAAAAAATTTTTTTAAATATTTTTAATGTTTAAAAATGTTTGACATGTGTATTTATCTTAGCACGGATCTAGAATATACAAATAATAATTACATTATAGTACCTGTAGTCGAGGTATGCCCAAATAGACACAGGGCATCTATCATACCCAGGTCACCACCTTTACACATACTCTTGATACTCTATCCTTCAACCATCCCCAGTCTCACAACCCGACCACTAATAATCACCATCGATACTTCATTACGGTTTTTAATTTGAAGATCTGTGATCCTTTTTTGATGATGACACTAATAGTCTCTAAGACCATATAACCACCTCCTTAACAACGAAAACCTTTCTTACACCCACTCCACCTTCCCCATCGTGTGGCCGAGTAATGTAACCCTAATACAACCGCTGAAGCTCTGTGGCCCTTGTTTGATGATAGTGCATAGGCCACTAGTAGTCTCTACAGACCATATAACCGCCTCCTTAACAACGCAAAACCGGCTTACACCCACTCCACAACCACTTCCCCACCATGTGGGCGAGCACTGTAACCCTAACACAACCACTCACACGCACACGCACGCCCCACATGTAACCCTATGATGATAGTGTATAGGCCACTAATAGTCTCTACAGACCATATAACCGTTTCCTTTACAACGAGAATCTGTCTTACACACACGTCACATATTGTATTGGGTTCGAACACCGCCCGCCCGCGCTACTCTCGGTCGCCCCGCCCCCGCCGTCCACCACCCACTCGATCAAAGGATTTTAAAGGGATGTAATTGTGCCAGGAAAAAAACGATCGATTCATGAGTTATACCCCTTTGACTCCGCATCCGAAATGCGGAGTCGATTTCACCGGATTTCTATGACGTCACCTAGAGGCTATAGAGAGAAGTATTCCGGATTGAACCCGCATTTTGTGGTGGATAAACCTCGCACTATACTACTTATAAGACCGTCTCGCCTTTCCTCTGAGCGTCGATCCCCTCGTCACACTTCGCTGCCTCATTCTTGCCAGACCATGGTAATCCTTTTGCTCCTTCTCCTCCTCCTCCTCCCTCCTCCTCCCTCCTCCTCCCCTCCTCCTCCCCTCCTCCTCCCTCTCCCCCCTCCCTCCTCCCTCTCCTCCCCTCCTCCTCACCTACTCCTCCCTCCTCCTCCTCCTTCCATCCTCCTCCTCTTCCCCACCTCCTCCTCCCCTGCTCCCTATTTAGTTATTGGGATGAAGATTGTTCTCTTCTAATCTGTTCGCCATATTTCCGGGAACGGGAACTGGAGCTTATATATATGAATTAAATGAGACGCTCCCTGCCACGGGCTGGGCGAAGCCAGGCCGGGCTTCTTATATGGGAACGGGAACCGGAGCAGGGGCCGAATATGAATTAAATGAGACGCTCCATTTACCCAAGTTGGGGGAAGATGTAAAGATCTTTCAAGTACTCTTTCTAATAATAGACAGACAGACAGACAAACAGACAGACAGACAGGTAGATAGTCGGGAACGGGAACGGGAGCTTATATGACTACCTATATGAATTAAATGAGATGCTCCCCACCAGGAGCTGGGCGAAGCCGGGCCGGGTCAGACAGACAGACAGACAGACAGACAGACAGACTGACAGACAGACAGACAGACAGACAGACAGACAGACAGACAGACAGACAGACAGTCGGAACCGGAACTTATATGACTACTTATATGAATTAAATGAGATTCTCCCCATCAGGCGCTGGGCGAATCCGGGCCGGGTCAGACAGACAGACAGACAGACAGATAGACTGACAGACAGACAGATAGTCGGCAACGGGAACGGGAGCTTATATGATTTAAATGAGATGCTCCCCACCAGGGACTGGGCGAAGCCGGGCCGGGTCAGCTAGTGATATATATAATACTGGGTACACCCCCAAGGATTTGAAAACACCCATTTTCATCACACTACCGAAGAAGCCAAGAGCAATTGATTGTGATGATTACAGAACTATTAGCTTAATGAGCTACACAACTAAGAAACTACTCAAGGTCATACAAGAAAGAATTCAACATAAATAGATGAGGAAGTAGCCGAAGAACAATTTGGGTTCCGCAAAATCAGCGTCACCAGAGAAGCAATTATCTGTTTGAGGATGTTAATTGAAAAATATATAGAAGTTCAAAAAAGAATACATGTTTGTTTTATAGACCTACTAGCTGACCCGGCCCGGCTTCGCCCAGACCCTGGTGGGGAGCATCTCATTTAATTCATATAAGTAGTCATATAAGCTCCCTTTCCCGCTCCCGACTATCTGTCTGTCTGTCTGTCTGTTTATCTGTCTGTCTGTCTGTCTGACCCGGCCCGGCTTCGCCCAGTCCCTGATGGGGACATCTAATTTAATTCATATAAGTAGTCATATAAGTTCCCGTTCCCGACTGTCTGTCTGTCTGTCTGTCTGTCTGTCTGTCTGTCTGTCTGTCTGTCTGACCCGGCCCGGCTTCGCCCAGCTTTTGGTGGGGAGCATCTCATTTAATTCATATAAGTAGTCATATAAGCTCCCGTTCCCGTTCCCGACTATCTACTTGTCTGTCTGTCTGTCTGTCTGTCTATTATTAGAAAGAGCACTTGAAAGATCTTTACATCTTCCCCCAACAATTAACTTGGGTAAATGGAGCGTCTTATTTAATTCATATTCGGCCCCCTGCTCCCGTTCCCGTTCCCAAAATAGACGACCCGGCCCGGCTTCACTCAGGCCCTGGAGGGGAGCGTCTCATTTAATTCATATTCGGCCCCTGCTCCGGTTCCCATTCCCATATAAGAAGCCCGGCCTGGCTTCTCCCAGCCCGTTGCAGGGAGCGTCTCATTTAATTCATATAAGTAGTCATATAAGCTCCAATTCCCGTTCCCGGAAATATGGCGAACAGATTGAAGAGAACAATCTTCATCCCAATAACTAAATAGGAGCAGGGAGCAGGAGGAGGGGGAGGAGGAGGGGAGGAGGAGGAGGATGGAAGGAGGAGGAGAGAAGGAGAAGGGAGGAGTAGGGGAGGAGAAGAGGGAGGAGGGAAGAGGAGGGGAGGAGAGGGAGGAGGAGGGAGGAGGAGGGGGAGGAGGAGGGGGAAGAGGAGGGGGAGGGGAAGGAGGGGGAGGGGGGAAGGAGGGGGATGAGGAGGATTAGGGGAGGAGGAGAAGGGGGAGGAGGGAGGAGGGGGAGGTGGAGGGAGGTGGAGGGAGGATGAGCAGGAGGGAAAGGGAGGAGGAGGGGGGAGTAGGCGGAGGGGGAGGAGGAGGAGAATGAGGGGGAGGAGGGGGAGGGGAGGGGAGGAGGAGGGGGAGGAGGGGAGGAGGATGGAAGGAGGAGGAGGAGAAGGAGGAGGGAGGACAGGGGAGGAGGAGAGGGAGAAGGGAGGAGGAGGGGGAGGAAAGTGGGGTGGAGGAGGAGGGGGAGGAGGAATGAGGAGGGGGAGGGGGAGGAGGAAGGAGGAGGAAGGAGGGAGAGGGGAAGGAGGGGGAGGAGGAGGATTAGGGGAGGAGGAGGGGGAGGGAGGAGGGGGAGGAGGAGGGAGGAGGAGGAGGGAGGATGAGCAGGAGGGAGGGGGAGGAGGAGGGGGAGTAGGCGGAGGGGGAGGAGGAGGAGAATGAGGTGGAGGAGGGGGAGGAGGGGGTGGAGGAGGAGGAGGGGGAGGAGGAGGGAGGAAGAGGGGAGGAGAAGGAGGGAGGAGGAGGGGGAGGAGGAGGGGAGGGTGGTGGGGAGGAGGAGGAGGATGGAGAAGGAGGGGCGGAGAAGGAGGATTATGGGGAGGCAGGGGGAGGAGGGAGGAGGGGGAGGAGGGAGGATGAGCAGGAGGGAGGGGGAAGAGGAGCATGAGGGAGGAAGTGCAGGGAGGGAGGAGGAGATGAGGAGGAGAGGAGGAGGGGAGGAGGAGGTTAGGAGGAGGCGGAGAAGGAGGAGGGAGGAGGAGGGAGGGAGGGTGGGGAGGAGGAGGGGAGGAAGAGGGGAGGAGGGGGAGGAGGAGGAGGATTATAACGCATATGCCTGTAGATAACTGTAGCGAAAAGGTCCACCTATTTGATAAATATGTAACAATTTTACATATATAGCAATGCTATTAGAAGTTATGTCCCCTCGCTATATATACCATTATATTTAAATAAATATTAATAATATTAAGTAAATAACTGTTTGTACACTAAAAAACTATGACAGTTGGCAGCACGGAATGAGAAGAAGACGTGTAGAAAATTTCATCTCAATCGGATGGACCGTTTGCGAACGCATAAATAACATACATACAGACATACAGACATACATTCTTTTATATATATATATAGACAAGAAAGCTTTTGATAGAGTACAACATGAACGATTAATTACTTCCTTCAAGATATAGGCGTAGACTGAAAGGACATCAGACTTATTAGTAACTTGTACTGGGAACAAGTAGCTTCTATTAGCTGCGGAAATAACTGTTCGTCGCCTATAGAGATAAAAAGAGGAGTAAGGCAGGGATGTGTATAGTCCCCAAGCCTCTTCAACCTATACACAGAAAGAATTTTTAAACAAGTTGAAATGCCTAGACTTAACATCAATGGAAGAATCATAAACAATCTAAGGTATGCTGACGATACCGTGTTACTAGCAGAAAGTGAGTAAGAGTTGCAAGACCTAGTGGAAGAAGTAAACAGGCACAGTGCAGAATGTGGCTTAGTTATGAACATCCAAAAAACAAAAACTATGATAATTAGCAGTGAGAAGGAAAGGTCATCAATGAACATCACATTAAACGGACAAATACTAGAACAAGTTTCTCCTATCTTGGACATATAATAACAAATGTTGGCAGAAGTGAAATAGAAATCAAAAATAGAATAGGAATGGCCGAAAATGCTTTCAACGGCATGAAATCAGTATTAACATCTAGAGAGATTAATAACGCATTAAAAATGAGAATTGTCAAATGCTACGTATATGCAACGCTACTGTATGGCGCGGAAGCCTGGACATTGACAAGCAACTAGAAAGTCGCATAGAAGCCCTGGAGATATGGATATGCAGACGAATATGTCGTATTTCTTGGAAACAAAAAAAATGCAGAGGCTCTAGAAAAACTGGGAATGAAGAGAGAGCTGATGAAAGAAATAAAGAGGAGGCAAGTAAAATATTTCGGCCACGTTAAAAGACATGATACTCTTATAAAAACCATACTGGAAGACAAGGTTGAGGGCAAGCCAGCAAGAGGTTGACAACGATACAAGTGGGAAGATAACATCAAGAGATGGACGAACATCAGCCTGACAGGATGTACAGTCAAGGCGAGAGACAGTGTTCGAGATCCATTGCAGCCAACCTTCATTGTGGAGACGGCACCTGATCGATTGATTGATCATTTATGCTTCATCTGTATGTATCATGTTGTTTGTGTAGTCCGTTGGTGCATTTTTTTAAAGATTTTCACGTTTTCAATCATTCAATTTTCACTGTATCTTTAAAAGTCGCACCATCATCATCATCATCATCATCATCATCATCATCATCACATCATCATCATCATCGTAGGTCAGTATGGCCGAATGGATAAAAAAGCGTGTTCTTAAACATTCGGTGTGCTGATGCCAAGGAAAGGGGTTCAACCCCTACACCGGACAGTGGACTAAAATGTTGACCTATCGTCCTTGACTTGGGGGCGTTAATTGACTTGCAGACGTTAATTACAAGTACCTCTGAAGTCGGAGTGGGTTCGCCTGAAGAATACCATGAACACTGTTAACAGGTAAAGCTAATCCACACTCAAAATCCAGTCCAGCACTACTAGAAATAGTACGCATGGACTACGTTTGAGTTCAAAGCAAGCGAGAGCAAAATAAATTCATCATCATTATCCAGCGCCTTGCCGGCTGGCGTGGGTGGTCATGCTCCTCGACAAATTGCGATCTTCTACGGCATGGATCAATTCGATTGTTTACTTCCTTCCCGTGCCATGACACAAAACTATCAAAAATCTTCTCACACTTTCTCTCTCTCTCTCTCTCTCTCTCTCTCTCTCTCTCTCTCTCTCTCTCTCTCTCTCTCTCTCTCTCTCTCTCTCTCTCTCTCTCTCTCTCTCTCTCTCCGGAAATCTTTCAGGTTGTCACATGTTCCAGTGTTGGTCTTCTCATAATGTGGCAAATAAAATTATGACTGCTTCTTTCTTATGTTTGGGATAAGTTATGTTTTGCGACTTAGCTTCCATCAAAATGTCCAGATTGCTCATTTTGACATCAAATTAATTTTCAGCATTCTTCTATAAAACCACACCTCCAAGATATTCGGGGATTTTTTCTCCTGTTTACTAATTATTCCAGGATTCGGAGCCATATGTTAAAATTGATTATATGTAGTATGCAAGAACTCATTTCCTAACGTTCAAGAATAGGGATTTATTGCACAAAATGTTCTTCATTTTATAAAATGCAGTTTCTTCTTGTCCTATTCTGTTCTTTATCTCCGCGATGCATCTTCCATCTGATGTTATTCACCCAAGGTCTAGCGACGGGTCAATGGGAATATTCTTAAACAAATAAATCGGTACAACTATCTCGGAATAGTGATAACATCTGATTGGATTACAACAAGAATCGCTATGGCAAAGACAGCCTTTTGCTAGATGGAAT
This sequence comes from Cepaea hortensis, assembly GCA_963921405.1. NCBI lineage: Eukaryota > Metazoa > Mollusca > Gastropoda > Stylommatophora > Helicidae > Cepaea > Cepaea hortensis. The sequence continues at coordinate 66,242,383 of OY992882.1, forward strand.
ACATACTGACCAATAAAATGATGCCAATTGTAACGAGAAAAAATGTGTTGAAGTGATACATAGAACCTGAACTTGTGTATGGATCTGAAACATGGACAATAAACAGGGAAGCTGAAAAAAGACTGTTATATTCATACAAGAGACAACATTGCAGTTATAGACATATTTCAAGAGAACGAATGAAGAAGAAGAAGAAGAAGAAGAAGAAAAACATCTGAAGCCAGTGGAAATGTGGTTTCTAAGGAAAATGCAAACAATACCATGTACACGCATAAACACCAATGAGCAAGTCCTACCAGAAGCATATGAAAATCGTAAACTGATCACAGAAATTAGACGAAGACATTCACAATATTCAGGGCACGTCATGAGAAGAGATAACTAAAGAACTTGGTGACAACTGGCAAGATTTAGGGGGAAAGTACATGGGGAAGACAGAGAAGTAAATACCTTGATATCTTTGCCACGTAGTATGGTCAAGACAAAGAACAAGCTGATCCACGAATTCTGGTGATCGAGTGAAATGACGAATCATGGCCGCCCACGTCTATCGGCATGGCATATGATGGATTGTTATATATATATTAAGGATATACATATATTAGGGAAGTTCATTTGAAACCCGTTCCAATTGCTTTATTACAAAAGCATGAAAGAAACATTAACAGGTGGTAGAATTAAACAAAGCTTTCATTTTGAATTAATTATGCACCATGGGTTGGTCAGAAGAAGTCGCCGTAGCCATTCAGACAAGCATCATATTGCTTAGGTAGGCGGCGAATGCCGTCCGCAAATAAAGGATTGTGGTTGTTCACTGAACCAAGTGTTTCAATACGAACGCGGTAAACACTTGGTTCAGTGAACAACCACAATCTGTGTGAAATCGTTGCCCCTTGAGAGCTTTTTTTTTAAAGAGATCCGAACAAATGAAAATCACATATGACAAATCAGGACTATAGGCTGGATGTTGCAGAATTTCCCATTTCTTCCTTGAAAATGCTTCCTGCAAAATCTTTGAGACATGCGGACGAGCAAAATCGTGCAACAAAATCACACCGCAACAAAGCATGCCGTGTCGTTTATTCTTGATGGATTTTTCCAGCTTGTCTAGTGTTTGCAAGTAGTGGGTAGAGGTGATGTTGACACCAGTTTCTTTAAAGTCGGCCAACAATAGCCTTTCATGGTAAAAAAATGCAAACCTTACCAGCGGAAACGTGTAACTTGAATTTTTTGGCTTTTGGTGATCCAGCATGCTTCCATTGCATGCTCTCTCTTTTGCTGCTCAGCTCAAAGTGATGACACCATGATTCATCACCTGCCACTATGCGGAAGAGAAATGTATCATCCTCCACTCCTTAACGCAGCAAGTGGTTCAAACACCATACCATGCGTTCCTCTTTCTGGTGGTCGGTCAACATCCGTGGTACCCACTGTGATCACATCTTCCGATATTGCAGTTTATCACGAATGACCTTTTGAAATGTCCCAATTGACACATCAAATTCTTTCGCTAGCGAACGTATGCTTCGATAACGGTTCATCTGTACTGCTGCATCAATTTAGGCGATGTATTTTTCTGTTGCAACAATATGCGCTTGACCCGGCCGTCGAAGATCTGTCGTGAACTGACGTATTTTCAGAAACATTCGTGCCCATTCTGTCACTGTTGTCTTCGACACACATTTGATACCGTACGCTGCCTGCATTCTTCAATGAAAGTCCACTGGTCGACATCCTTCAAATGAAAGAAACTGAATCACCGCTCTTTGTGCTTCTTTGGACGGATTTTGAATCAACCCGGCCATTTTCTCAACGGTCAGAAACAGAACCTATGCATCATGGGACGATAAGCACGTGCTCTTTTATTCATTGGTCAGTGCGTATCACATGACTATGACATGATCATGTTCAACGTACGCAATTACGCGCGGTGCGGCATGAACGGGTTTGCTTGCTTGCTTTAAAAACAAAAATTCCAAATTCGGCCTCGTTCAACCTGCTTCTTTCAGCTGTGGTTTTTATGGGTTTATTCTTGTCTTGTGCGCTCTTACGAGTTGGTCCTGATCCGGATTGGTTTTATCGGCTTTTGTGTCTGTGACGTCAGCTGGGGGTGAGGAGAGTTGGTGGCGGCTGTCTTTTGTGCCTGTCTCCTCTGATGGTGTATTTTGTTAGTGAAGGCTGCTGGTTCATCTGGCTTTACTGGTTGCAGTCCTTATGAGGACTTTTTATTTGGTATTTTTGCCTCCTTTTTTTGTGTATTGCATGTAGAAGCTTTTCGATGTTTTTATTTTCCTCCTTGCGCCTGTTTTCACTTTCCACTTTGAGTTTCTGTTACCTTTCGATTTCTTCCTCTGCGGTCAGCCATGGGATCATCTCTCCGTCTTCTATATAGTACGTGTAGCCGGGTCCATCCTCAAAGCCAGTAATTCTATCTGGGTATACTACCGTTTTCCTGAGTTTCTTGGGCTTCTTCTTTTCTCTTTCATCCCAGCGCCTGTTGAATTCCTGGTGCCTGCGTTTCTCCAATTTTATCGATTCTAGGCACTCCTCCAGGAAGAGTCCGGGTGGGTATTCTGTGCCGCCTTCAGAGGTCTGGTGGGATAATGTTTCCCTCTTGGATTTCTTGGGTGTCGTGGTTGGGCTGTTGGCCTTAGCTTGCGGTTCCGGCTCGGTATTTTGCTCGGTTTCATCTTGCGGCTTGTCTGTGTTCACTTGCATAGCTTCTGTTGGTTTGTTTCGGATTACTTCCATTTCAGCAGCTCTCTCTCCACTTTAATAGTGCGTAGCATTTCTTCGTTTTCCTTCTTCATCTCGGCTATATGTTCCACTTCGTTCTTGAAGTTTTGCTCGATCTCCTTTATTTCAGCAAGCGGCTTTGCATTTTCGCTGGTCGTTGCCGGTGTTTGAAACAGCTTGATTTGCTTTTTTAGCTCATCTATCTGGTCTTGCAGTTGAGATTTTTCCGCTTGTGAGCTGCTCGTGGCTGTCTCGCACCTCCACATTGCGTTCTTATATGGTGTCTTTGCGTTGATGGCGAACTTTAAGATGTCTCTGTGTCTTTGGAGGTAGGGACAGCCCAATATCTTGCTCCATGCTTGTCCAGGCAGTTAGCGCACTTTCTTTTGCTGTTGGGTGCTCGGAAGTCCGTGTTCAGCTTGGCCAGCGGACACTCCTTGAAGGCGTGGTGATCGGCGCAGTACTGGCAGATTTTCGTCTTACTGCGACATGGTGCTCTGCTGTGGCCGGCCCTCTGGCATCTGGAACATTGAGTAATCCTTGGTATGAATCCTTCAGTTTGTTGTATTTTCTTGTCTATCGATACCTGGCGTGGTATCTCGCTGCCCTCAGTCGTCACCACCGCCAACGTGGTAGGGATCTTTGAGTACGTCAGGATCCGTTCCGCCTTCAAGATTCGGATGTTGAGGTTCTCTTCTTGTAGCTGCTTTGTGATTTGTTCGTCTGACAGGTCCACGTGAATACGCTTGATAACCTATCTGACTGTTTTTGAGTTGGTGTTTCTGACTTTGGTGTCTTTCTCCTCCTTCTCAGCTGTGTTGGCCCTTGTCTGTGGTGGGTTGTCGTCGATATTCCTAGCGGTGGCTTCAGTAGTAACTGAAGTTTCAGGTTCTTTGTTGCAGCTCACATGTAAGTTCTCTCCGCTCGTCTTCTTGACGGTCTTGTCGGCCCCCACGCTGCCCATCTTGGATGCCACGTGTTTTTTTGGTGTTCTTGCGACGTGCCATTTTCCCCCGTATCAAGTTGCTTTACTTGTTCTGATGACTTGTCTTGATAGCGCTCGCAAATGCTATTGCACGAGGCACGACGGATTTCAAATGAACGCCCCTTATATGAGTGTGTGTGTGTGTGGGGGGGGGGGGGGGGTTAATGAGCGTGCCTGCGGGTGTGTGTGTATGGGGAGGTGGTGGTGTCGGGATTAATTATTCATTCATACTTATTTCATTAACACATCTTTCGTAATTCAGTTCTAGAGAGTGACATAGTTAGTTAGTTAGTTAGTTAGTTATCAGTTGGGGTATCTTCGTTGCACTCCGGACATGTCCATAGGTGCTCAGATCCTCCCCCCAGCATATGCATCAGCGTCCGGTGGCTAATAGTGCCAGTTCTGTGTTGGTTGACGAGGCGCTTTGTTTTCCCGATGTACCTCTCGCGTCTGGCTGTGCCGATTCTTACTCCCAGGTCTTTCATCCTGGAAAGCGATGTGGAATCACTGGCGTCAAAATCCTCTGTTCTCGCCATATCTTTAAGGGCGTTAATAACATCGGCACGATCCATGGGCTGGCCATCTACAGGGGGTGCAGAGCCAGCCAATTTATCAGCTCGTTCATTTCCCTCGACTCCCGCATGTCCCGGGACGAAGATGAAGGTGACTTTGCGGATAACAGACTTCCGCAGCGACTCAGTCCACTGTCTACGTACAGATCCAGCTTCGACCTTCTGAATCATGCTCATTGAATCACTTAGTACACACACGTTGGTATAATGCTGAGATTCCAGCCATATGAACGCCTGTGTAACTGCCATCACCTCCATCGTCATGCTGCTCGTGGTCATGAAGTGGGCACCACTGGATTCTTGAACGGTTCGGCCCGCTGAGCGGGCTGTAAATGCCCACGCACTTCGCTGCTGCTTTACAACAGATCCATCTGTATAGATGAGCACTTCGGGGCTATCTGAGTGATCATAGATGAGCGCGTTAACCTCTGCATTGACAGCGGCAGGGTTCTGCTCTCTGCACCGTCTGTCGAGTGTGATAATGCAGGAGAAGGTACACTTAAAAGCTGGAGGCACCGGCACCCATTCCTTGCCGGGGTTGATACTGGTAAGACTGCAGACCTGTCTGACGACATCTTCCGCCCGACCCATCCACGATTTGCCCCTCTTTAGCCTGTCACCCTTTTCGCTGAATACAGCGTCATGCAGAGGGTGCTGCTCATCTGCACTTATTTTTAAGTATGCACGAGCTCTCCAGATCTTGATTCTGTGTTCCATTGTCGGGAAGTCAAGGAGGTATCTCATTGCTACACAGCTGGTGTCTTTCGTGCAGCCCAAAATGATGCGCATGGCTTCGTTTTGTACCTTTTCAAGTCTTCCAATCTGTGTAGGGCTGACAGTGAGGATGGCCAGGGCATACTCGATGCGTGAAAGCACAAGTCCTTGGAACAGAAGTAATAGCAGTCTTTGCTCGATATTGGCACTCGCCATGACTCTCATTGCTGCCAAACCTTTTCGAGCCTTCGTTATGACATAATCGACATGATCTCTGAAGGACAGGCTACGATCAAGCCTCACGCCAAGATATGTCATTGACTGGGTTCTACTCAGAATGCTCCCATCCATTCTTACTGCCGGCAGGTCTGTTTTCACAATATGGTTGTTTAGTGAGAACCATGTAACCGTTGCCTTTGCAGGGTTGACAAGGGCATCGGCATCAGCACACCATGAGGAAATTCGATCTAGTTCGCCCTGCATATAGTTGGCAACCGCCTGTCTATCCCGACCCTGTCGATACACGAGGATGTCGTCAACGAATGATAGAGTCCTACCCCTTCCATCCAACTGTTGTTCAGTGATCGGCACCGTATACACGTTGAATAGTACTGGTGACAGTGGTGAACCCTGCGGCAATCCTGGACATATCGTTATCGGCTCAGAAGACCAACTCCCGCATCTTAGCACCACCTTCCTTTGGAGTAGAACTGCAGCTATCCATCGTACAAGGTGAGGGTGCACTTTCAGTCTGAGGAGGGTTTGCATCAAGTGCTCGAAAGATACTCTGTTATATGCGTCCTCTAAGTCTATGGCGGCCGCACATGTCTCTTCTCTGACCTGAAATCCTTCGTAAACATCTTGAGCAAAGACCGCCGCATTCAGCCATGACTCTTTGTTGCGTCTGTATCCTCCAAGTGTGGGCGGGAAGCAGCCGAGCTGTTCCAAGTCCCAAGCAAGTCTGTGTGCTACAATTTTCTCCAGTAGCTTGCCAACAGTATTCTGCATCGTAATGATTCTGTAGCCGCTTATCTTGGAGTGGTCTTTGTTCGGTTTTGGCAGCGGCAGCAGGTAGCTGTGTAGCCATTCTTCTTTGACCTGACCCCTCTGGATACTGGTGTTGAATTCTCTGGCCAGTTCTTCCATGTCATCATCTGATATCACCATTAGGTCACCATATCGGATGCCGTCTGGGCCTGGGGCGGTGTTAGGTGATTTCTTGAGCATCGCACGCAATATGTCAACTGTGATCGTCCATTCTTCGTCTGTCCCGACCCCCTCGCACAACTGAGAGAGTGTTGTTGTGGTCCTCTGTCTGGCGGGCTCGTCTTTCTGGTCAGTCTGTTCTATGTAGCGTGCAAGAAGGGCCTTACCTTTATCCGCATATAGAGAGTGACATGTCAAGCCCTATGTCCATGCCAGCAGAAATTGTATACGTTGAGGAAAAGATGTATCCTTTCTATATTGCTGTTTTATTTAACAATAAGAATAAATCGGTAGTTTACGAAATTACAAAAAAAAAAAAAAAAAAAAAAAAAAAAAAAAATTGAATGTTTATTTTACTTTTCGAATTAAAAAGCTATTTAAAATGGTCAGCGCTTCTAATTTCAAACACTTCTAGCAAATTTACAGCGGTCTTTATTTAGAAGATCAAAGGAAATTTATTGATGCGCTTTCTATAAATAGATTTTTATTCATCTGTTATCTGGGATCTTGAATTGTAGATTTTGAAAGTTGACCTGGGATCCCACATCGACCAAACCTAATTCCGGTATCGCGAAATGTCTTGGGAAGTAATGGCGGCAGGCACGTTACTGACTACACCACCTATCAAGTGTGGATTTGTCTATAAACATAGGCCCAATGCGCGCATTCAGTGACAATGAAAAACACAAAGAAATGATTAGAATATTAGAAATGTTGAAATTTAATGTTAAAGATCTGAATCTAATTAAGTACCAGTATTGGCATTACGTAACAGCCGTTAGGACTGACAACCAATTAGGAATTCTTCAACACATTAAACGAGGTGTAAGAAAGGGTTGTGTACCTGATCTATTCAATTTGTACAGCGAAATAATAATTAGATCCATACCTGTCGGTGGAAATAATGTAAACAACCTGCGTATTGCTAATGACATGCTTGAAGAATGAAAATGAACTCGTATAAGAAATCTTAGATATAATTGCAAAAGAAAGTTCAAACAAAGGTGTTAGTCTGAATAATAGAAACACACATATTATATGTTATATGTTACATGTTATATTAATTCTACTTTTATCTCTTCCTCTCATTGTGCCAGTTCTTTCATTAACAGCATAATGTTCGTGGGTAGATAACATTGAACATTGCTATTTGCTTGTACACGTAAACATAAGAAATCAATGGTTAGAACCTTTGAGGCCACTAAGACAATTACATAAATAACCACGCATAGCATTATTTGGCGCTCACAGAAGGAGAAGAAGGAAATAGAGACTAGAAGACGCAATAGACAACATAAAATCTGAAAGCTATAGTTACCGACCAGTATCGAACCTATCCAAATGACGACGATTATTTGCTTGTATACCGACACGTGTTTGTATTGTTGTTCTTATACATCTAGACATGGCATGATTAGCTTTGTGGCATCTGTGTTCAATTTGGGCATTGAAGTTTTTCCATTCTTCTTCTTCTTCTTCTTCTTCTTCTTCTTCTTCTTCTTCTTCTTCTTCTTCTTCTTCTTCTTCTTCTTCTTCTTCTTCTTCTTCTTCTTCTTCTTCTTCTTCTTCTTCTTCTTCTTCTTCTTCTTCTTCTTCTTCTTCTTCTTCTTCTTCTTCTTCTTCTTCTTCTTCTTCTTCTTCTTCTTCTTCTTCTTCTTCTTCTTCTTCTTCTTCTTCTTCTTCTTCTTCTTCTTCTTCTTCTTCTTCTTCTTCTTCTTCTTCTTCAGCATTCCGAGCCATTGAGGCTCTTTGCTGCAGATACAAGCCGTGCTATTTGCTTGTACACGTCTGGTTGACCCTCTCTTGCCAGTCGCTGATTCCAAGTGCTTGTAGGTCTGTATGTATATTATCTCTCCACCGTCTTCTTGGTCTACCTCGGGGTCTACGGTCATTTATTTCCTGAGTGTAAGCGAGTTTTGTTTCCTTATTATCTTCCATTCTTTCTATATGCCCCGGCCATTGCAGTCTATTAACCTTCATGATACCAGGGATTAGCGAGAACTTCAACAGATCATAAATGTCTTTGTTGCTTCTTCTTTTCTACTCTCAACTTTGTGTGTCCCTAATGGGCCCAAAGATGCGTCTTAAGACTTTGTTCTCAAAGTTTTGTAACAATGCTTCGTCTCCTTTAGCTGTACTCCAGGTTTCAGAGCCACACAGCACAAATGGCAATATGCAATGGCATTCCTGACTCTCAGCCGTAAGCATATAGAAAGGATGGAAAGGATACAGAATGATGCTATACGCATTATTCTTGGATGTACAAGAGATTCAGCATGCAGGGCGATGCGTTACCTTCTTGATTTTCCAAATATTGAAGATAGAATACAAGTTTGCAGAGCACGCGCCTACTTCAGAGTTAACGCAAACACACAACATCCACTGCATAGTGAAATTATGAAGGTGAAGGGCAGCAGGTTAAAAAGAGGACGGTCGTGAATGGGTCAAGCCGAAGACATTCTTCAACAGGTGTGTTCACTTGAGGACTTAGAACCTGGCGAGGAGTGGGTACAAGTGCCAACAGATTTCTGCACATTCTTTTCAGTTTGCATCCAACTAGATAGAAAATGCTGACAAGAAAATCCGGCTGCTGTGGAGGCGGAAGTACAAGCGTTGATTTTTCGAGAATTCGCTAGACGGTGACGCTGTCATCTACACAGATGGGTCGGTCGTCCGACATGTGAGAAGCTCATGGGTCTTTACGGCTCAGGCCGGAGGGAGAAGGACTCTGATGCTTTCACTGAAACCACAAGTAGCCTGACTATGGAAGTCATGGCAGTAAGTAAAGCAATAACATGGCTCGAGACACAGACATTCACTAGGGCTTGTTTCCTTAGCGACTCAATGAACATGACTAAGAGGATAGAGGTGGGGTGGTTCCGAAGAGAATGGTTGCTGTCTCTGGAGCGGTCTCGGCTGGCAAAGATTAGTTTCATCTTCGTGCCAGGGCATGCGGGAGTACAAGGAAATGAGCGGACTGACAAGCTCGCAGGTGAGGCTACTGTGGAGGGCGGACGCGCCATGGACCAGGCTGACATTCTGAATGCTCTACGAGAAGTAAGACTTTTGCGTGAACCAAGTGATGACTGTGAATCTACAACCATGGCCAGACTGCGAGAACAGCAAATTAAAAGAGGGGTGGCCAAACAAGAACACTACGCAGGAAGCCAAAGAAGATTGATAAACCAACACAGAACTGGTGTCGTTAGCCGCTACACGCTGCGGGATTTGCTGAGGAGGGGATCCGAGCACTTATGGACTGAATGGTTCGATGTTCAATGAGGATGATCTGTCGACTAACTAACTAACAGCACAATTGGTCTAATTAGTGTTTTGTATATCGTGATCTTGGTGTTACGAGATAGAGCTTTTGATTATAACAGATGTTGTAGTGCATAGTATATCTTATTTCCAGAGTTAATTCTAGCTTGTATTTCTTCCCTTATTATGTTGGAGCAGTTGAAGAATGTACCCAAGTATTTGTATGTTTCCGTTCTTTTAATGGTCATGTTATCTATTTGTATGTGGCCAGAGTTTTAAGCCGTACCTTCTCTTGAAATTACCATATATTAGTAGTATATAGGTACAAAAGGACGCGCATTTTTGCTGTGCACATCGATGCGCACCGCAAAGGGCGATAACTCTTCGGGTTTTTGAAAAAAGTAGGCGTGGTCAGAGTAGGTGTTGCCAAGTGACTCATCAGAGTGGGTGTGGTCAAGTGACTCATCAGAGTATGTACGTGTAGTGTACAACATTTAAAATAACAAACAAACGAGTCAAGTAAGGTATATAATAATTTTTAATAAACCATGTATAGACAAAGTTATAAATTGTTTTTTTTTTTCTTCGCGGGGAAGTGTTGGAAAGTCTGGAAGGTAGTACCGGGAAGTTATACGTCGGCAAGTGTGGGAAAATCTCGGCCGGGTGTGACGGTGGTCGGTTCATAACAGAACGGGGTGTATGAGGGGTGGAAAAAAGTCATTAAGTAACGGGTTGTAAAAACGTTGGTGAGTGGTGTGTTAAATATTTTGAACTGTTAGCACATTAGCTGTGTACATTAGTAGGAATAGAAGGAATAGTTGCGGTGGCGATAGTAGTCATAGTAGGTATGGCTTAATGAAATTAGTTGATAAGGGGTGGTTATTAGTTCTATGTAGAGGGTCGTAGTGCCTTATTCACTAGCAGCACACGTGTTACAAATGAAACCGTAGAAAGTAAAGTAGTTGATTGTAATGGATATGGTAAAGTGTCATTCAGTGTTAAGAGGTGGGTAGCAGGTAATAATGGTCAAGAGGTGGTCAAGCAATGGTCAAGTAGTGGTCAAGTGGTCGAGTGATCACTTAAATTGTCGGAGAAAGTATGTGTAGTAAAACGGTAGTGGATAAAGTGATCGATGACGTGGTCAAGGGGTGGTCAAGTAGGGGTAAAGTGGTCGAGTGACCACTTAAATTATCTGAGAAAGTATGTGTAGTGAAACGGTAGTGGATAAAGTGATCGATCACGTGGTCAAGAGGTGGTCAAGTATTGGTCAAGTAGTGGTCAAGTGGTCGAGTGATCACTTAAATTGTCGGGGAAAGTATGTGTAGCGAAACGGTAGTGGATAAAGGGGTAGATGACGTGATCAAATAGTGGTCAACCAGTGGTCAAGTGGTGGTCAAGTGGTTGAGTGACCACTTAAAATGTAGAGGAAAGTATGTGTAGTGAAACGGTAGTGGATAAAATGATCGATGACGTGGTCAAGATGTGGTCAAGTAGTGGTCAAGGGGTCGAGTGATCACATAAAATGTCGGGGAAAGTATGTGTAGTGAAATGGTAGTGGATAAAGAGGTAGATGACGTGGTCAAATAGTGGTCAACCAGTGATCAAGTGGTGGTCAAGTGGTCGAGTGACCACTTAAAATGTAGAGGAAAGTATGTGTAGTGAAACGGTAGTGGATAAAGTGATCGAAGAGGTGGTCAAGTAGTGGACAAGTAGTGGTCAAGTAGTCGACTGAACACTTAATTTTTCGGGAAAAGTATGTGTAGTGAAACGGTAGTGGATAAAGTGATCGATGATATGGTCAAATAGTGGTCAAGTAGTGGTCAAGTAGGGGTCAAATGGTCGAGTGACCACTTAAATTGTACGGTAAGGTACGTGTAAGGAAACGGTAGTGGATAAAGTGATCGATAACGAGGTCAAGAGATGGTCAAGTAGTGGTCAAGTAGTGGTCGAGTGATCACTTAAATTGTCAGGGAAAGTATGTGTAGTGAAACGGTAGTGGATAAAGTGATCGATGACGCGATCAAGAGGTGGTCAAGTAGTGGTCAAGTGAGGAAATTTTAGGGAAAATACGTGTAATGATATGGTGATGATCAAGAGGTGGTGAAGTAGTGGTCAATCCGTGGTCAAGTAGTGGTCAAGCGGTCGAGTAACCACTTAAATTTTAGAGGAAAGTACGTGTAGTGAAACAGTGATGGATAAATTAAGTAGTGACGTGGTCAATTAGTGGTCAAGTGGTCTAGTGACCGCTTAAATTGTAAGGGTAAGTACGTGTAGTGAACCTGTGTTGGTTAAAGTGATCGATGACGTACTCAGGTAGTGGTCAAGTAGTGGTAAATGGTCGAGTGAGCACTTAAATTGCGGTGAAAATAGGTGTAGTAACATGGTGATGATCAAGAGTTGGTCAAGTGGTGTTCAAGTACTGGTCAAGTAGTGGTCAAGGGGTGATCAAGCGACCCCTTAAGTTGTAGGTGAAGTTACTGTAGAGACAGTAGTGGTTAAAGTGAGCGATGACATGATCAAGACGTTATGCCGACTGCTAAGTTCAGAAAGTAATGTCCTTAGTATTGGTAATTATCCCCAACAGGAGTGCCTCGAGCACTGATTTTGCATTGGTCAATAGCACCTAGTGGTACAGTCGACACACATGGACAATAGTTGCATCCGGTCAAAGATGGCGTCGCACCCTATCACACATGGGTAATTTCTACAACCAGACTACGTCTCATTCGCTAAAACTGGTCAAATATGGCGTCACATCCGGTCACATGTGTAATGGTACAGCCGAGACAAGGGCTCATTGGCTAAAACCAGTAAAAGAATTCCCTGCTTCCGATCACATGTATAAGGGTACAGCCACTACACGTGGCTAATGACTCAACCGCTGAAAGATGGCGATGCATCCAGTGACACGCATAACGATACAACACGTGGAACACGTGGCTAATAACCCAATCGTTCAAAGTTTTGTCAATTTGGCTAACAAATTCTCCTAAATTCTATAAGTTTGGATGCAATATTTCTTTACATGGCCACTATTTTTCACCGTTGGCTAAAACATTTTCCTGCTTAGGTCGACATATTTTTCTAAGTTTTGTAAGTTTGGTTGAGCTATTTCGTAACTCGGCCACTATTGTTCCTACGTTGGGTACCATATTTTATAATATCAGTCGACATTTTTATAAGTTTGGATGAGAAATTTCTTTACTTGGTCAAAATTTTCACATTTGGCTAACAAATTTTCTTACTTTTTATAAGTTTGGTGGAGATATTTATAAGTTTGACCGATAATTTTCACATTTAGCTAACAAATTTGCCTACTTTTTATGAGTTTGGACAAGAAATGTCTTTACTTTGTCAATAGTTTTCACCGTTGGCTAACACATTTTCATACATTTTATAAAATTTGGATGCGATATTTCTTTACTGGCCCACTATTTTTCATCTTTGGCTAACCAATTTTCTTACTTTGGTCGACATGTTTTCTTACTCTTTGTAAGTTTGGTCGAGATATTTCATACGTTGGCCAATATTTTTCCTAATATGGGTAACATTTTCTTATAACGGTCGACATATTTATAAGTTTGTCCATCGTTTTGCCTATTGCATTACTTCGGTCGACATATTTCTTGATGTTACTAGCATGTTTTCTTACTTGTTATAAGTTTGGATGCAATATTTCATTACTTGGCCAATATTGTTCACCTTTGCCTGACAAATTTTCATACATGTTATAAGTTAAAACGAGACATCTATAAGTTTGACCGATACTTTTTCCTATTTGGTTAACATGATTTCTTAGTTGGCCAATTATTCTTTCTCATTAGGTTAACACATTTTCCTAATTTTTGTAAATTTGGTGTAAATTTTTCTTTACTTGGTTAATATTTTTCTCATTAGGTTAACAAATTTTCCTAATTTTTATACGTTTGGTTGCGATATTTCTGTATTTGGCCGACCTTTTTCCCATTTGGCTGACAAATGTTCCTACTTTTTTTTAAAGTTTAGTTGAAATATTTATAAGTTTGGTTGAAATTTGGCCAAATTTTCACATATAATTAACAAAGTTTCCTACTTTTCATAGGTATGAACGATGTATTTCGTTACTTGGACAATATTTTCCCTATTTGGCTAACAAATTTTCCTATTTGGCCAAGATATTTACCATTTGGTTAACATATGTTCCTACTTTTTATAAGTTTGGGTGATATATTTCTCTGTTTGGTCGATACATTTTCATACTTGCTTAACAAAGTTTCCTACTTTTCATAAGTTTGGTGGAATTATTTCAGTTACTTAGTCAATCTTTTAGCTCATTTGACTAACAAATTTCCCTACTTTTAATAAGTGTAGACAAGATATATCGTTACGTGGTCAATATTTTTTTCTATTTGACTAACAAACTTTCCTACTTGATTGATATTTTTCCCAATAGGTTAACAAATGTTCCTACTTTTTATAAGTTTGGAGGAGATATTTCTATATTTGATCAAAAATTTTAATATTTTGTCTAACATATTTTCTTATTTGACTGTTGAAGTGGTACATAGAAGGTGTACTTTTGTCTGTTTGTGAAGTGAGCAGGTACACTGAAAAAAAAAACATATATTGGTCTTGGAAATGGTTTTCTATAGAAAGATGTAAAGACACTATGGACACATAGAAAGGAAATGAAAGTGTGGATGTCTAATTTGCTACGTGATAACGTCGGTGGTTATGACGGCGGACATGTGACCTGTCATGTTACGTGCATTGCCTAAGATCGAGTCGGGGCAGTTTGTTGTGTTTGTGTGCATCTTTTAACATCCACTACCCACTCGTCGTTGTATGACCCGATAGTTGTTACATACAGATACAACTTCCCCGACTAGCCTCGGTGATCACATCTCTGTACTATGAGTATGAGAAAGGCTTAGTTGGAAACTGTGATTAGTTGTTTACACGCGCGTATGGGGTTTTCGAGACCAGTTTATATTGTGTTGATGCCCGGGTGTCCTTTGGTGTAACCCGGTAACACTAGGACTACGCGGCTATAGGAAAGAGAGAGAGAAGGGGGTGACCATTTTACCCTTCGGATGCAGTGTTGATGATGCAGTGTATTCACTCCTATACACAGTGATCATAATACGTTAGGTTCCCTGACTCGACAACCGATAGGACACCCTTTTTCTATAGTTTCCCTCTTAACCAGTGTCTCAGATGTACCATTACCCCATGTGACCGGATGCTTCGCCGTCTTTGAACGATTGGGTTATTAGCCAAGTGTTCCACGTGTATCGTTATGCGTGTCACTGGATGCATCGCCATCTTTCGGTTGAGTCATTAGCCACGTGTAGTGGCTGTACCCTTATACATGTGATCGGAAGCAGGGAATTCTTTTACTGGTTTTAGCCAATGAGCCCTTGTCTCGGCTGTTCCATTACACATGTGGCCGGATGTGACGCCATATTTGACCAGTTTTAGAGAATGAGACGTAGTTTGGTTGTAGCAATTACCCATGTGTGATAGGGTGCAACGCCATCTTTGACCGGATGCAACTATTGTCCATGTGTGTCGACTGTACCACTAGGTGCTATTGACCAATGCAAAATCAGTGCTCGAGGCGCTCCTGTTGGGGAAATTACCAATACTAAGGACATTACATTCTGAACTTAGCAGTCGGCATAACGTCTTGATCATGTCATCGCTCACTTTAACCACTACTGTCACTACAGTAACTTCCCCTACAACTTAAGGGGTCACTTGACCACCCCTTGACCCTTGACCACTACTTGACCAGTGCTTGAACACCACTTGACCAACTCTTGATCATCACCATGTTACTAGACCTATTTTCACCTCAATTTAAGTACTCACTCGACCATTTACCACTACTTGACCACTAACTTAGCACGTCATCGATCACTTTAACCAACACAGGTTCACTACATGTACTTTCCCTTACAATTTAAGTGGTCACTCGACCACTTGACCACTACTTGATCACTACTTGACCACGTCACTACTTAATTTATCCATCACTGTTTCACTACACGCACTTTCCTCTACAATTTAAGTGGTTACTCGACCGCCTCTCCACTACTTGACCAATGATTGACCACTACTTCACCACTTCTTGATCATCACCATATCATTACACGTATTTTCCCTAAAGTTTCCTCACTTGACCACTACTTGACCACCTCTTGATCACGTCATCGATCACTTTATCCACTACCGTTTCACTACACATACTTTCCCTGACAATTTAAGTGATCACTCGACCACTACTTGACCACTACTTGACCATCTCTTGACCTCGTTATCGATCACTTTATCCACTACCGTTTCCTTACACGTACCTTACCGTACAATTTAAGTGGTCACTCGACCATTTGACCCCTACTTGACCGCTACTTAACCACTATTTGACAACCTCATCGATCACTTTATCCACTACCGCTTCACTACACATACTTTCCCCGACAATTTAAGTGGTCATTCGGCCACTTAAACACTACTTGACTACTACTTGACCACTATTTGACCATGTCATCGATCACTTTATCCACTGCCGTTTCACTACACATACTTTCCCCGACAAATTAAGTGTTCAGTCGACCACTTGACCGATACTTGACCACTATTTGACCACCTCATCGATCACTTTATCCACTACCGTTTCACTACACATACTTTCCTCTACATTTTAAGTGGTCACTCGACCACTTGACCACCACTTGACCACTGGTTGACCACTATTTGACCACGTCATCGATCACTTTATCCACTACCGTTTCACTACACATACTTTCCCCGACAATTTAAGTGATCACTCGACCACTTGACCACTACTTGACCACCTCTTCACCACGTCATCGATCATTTTATCCACTACCGTTTCACTACACATACTTTCTCCGACAATTTAAGTGATCACTCGACCACTTGACCACTACTTGACCACTGCTTGACCACCTCTTGACCATTATTACCTGCTACCCACCCCTTAACACTGAATGACACTACACCATATCCATTACAATCAACTACTTTACTTTCTACGGTTTCATTTGTAACACGTGTGCTGCTAGTGAATAAAGCACTACGACCCTCTACATAGAACTAATAACCGCCCCTTATCAACTAATTTCATTAAGCCATTCCCACTATGACTACTGTCGCCACCGCAACGATTCCTTCTATTCCTACTAATGTACACCGCTAATGTGCTAAAAGTTCAAAATATTAAACACACCACTCACCAACGTTTTTACAACCCGTTACTTAATGACTTTTTTCCACCCCTCATACACCCCGTTATGTTATGAACCGACCACTGCCACACCCGGCCGAGATTTTCCCACACTTGCCGACGTATAACTTCCCGGTACTACCTTCCAGACTTTCCCACACTTCCCCGCGAAGAAAAAAACAACAATTTATAACTTTGTCTATACATGGTTTATTAAAAATTATTATATACCTTACTTGACTCGTTTGGTTGTTATTGTAAATGTTGTACACTACACGTACCTACTCTGATGAGTCACTTGACCACACCCACTCTGATGAGTCACTTCGCAACACCTACTCTGACCACGCCTATTTTTTCAAAAACCCGAAGAGTTATCGCCCTTTGCGGTGCGCATCGATATGCAAAGCAAAAATGCGCGGTCTTTGTACCTATATACTACTTATATTCTGTCTTATCTTGGTTGATAACCAACCTCATTTGTTGAGCTTTTACCTTTAAGTGAGTCAATATTTCCAATGTCTTTTGTTCATTTTCCCCTATAATATCTATATCATATGCATAACCAAGTAGTTTGAATGTTCCTCCAATAATACATTCCTCCTTTACCTTCCTTGCAATTTTCGCTAGAGCCAGATTGAAAAGGAGCGGCGATAGTGCATCACCCTGTTTCAAGCCAGATGTTATTTGGAAAGGGTCTGATTTCCTGCCTTTATATGTTACTATATTATAAGTATCTTCCATGCATAGTCTGGTCATGTTGATTAACTTCCTTGGTATTCCAAATTCCTGCATAGCATTCCATAGACTATTCCTATGGACACTATCATAAGCCTTTTTTAAAATCCACAAAAATGTTAAGGAGATCTCTTTTATATTCCCAACTTTTCTCGGCTATTTGTTTGTAAGATAAATATCTGATCTATTGTTGATCTGTTTTGTCTGAAACCCGCCTGGTACTCACCTAATGTGTCTTTTGAATATGGTTTTAGTATATTTAGTAATACCGCGGATAGTGTCTTATAGCTTATGGACAGGAGTGATATTCCTCTATAATTTTCACATTGGAACTTGTCTCCTTTCTTAAAGATATGTATCAATAATGACTCTTTCAAGTCATGGGGTAATTCTTCTGTCCTCCAGATTTTTATTATTAGTTCGTATAGCTTTAGATGTAATGCGCGGCCGCCTGCCTTTATAAATTCAGCAGCAATTCCATCAGCCCCACTTGTCTTATTGTTTTTGGTACTTCAATTTTAATTCACCGCAAACAAAGGGAATTCCAGGGCACACGTCATATCCTGGAGTCCCCTTATTCGCGCTGTATCTCGGTGTGCATGACCTTGACCGGAATAACGTTGTCGGTGTGCAGCAAATGGTTTAGTTATGTATGTGAGTTGACCTGAATATTTCAGTGGTTGTATACTCTTGTGCACACTTAGGGGCTGTTATTGTGTGCTAATTTGTGACCCTGAAAAGGGTCCGTTCCGTTATGGCATTCTTCTAGTGGCCCTGAAAAGGGCCCATTGCTGGATGATACTGCTGTATGCATGAGTTGACAATCATATTCTGCAGACTAGTGTTGCGGCTGTGGCCAGACTGCAGACTATTGTTGGGGTGGCCAGAATCGAACAATGTCAGCTAGAATGGTGTTGAACACATCTAGGCCAGCACATTTAGTGCGACGACGCCACATGAATTCGCACGTGTAGGAATCGAGTAGATGCCTGTGTGTTCCATTCTGTCTCTTGTTTCTCTCCTTGGCCGTTCTCCACATTCGCTCGATGCATTGAGTATGTGCACCGGTGGTGTGGTCTACAAAGTTTTCAGAGTGGTTGACGGTGAGATGCGTCAAACCGGGAATATTTCTAATTTCCCCGTATGCACGCCAGAGGTCGGAGACTACTGTTGTGCAAGGCCGAATGTGTGTGCTGATAAGTGGCAAGAGCGTAAGAATGTACTACACACACTGTATTACCGTTCGTCGCTCCTTTTTCGCGCCTATTTCGCGCCATGACACGCACTGAAAAAAACGTTAATTAAACGGAGATCCCCCGCCAGTGCTATATATAGCTGCTAACTACCCTAAAGCTAAATATAGCCTCGTGACGTCTGTTGCGGTGAATTAAAATTGAAGTACCTTGTTTTTAAATCGTGTTATTACATATAGGATTTCTCCAAAAGCACTCCCTGTTCCAGTAATTTAATTTCAATCAATCAATCATGTGCCATGCCGGAAAGCGTGGGCGGTCATGACTCGCCATTTCACTCGATCACCAGTGTCGTGGATCAGCTCAGTGTTCCTGTCTCGTCCATGCCATGTGGCCAAGCCATCCAGGTATTTTCCTCTCGGTCTGCCTCTTGGTCTGTTTCCTTCGATCTTGCCAGTTGTCACCAAGTTCTCCAATCCATTTCTTCTCATAACATGTCCAAAAAATTTTGACTGTCTACGTCTAATCTCTCTAATCAGTTTACGATGTTCATTTGTCTCCTGTAGTACTTGGTCATTGGTTTTTCTGTCTGTCCATGGTATTCTTTGCATTCTCCTCAGAAACCACATTTCTGCAGCCATCAGATGTTTTTCAGCTTGACTGCCCATTGTCAAAGTTTCACATCCATACAAAAGAACAGGCTCTATGTATCCCCTCAACACTCTTTTTCTCGTTTCAATTGACATCTTTTTATTGGTCAGAATGTTTTTCATCTTGCTAAAGGCTACTTTCGCCATGGCGATTCTTGTCCTAATCTCTTCAAGGCATCTCCCATCAGATGTTATGACTGTTCCAAGATAATTGTACCGATTCACTTGTTGAAGAATATTTCCATTTACTTGTATATTACATTGTGGCACTTCTTCCTTCCTAGTGACGACCATAACCTGAGTCTTTTTACAATTTAATTCTATCCCCAGTTGCTCACTGTGTACAACAACCGCATCTACTAATTGTTGCAGGTCTCGCGCATTGTCTGCAATTAATACTGTATCATCTGCATATCTAATGTTATTGATGTTTCGTCCTCCAATGCTGATTCCATTTATATCCTCTACATTTCTGAAAATATTTTCACTGTATAGGGAAAAAAGATCTGGAGACATAATACATCCCTGCCTAACACCTCTTTTAATTGGCTGATACTGTCCAACTTCATTATCAATCCTTATTGCAGCTTGTTGCTTCCAATATATGTTTTTTATAAGTCTAATGTCTTTCCCATCAATTTGTAGATCTGCAAGCATATCCACCATGTTGACATGTCTAACTCTATCAAAAGCCTTTGTATAGTCAATAAAGCAAAGATATATATCCTTGTTTACTTCTATAGCACGTTCAATAACTGTTCGCAGCATATACACAGCATTTACTGTACCTTTTCCTTCTACAAACCCACATTGTTCTTCCCCTATTTCAGGTTGTATCTTCTTCCTCACTCTTTGCATGATAATTCTTAGCAAAATCTTTGTGATGTGACTCATTATACTAATTGTTCTATGTTGATCACATTCCAAGGTTCCTGATTTTTTTGGGATTGCAATAAATACAGAGTTACATAATTCAGGAGGTATATCTCCAGTATCATATAATGTGTTCATCAGTCTGGTGACTTGCTCTAGTCCAAATTCTTCTAAAGCTTTAATCATTTCTGTTGTCATGTTATCTGCACCAGGGGCCTTGCCAGCTTTCATATGCTTAAGAACATTTCGAACCTCCATCTCCAAAATTGGCGGTCCTTCATTATTAAATCTAATATCATACTGTTTGTCTCTGTTATCATCATTAAGGTGTTTCACATAATCTTTCCATACATGTAGAATCTGGTCTTTTTCTATTATGATTTTGCCACCTTTAGTTTTTAGACATCCTGTTGATGTACTTGTTCTTTTATTAGTAAGTTCCTGAATTCTTGTGTGCACTAATTTGGTATTTTGACTGTTGTGTTGGTTTTCAATTTCTAAGCACTTTTCCTCAAGCCATGATTCTTTTGCCTCCTTACATAATATTCTGACTTGTCTGTGGATTTCTTCATATTTGACAGAATTATTTTTGTTGAGTCTTCTTGTTTCCATGAGGTGTAAAATTTCTTCAGTCATCCATTTCTTACGACCCACCTTCTTTAATTTTGGAATAGTTGTTTCTGCAGCCACATTGATTGAATTCTTCAACGTTTCCCATTGATCACCCACATCCTGGAATAATATCTCTAGATCAGACAATATTTCAAATCTGTTCTGTACTTCTATGTTGAATTTGTTTTGTATTTCCTTGTCATTACTCAATGTACACAAATCATATTTAGTGTTTCCTGTTATATACTTGACTTTCTTCAACTTTATCCTCAATGTTCCTGTGAGTAATCTGTGGTCACTATAACAATCAGCACTGGGAACTGTTTTTGCTACTGTTAGCGCGTTTCTAAATCTTCTGCTAATGAGAATGTAGTCAATCTGGTTTCTAATCCTGCTATCAGGATTCCTCCATGTCCATAATCTTCTAGGGTGTTGCTTAAACCAGGTGTTTCCTACAATCATTTCCTGTTCTTTTGCTCACTCCATGAGTCTGTATCCTCTTTCATTTCTCTCTCCTAAACCATAGTTTCCTACTGTGTATCTATCCCCTTGATTTCCTATTTTTGCATTGAAGTCCCCTATTATGATGTTTATTTCTGAATTTTTACATTTCTTTAAGGCAGCCTCTATGTCATTATAAAATTCTTCTACACTATCTTCACTGGATTCTCCTGTTGGTGCATATACTTGAATAATATTTATGCTAAAAGGTCTGCCACTTAATTTAACTAGTAGAACTCTGTCCGACACGGCCCAATATCCTTGAACAGATGTTGATGTTTTCCGGTCCAAAATAATTGCCACTCCCCTATGACGATCTTCACCTCCAGAATAAATAATCTTGAAATCGTCATCTATCTTGATGCCTGATCCTGTCCATCTCGTTTCGCACATACCTAAAATATTAATTTTTTCCCTTTCAATTTCTTGTTTTATGTTCTCTAATGTTCCGTAGTTGTTTAACGTTCTAACGTTCCAAGTTGCTAATTTTAAAGTCTTGTTATTGTCTTGCGATGATCAGTCTTTAAGCGAATCATGATATACTAGGCACTTTTAAAGAGGTAGTTTGCCGTTGCTTTCCTCTATGGCGGTGACCGTACTGGTCGGAGACCGCAGCCATTGACTCAAGAAGAGCTCTTCTGCCTGCCGTCGTGAATTTGAGACCATGACCAACGAATATCTGTCGGCTGCCCTCAAATTTCATCCACCACCTGCCTTCCGTAGCTTCTTTTGAAAACTTCCAATAAAAGAGCACAAAATAACATCACATAATCCACAGGAAAACACTATTCGCTGCAAATCCATAGGAAATCACTCGAAATCCAAAGAAAAACACTAAATAGCGTCCCCCGAAAAGTACGCGTCATCCTGCCGCCATTGTACCGGAATTTATCTGCACAATTAATTCATAACCAGTGATAATTACCTGGGCATCTCCAAAAAGTTGTTCAATTAGATTATCATCTTTACCTGGTCAACTAAACCAGATAAAGGAACACTTTATATGGAACAAAGCAACAGCTGATGTACAGGTGCATGTTTCATTATATTTCATTATGCTAGAGACTGAGCTCAATGGTCTGTGGTCAATGAATGTGTGTGTGTGTGAGTGTGTGTATAGGTGATATATAACGATATATATATATATATATATATATATATATATATATATATATATATATATATATATATATATATATATATATATATATACACACACAGAAGATGTATTGTTGCTTTTAACAAATACAGGAGGGGTGGTCAGTATTAGTGAGAACATATCTATTCGCAAGCGTATATGCACAATTAATTACAATAGAATATGTATATTTTAATTGCTCCTTAACAGTACTTTAAAAAGACCCAGCGAAAAAGTTGTCCAGGAAGGAGGAAGAGAGGTAAACTGATAAATAATATATGAATTATGACTATGGTGTGTGTTCATTAGTATCCATGAAGTGCTTTCAATAAGTCGATTACAACACACTAGGAAGGTAAGATGGAAAATTTTTGCTGATATTTATTCTGAAAACGATAAACATCCATAAGAAATGACACTGTAATTGAAATGTTTCAAGTTAAAACATGACGCATCTTTAATTGTCGTGAAATACAGTTGTATGAAATGGTCTAAATAATTGAAACAGAACGGCGAAACATTGCAACAGAAACTCAAAACAAATAGCAGCAGAAAAGAAGCACGGGTAATCACAAAAAAACGACGCCCTCCAGTATGCGAAAGCATTGTAAATTAATAAATTCTGAAGCACGTCAATGAGGTCAAATATCAGGGCACCTAGTTAGCTGCAGTTGAAAGATATGTTAAAGACGTGAAATGTGGAAACGCTTAAGTTAAAGTAGCATTCAACAAGCTGGAAAAAAATGTTATAGAATATTTATTTATTAACATAATTTAGAAATCAATCAATCAATCAATCATGTGCCATGCCGGAAAGCGTGGGCGGTCATGATTCGCCATTTCACTCGATCACCAGTGAAAGCGAGGACTTAATTAAGAGTTGGATAAAGCCAGTATTAACACGTGGATATAAATCCAGGACATTGCATTCTGTTGCGAAATTACTCAGAGAGTCCAGAAATTGGTTCTATATACTGTACTAATATTAAGATCACAATAGACAGATAAATAATTACAACATATTTAGAGAAACTAGCTCACTAAGAGAACAGGCTACTGATAACAGAAGTAGTCAATTCACATTCTCTGAACGTCATGAGAAGGGGTAAACTGAAGTGACCACAGAAGTAGTATATAAGGTGACACAGACACCCCTAAAATGTGGAGGCCTCCACGTGGATACTAAGAACAAAGAAGGAGGAGAGGGAGGGTCGGGAGGAGCATTCGATTTTTTAGTAAGCGCTTAGAAGGAGGAGTGGGGGATATAACACATGAATGACTATTTTGCGCAATATTAAGTCCCCTTTTTAAAATTGTATTTATTTATTTAAAGTTTAAATTTAAAGATTACGGTTATTATTGGATGTAGTGGGTATGACTTAGTGACATTCGATGTTAAGAGATGGTTGAGTGGGGAAGTAGCTAGGTAAGTGCTTCCGAACACTATCATCTTACCGGTTAGAGCTTATCAAATGAAAACCTTAAAAAAGTAAAGGTGGCGGCTAATACTGGTTGTAGTGGGTATTCCTTAGTGATAATCGTTGTTAAGGGGGGAGAAGTGGAAGAGTAGCTAGGTAAGTGCTTCCGAACACTATCCTCAAACACCAATACAATATTAATATATAACAACGGTATAAGATAAGTGTATGATAAAGTATTGATTTCAGATAGTTAACATTATCTGTAGCATTTATTGGATGCAATTATTGTACACAGCAACTAGAATTAGAGTTGATTCGTAAGAAAACAAGATTATGGCAGTCTTCAAGAAGAAAGCAAGACCACAATGTAACATCCACATAAATGGGAAAATTCTCAAACAGGTGAATCGGTACAACTATCTCGGCATAAACATAACATCTGATGGAAGATGCCTTGTAGGGATTAGAACAACATCGTTACGAGAAAGGTTGTCTTATGCCAAAATGGCACACTAACTCACCAAGGAATGAGCAATTCATACAAGAAACATATGAGGCCCTTCAACTGATTAGAGAAATTGGACCTAGACAGTCAAGAATTTTTGGGGTATGCTATGAAGTGAAAGTGACCCGAAACCTTTGTGATAACTGGCAAACTGATGTTAAAAGTGTAAGAGTACATAAGAGAGATAAATATCAGGATTACTTGGCTATGTCACACACACACAAACACACACACACACACACACACACACACACATATATATATATATATATATATATATATATATATATATATATATATATATATATATATATATATATATATATATATATATATATATACCTGGTCCTCCAGGTTGGGGGTTGAAGCGTGGGGTTAACATCCCCACCTCTGTAAAAATCTTTCTTTGTTACGAAACAAATACATGAGCCTCGATATCGGACTGACTTATCTGGACAACGACCTTGGAACGTTAAAGGACTTTTGAGATTTGGAACATGGAATGTACGGACACTATATCGAGCTGGAGCGGCCGAAGAACTAACCCGGGAGCTGAGTGAATATCAAATGGATATAACAGCAATTCAAGAAATAAGGTGGCCAGGAGAGGGTACTTTAGAGCAAAATGGAATGATTATAATATATGGAGGAAACACCCAAAATAAACATGAATTAGGAACAGGATTTGTCATCAAAAAAGAGTTATGGGGGAACGTTTTAAACTTTAAAGCTTTTAATGACAGGATTAGTAAATTACGAATAAAAGGTAAATGGAAAAATATAACGATGATTAATGTACATGCACCTACTGAAGAGAAAGAAGATGATATTAAAGAAGAATTTTATAATGATCTGGAAGATGTAATAGAAGAAACCCCCAAACAGGACATCCTGATTGTGCTGGGAGACTTCAATGCAAAAATAGGTATAGAGCAAACTAATAAAAAAGTGGCCGGTATGGAAAGCCTACATATAACTTCAAATGATAATGGGTGGAGAGTCATCAACCTGGCAGAAGCCAAAGGACTGCAGATTAGCAGTACCAGACTACAAAGAAAGGATATACACAAACAAACTTGGAAATCATGTGACAAGAGAACCTATAATCAAATAGATCACATTTTAATTAACAACAGAAATGCATCAAACATACAGCAAGTCAGAAGTTATAGAGGAGCTGAGTGCCACAGTGACCACTTCCTCGTTGGAGCAAAATTTAAAATAAAACTTAAGAGAGCTTTCTATACTAAATTACAAAGATTACACCCAACATATAACAGAGAAAAACTGCAAGACATTACAGTCAAAGAGAAATTTACAGATGAAATAAAATGTAAACTTGAAACTCTGCAAAACCCTTTGGAGGAAAGCGCTGACCAAACTTGGTTGAACATCAAGAATACAATTCAGTCTACCGCAGAAGAATTTCTCGGTGTGTTAACCACGCATAGAAAGAACAGATGGTTCAATCAAAAATGTGAAGAAGCAGTCATTAGGAAGAAGAATGCCAGACATGTATGGTTAAATGACATCAATAACATCCAAAAGGAAGAGCATTATAGAAATGAATGTAAAGAGGCTACACAAATAGTCAGACAGCAGAAGCGAGAATATATGAGTAATATAATCAAAGATATGGAAACTAATCACCAGAAAAATGAATCCAGAAAATCTTTTAAAGAACTGAAGTCAATGAAACGAGGGCACCAACAAAACACATATGGTTTAAAAGACGAAAATGGGAATATGATAAATACCAATGAGGAAATGTGCAACACATGGAAAGAATATTTTATTGAATTACTAAATTGTGAAGCTCCAAGTAACATTTTCCCACAGGAAGAGGTTCTAACATGCGAATCACAAATTGAAGAACCTACATTTGAAGAAATCCTATATGTAATCACACGACTTAAAAACAATAAGGCAACTGGGACTGATGGAATTGCTGCTGAATTTATAAAGGCAGGTGGCCATGCATTACATCTAAAGCTATACGAATTAATAATAAAAATCTGGAGGACAGAAGAATTACCCCATGACTGGAAAGAGTCATTATTGATACCTATCTTTAAGAAAGGAGACAAGTTCCAATGTGGAAATTATAGAGGAATATCACTACTGTCCACAAGCTATAAGATACTATCCGCAGTATTACTAAATAGACTAAAACCATATTCAGAAGACATATTAGGTGACTACCAGGCGGGTTTTAGACAAAACAGATCAACAATAGATCAGATATTTATCTTACGACAAATAGCCGAGAAACATTGGGAATATAAAAGAGATCTCCATAACATTTTTGTGGATTTTAAAAAAGCTTATGATAGTGTCCATAGGAATAGTCTATAGAATGCTATGCAGGAATTTGGAATACCAAGGAAGTTAATCAACATGACCAGACTATGCATGGAAGATACTTATAATATAGTAACATATAAAGGCAGGAAATCAGACCCCTTCCAAATAACATCTGGCTTGAAACAGGGTGATGCACTATCGCCGCTACTCTTCAATCTGGCTCTAGAGAAAGTTGTAAGGAAGGTAAAGGAGGAATGTGATATTGGAGGAACATCCAAGCTGCTTGGTTATGCAGATGATATAGATATTATAGGGCAAAGTGAACAAAAGACATTGGAAATATTGACTCACTTAAAGGGAAAAGCCCAACAGATGGGGCTGGTTATCAACCAAGATAAGACAGAATATATGATAATTTCAAGAGACGGAATGGCTAGAAACTCTGGCCACATACAAATAGATAATATGACCATTAAAAGAACGGAAACATACAAATACCTGGGTACAATCTTCGACTGCTCCAACATCATAAGGGAAGAAATACAAACTAGAATCAACTCTGGAAATAAGATATACTATGCACTACAACATCTACTAAAATCAAAGGCGCTATCTCGTAACACCAAAATCACAATATACAAAACACTGATCAGACCAGTTGTGCTGTATGGCTCTGAAACCTGGAGTACAACGAAAGGAGACGAAGCCTTGTTACAAACCTTTGAGAACAAAATTTTAAGACACATCTTTGGACCCATTAGGGATACACAAAGTGGAGAGTGGAAAAGAAGAAGTAACAAAGACATTTATGATCTGTTTAAGTCCCCGCTAATCACTGGTATCATGAAGGCTAATAGACTACAATGGTTGGGGCATATAGAAAGAATGGAAGATAATATTGAAACAAAACTCGCTTACACTCAGGAAATAAATGACTGTAGACCCCGAGGTAGACCAAGAAGGCGGTGGAGAGATAATACATGTACAGACCTACAAGCACTTGGAATCAACGACTGGCAAGAGAAGGTCCACCAGAGAGACGAATGGAGACGGATTGTATTTGCAGCAAAGAACCTCAATGGCTCGGAACGCTGAAGAAGAAGAAGATATATATATATATATACACACACACACACACATCCTTATAGTTTCTGTGTGTCGTCTTTTTCTCTCTATCACCCTTATCTGTCTGTCTGTTTACTTGTTAGTCTCTCTGTGTGTACGTGTGCATGTGTGCGTGCATGCGTAAGTGTGTATGTGTGCGTGCGTGTGATTCCACTATTGTTGAAAGAATACTAAGCGAATCAATATGTCTGGTTTTCTGTTTCATGCAGTTCATTGCACTGGACGGAGACAGTCTCACTCCCGACGATTTGATCAGACTCGGGAAATGTGTCTTTGACATTAAGGTAACATAAAAACATAAGATCTTCCTGCCAACAACGTCGCTAAAATATATGTTCTGAAAATATTACTGCCAGATTTTTTTTTGTTCACTGGATTCTTTTCTAATTCTCTTATAATAACTTTGATTTATGAATATACTTTTGCTGTTTGGTGATCTTATTTTGTTCTTAAGAAAATTGTTATTAGTTGGATGTGTTTTAGGATGTTACACCGCAATATACCAGTCAATCATGGACACCAAATAAAGAGGATAGAAAGAAGCTGGAGTTAACACATTTGTGGTTTCTCCGAAGAATCATAAGGATCTCATGGACGACTAACACAACCAATATGCAAGTGCTGCAAGTGGCTAATTAACAAAGAAATTTGATTACCCACATCTGGGTTATGCAATAATAATTTTTGGTCATATTCTGACACGATATTGTATGGTGAAGGTTGTAACAACTGGCAAGATAGAAGGTGTTAGAGACTGTGGTTGGCAGAGACAGAAGTATCTCAATGGGTTGGCAGAATGCCATTGATAACGATCAGAGGCAGAAGTTCTAATAAAACACAGAGGACAAATGATTCTGGAGTAACATGAATGCATGCGTTGCTGGATATGGTACACTATGACGGCGATAATAAATAAAATAATGTTGGATGCTATAGGACATTTTATTATCAATATATATGTAACAGTAACGCCTATGCGAGACCACGTTAGCCCAATATTTGTATAGACCGATCGGCACTCTGTTACACCTGCCCATAAGGGAAGCAAAGAATAGCAGCACTGTAACCTATCATGCGTGTGTTGCAGGCGATAAAGAAGGGCTGTGATTAGGGCATGCTATCGCATCATGTATGCCTTGACGTAACTCCATTAATATTGAACATGGAAAATTAACATCAATTGCTTTTGAACTCGTCAATAGAGAATAATAAACTTCTCACCTTAATTTAGGGAACAAATGTGAAAACAGACTGACGCAATCCAGCGAACAATATCACACGTTTATTAATGTGCTGGATAACAATAATAGGCTATAGCCTCCTAGACTGTAAACTGCCCTTTTTCACAGGGTCGGTGTTTATCTATTGGCTATGACTAGGTGCCCTATTCTATCCATTTCATATTGAAGCGCAGTCTTCTATTTCACCGTTCCGAATTCAGAATTGGTCTAGGTTTGGTCCTTATATTGACAGTTTCCTTGTCACTAGATTCCTTCTCCTGTTATTTACTTGCCGAACCTTGCAATCATTGCATCCAGCTCTTCATCAAACATGGGCTTCACGAAGACACATCCGCGCCGTAGCAGAATCTCACAACGTCTGTTTACTTGTTGTCCTCTGACGTCTACGGTTTCTCTTAGTTTCCATGTTGATCGTTCCGTTTTGTGTGCTTTATGGAAAATAATTTTTCTCCTTTTATGTATCTTCTTCTGGTGTGTGCCCGTCACATGGCATTAAGCCCCCTCCCAGACAAAAAAAATATGATAAAATCATTTTTCTTATATCTATATGTATATATACACAACTTGTAATTATATCTCATATACTTACTACCACAATTACAACAACAGCTGAAATGCAATCCATATCAGTTGCCGTTGATCGTTGTCGCTGTCCATGTATATATTACTTGCTTTTCCATCATATGTCTGTAGGTAAGGTAGACGATCTATGTAATGAGATACTTTAGAGATCTATTCTAGTGTGGATATTCCGCTAAACACTAATCAATCCTAAATTCAATAATTAACTATGATTAACCAATAAACTAATGATCAAAATACAAACTATACTATTATAGTATTAATTAATATAAATACGTTAACTAATCAATTACTATCACAAATTAACTATACATATATATTATCGTATCATATTAATCTTGCACACATAATTTTTCTAATTAAATACTTCTATTGTAGCCGCACAATTTGAATCTTTTTGTCCACAAAGCGACACAGTTTATAGCCACACAGGTTAAAGTTCACCATGACTCTTTACAGTCCTTCACACAGTAACTGCCTTATGTAATCCTGTCAAAATGACAAACCGACAGAAGTATCTATCTGCCTAAACTGTGTATTTGTAATAATAATAATTATACAATTGATGATTGTTATATGTATTGTAATTCAATCAGGTGTTATCTGAACATATATATCTTAAATTTACTAACACTCTATGAAAAAACAGACACAATTAAATTATAATTGAACAATTTGTAACAAAGATCTACATATTTTTAGTCGACTGAGAATATCCGCAAGATTATTATCTTTTCTAGGAATATGACAGATATCGAATTCATAATTCTGTAAGAGTAAAGACCATCTATGAATTGTGGAGTTCTTAGGATGACCAGATTTGAATATTTGTAGAGGTTTGTTATCCGAAAGAACCAGAAATTTTCTACCAAGTAGATACCTTGAGAATTTCTCAATACTTTCAATTAATGCTAAGGCTTCTAGTTCAGTAAAAGCATAATTTCTTTGTGTCCCTGAAAGCTTTTTTCTAAAGTAAAGAATGGGATGTAACTTTCCTTCATGTAATTGAAGTAATACAGCTGAAATAGCCTGTAAACTAGCATCCGTTTGTAATACAAAATCTTTTGAAATATCAGGCAATTTCAGAATAGGATAGGTACTGAACAGAGTTTTTATCTGTTGTAATAGTTTATCATGATCATCTGTCCAAACTCTTTTTGTAGGCTGACCTTTCTTTAATAGTTGAGAAAATGTTGCTGTCATATCAGCAAAGTTCGGAATGAACTTCTGATAGTAATTAATCAGACCTAATATACTTCGTAATTCCTTTTTTGTCGTTGGAGGTTTGATATTAAGAATTTTAGCAACCACCAATGGATCTGTCTTTCAAAATACGTTGGAAATTCTATGACCAAGGAATTGTATGTCAATATCAGAAGTATGAATAAAGATATCATCCATATAAGTCGCCACATTTTAAATTCCATGGAGTAATCTTCTCATCATGCGCATAAATGTGCTTGGTGCATTTTGTAAACCGAATGGAAGATATGCCCATTCATATAGACCTAATGGAGTACTGAAAGCTGTGATATGCATCGAATCTTCATACATAGGGATTTGCCAATATCTCTTTGTGAGGTCAATCTTCGAAAAGAGTATCGAGTTTGCCATGCCCTCAATCAATTCATCAATGTTTGGCATTGGTTCTGCATCAAGTAGTGTTAATGCATTGACTTTTTTATAATCAACACATAGACGTAATGAACCATATTTTTTTTCTTCACAATTACTACTGGAGAACAGTAGTTTTACATAGACTTTCTTATAATTCCAGTTTGATCTAACTCTGAAATCTCTACAGTGACTTTCTCCAGATAATGTATTGGAATAGGATATGGTTTCACTTTAACTGGGACATTCGATAGTAAAGTTACCTTATGCTTGATCAGCGATGTTTGTCCTGGTTTGTCAGAAAAGATTGTGTTAAATTCTTTTATTGCTGCAATAAGTTTTTCTTTGTCTTGGGTTGACAAATCTTGACTTATTTGTATAGATTGCCAACCACTGTTACTATCAACTATTGGTGTTGGAATTTGTTGCTTAATCGCGTCTTCTTGTTGTTCGTTAATAACCCAACAAGCTGCTGCTATTCTATGTGGAATTTGTTGCGTCACCTGTAATGTGTTGTTGTCGCGTGGGATATATGGTTTTCGCATATTTATGTGAAATATTTTATGTTTTCCATTTACATCGATCCGATAGTCTACATCACTGATTTTTTAAATCACTTTAAATGGACCTTGCCATGAAGTAACTAAACAGTCACGAGGATAAGTAAACAATAACCAGACCTCTTCTTCTTCTTTCAAGACTATTGTCTTGGTGTTTCTATTATCGTACTGTCTGTACTTTTCTCCAGCTTTCTCCAGTGCCGATTTTGCGATTTGGCAAGCTGTAATGATTTTGTCTCTTAACTGAGTCACCATTTCATATGCTTCCCTTTTCGGGTGATCGAATGTCTTATTTGTAAGCATATCATTGTATAATAACAATGGACCACGCGGATTTGCTCCATATACCAGTTCAAATGGGGAAAATCCTATACTGGATTGTGGTACCTCACGGTACGCAAATAGTACAGCTGGTAATAAAATATCCCAATCTTTGGGTCTATCCGCTGCTACTTTTGCTAGAGTTCGTTTAAGGACTCCATTATAATTTTCATTGACACCGTTTGTCATTGGGTGCCAAGGAGAACTAAAGGCTTGTGGAATACCAAGTATTTTCATTCCCTCCTGAGTAGCTGTTGATATAAATTGACTACCTCTATCAGATAGTATGCAACTTGGGAATCCTATTCTACTGACAATTATCAATAATGAATCTAAGATGGATCTACTTGTGATGTACATAAGTGGAATAGCCTCTGGCCAACGAGTACAAAGATCAATCATGGTCAAGATAAACCTATTACCTCGATCAGTAGTTGTGTTTAGTGGACCCACAATATCCACAGCAATTTTCTGAAATGGTCGAGATGCCAGATCAGTTTTTTGAACGTGTGCTTTAGGATGTTTGCATTTGTGTGTGGTCATTTGACACAATGTACATGAACTTACATGTGCGGTAATATCTTTGGTAAAACCAGGCAAATAAAATTGTGTTAATAATCTGTTGGTGGTTTTGGCAATACCAATATGACCCGCAAATGGCGAATCATGTGCCAGTTTCAGTGCGTCTTTGCGATATTTCGTTGGGAGTTCTGTTTGTATGTAACGGGTTGTACCCTTATTGTACCGACTCGATAAAATATTATTGTCCAAGAAAAATTTCCAATTACCACGTTTAGCCTGTTTAGACGGTTCTTGTACGTTTTTAAAACAAGTTTGTAATGTCGGATCTTGATTTTGTTCATTCGGTAAGTCAGTTGTCAGTCTGATATTATTCTGTATATTGTCATTGTCTGTCTGAGAAGATTGCTCTATTTGTTTTCGTTCTTGACTCTTGTGACTGCATTCGCTCGTGTGTGGTCAATTTCCCATTGCAATGCCTCTTCATGAGTGTACCGATTTGCATTGGGTATATTCCCAATTAGTAATCCGGAACAAGGGTTAGGCAATACTGCTGCATTTACTGTGCCTTCGAAGTATGGAGATTGTATTGTAATCGTGGCAACCTTATATCTTTCGATTGTGCCAATAAAAGTTCTACAGGCAACTGTTTCGCCCGTATAATCTTCTGTCTTTATCAACCTTTTATCAACTCCAACAACTGAAGCACCTGAATCACGAATACAGGTCGTAGATTCACCATTCACCCATGCCTGGTGAACTTTCCGTTTGCCATTTTGAATATTAACGGCATTGGCTTCATAAATTGTTTCAACACATTCGTCATTTGGAATGTCCGTCGTAGTCTTGTCAGTCTTGTCACCATACTGTTGTATGATAGCTGCATGTGTCTCCTCTAAGTCGCCAGAGTCACTACTAGAAAAAATATATGCAGTACTGGCTTCCTTCCACGAATTTCTCATCGGACAAGACCTGCAGGTATGCCCGTACGCCAGATACGAGAAACATTTAATGCTCCTCTTGTAGGAGTCATACTTACTTCTTTTCTTTGCTGTGATGTCTCGTAAATAAGCTGTATAACCTGGATGT
Source organism: Cepaea hortensis (assembly GCA_963921405.1). Taxonomy (NCBI): domain Eukaryota; kingdom Metazoa; phylum Mollusca; class Gastropoda; order Stylommatophora; family Helicidae; genus Cepaea; species Cepaea hortensis. Next base: position 66,276,074 of record OY992882.1, read on the forward strand.
TGGTCACACATTTCCAACTGTCCGTGTGACAATTTACAATGTTGACATCCGGTGATGTGTCCCTTTCTTGGTCTGTCTCCCTCTTTATTGGAATACTGGTATGGACTACTTCTATTCCTATTACCATTATATTTTTTTAAATTTGCCATTGCTTTTCTGGAATCTAGCACTTGCTCCTATGATAAGCTTTGGTTGTGCACAGTTGGCACATATGTTCCGATGTGCATTGAAATATGATTCTCCTCTTGCTTCCATCTCACTAAGAGATTTGCATTTATTCTCAACCAGAAATATAGACATAGATTCTGGTATTGCAGACAGTAGTCTCTCTCTTATTATTAGATCTCGAATTTTTTCGAAATCAGATCCAATATCAGCTGCTTTAATCCATTTATCAAAACATGACGATAATTCAGAAACAAAGTCAAGAAAAGTTTGGTTAGACTTAGGAGTAAGGGTTTAAACTTTGTACGTAAACCAGATTCATCTAAACTGAAATGTGCAAGAACATGGTCTCGCATATACTTGTAGTTTGTACGCAAGTCTTCAGGTATTAATTCAATTACCTTTAGAGGCTCCAACGCAAGATGTCCATGAAATAGAATCGGTATGTCTTGTTCAGAAACCTTATAAAATTTTACTACCACGTCGAAATTAGTAATCCAAGAACTTACCGAATCACCTTGTTGGAAATTGTGAAATAGATCTTGGTACTTCTTCACTGGATCACTTTGTTTTGATTGTATTTTCTCACGTTCTATCTCCGCTTCACGATCCATTTCCAATGCCTTGACCTTTAAATTACCTTCAACCTCCTTGTCCTTCCAGAGTGTCCCGGTCGCAAGCTTTTCTTTTTCAAATGCCAGTTGTTTCTCTTTAATATCTGCTTCTGCGGCTATTTGTTTTGCCTTAATATCTGCTTCTGCGGCTATTTGTTTTTCCTTAATCTCTTTTTCCATTGTTATCTTCTCTTTTTCAGCCACTATCCTTTAGCGTTCCAAAGCCATCTCCTTTTCTTTAGCCGCTATCTTCTCCCGTTCTAAAGCCATTTCTTTTTCTTTTAATTCCCATTCGAGTGCAGCTTGAAGTTGTCTTGCTTCCTTCTCTGCTGCCAGTCTTTCTTGTCTTTTCTCCTTCTCGCGTGCAGCTTGAAGTCGTTTCTCTTCTTTTTGCTGTAACTGGTGTTCGCTGAATTCTTGTTTTGCCCATGTTCTATGTTTTGAGCCAGTCAAACCAGACTTCTCCCCCATATCCATGTACTCTTGAAGTGTAGACATCTTGTCCTACCTGTGTAATAAGCTATCTAGCTGAAATAAAATAGCGAAGTGGAAAGCAAGACAAGAATATCGACAAAATTGCAATAATGTTCAAGGAACAGAGTCGATAGTATACGCTGTAGTATCAATGTTGACCAAATATTAACTTAATTAGAATCAATAGTGTAAAGTTGACGACTACAAAATAATTTCAGCACTCTTATTGCAATATAACTATTCTAATAGCTATATATGTAAACCACAGAAATTAGTATGCAAAATATATAATATTATAAAGAATATATATAACACTAGATAATTAACAACGACAGAAGACGAATGACGTATGATGTAAATACATATTTCCGTTCATAAAAGACAATAATACTTTCACAGAATTTCGACCTAAAATACCTCTCGCTTACTACTACAGTTATGTAACAAGACAACGATTTTGTGCTGTTTCCCGTGGGATCGATATAAATACTTTCGTATCGACCTGACGACTACCAACACTAAACGATTTCTTGAATAATCAAGTGACCTTAACTATTTCAGAAAGACCCTTTCCAACCGCCCGCACTATTAATTTTGAGTTAACTTTGTCATCGTTAATAATTAGCACCTAATTAAATCACAATGCCACAACAACCACAATGACAATTCATACTGGTCTTGTTGAACAAATCGGTTAAGTAATATGTCCTTTCGTATATATAAGTGTGGACTGAAATTGATGCTGTGATTAACCGTTGTTCCTATCCGCGACTGATAATGTAGTGACTTGATGTTCGTCCCTGATTTACAGCTTCGACTTGCTCGGTGATGAAATGTAGTCGTAAATGTCCATACAGATATGTCCTGGTGTAAGTGTGTGTGCCGTCCTGATTTCCTTGATAAGCGTACGTTATTGTCTGATGTGTGAACGATAGTGTTGTTGTAATGTCGTTAAGTCCTTCACGACGATATATTACATGAAAGAGAAACGTCCTTGAATACTGTTATGTTGCAGCGAATCCTCAACCAAATAACGTAATTGTGTAAGTTGATCTGATCGTCACTGTAAATTCATATATGTTAAGTTCCAAGTTAAGTCCAGTAGTGTGACGTATGCTGTAATGAAGGTTGTTCCATGTTCTGTTGTAATAATGTCCTATTATTTATGTTGAAGTCGGAGATGATCAGATAAGCATTTAATCCTTCTCGTATTCTATAAATGTTGTTACCACTTACAGCGCAGTATCCACTTATGGCCTACTCTGTTCACGATATGTATAACTATACTGAGTAAGTACTTCATCTTTCGTTCACAATCTGTATATCCTAATTAATTACTTTCTTTAGGCATATTTATATTAATTAGTTCTAGAGATCTTAACCTGGTACTATTTTATTTATGCGCTTCTGAATTTCCTATTATGAATCATTTCACAATGTTTATTCTTTAACTCAGCGCTGTTATATCCTGCATGTTCACTTTCGTGCACCAGTGCGCGTGTACTCTTGCAAATTTCTGATAAGAAAGTCACTGATTTGGTTGCGGTTCCATTTAATTTCTGTATATAATATAATATATGTGCGTTGGCGTTAATTTATAAATGCATTCTCTGTATTGACAAATGTGTACTTCAATTCATGTCTCGGAATCCAAGGACTTTACCTTATAGGTTGATACTTTCCATTCTTCTCGCAATTATTTCTTCGCCGACATTTTCAATTTATGACGTGGATCTTTTTTGCGTTCTTGTCCTCGATGCAGCACCGTGCGTTATAATGAATTAAGGCTCGCAATTTATACTTCTTAGTGTGCGTTCTTCTCGGCTGACAGCAATCTGGCGGGAATCATGTTGACATTCATTCTGGATATCAATGTATCAATGACCGGAGAGCTTCCCATCTTTGCCTTGACGTAACTCCATTAATATTGAACATATAAAATTAACATGAATTGCTTTTGAACTCGTCAATAGAGAATAATAAACTTCTCACCTTAATTTAGGGAACAAATGTGAAAACAGACTGACGCAATATAGCTAACAATATCACACGTTTATTAATGTGCTGGATAACAATAATAGGCTATAGCCTCCTAGACTGTAAACTGCCCTTTTTCACAGGGACGGTGTTTATCTATTGTCTATGACTAGGTGCCCTATTCTATCCATTCCACCTTGAAGCGCAATCGTCTATTTCGCCGTTCCGAATTCAGGATTGGTCTAGGTTTGGTCCTTATATTGATAGTTTCCTTGTCACTAGATTCCTCCTCCTGTTATTTACTTGCCGAACCTCGCAATCATTGCATCCAGCTCTTCATCAAACACGGGCTTCACGAAGACACATCCGCGCCGTAGCAGAATCTCACAACGTCTGTTTACTTGTTGTCCTCTGACGTCTACGGTTTCTCTTGGTTTCCGTGTTGATCGTTCCGTTTGGTGTGTCCTTATGGAAAATCCCTTTTCTCCTTTTATGTATCTTCTTCTGGTGTGTGCCCGTCACATGGCAATGTAGACAAATTCAGTCTGAAAATCCAACCAACCATGAACTAATCACATAAATAAAATAAAAAATAAAAATAAAAAACGAATTACGCAGCTAACCAAGTAGAAAGGATGTTATTTTAGAACCATAAAATGCGGAGAAAGCTGAAAAGAGTCTAGATCTCTGGTATACTTCCTTTCACCTTTGAAAATCCAAAGAACTGACACCTGGAATGCTAAAACTATGATGAATTAAAATAATGAAATATTATACCATTAGCATTTTGGGTATGTCACAAGGTTATGGACAGACATATATGGCTGTGGTTGTGTCTAGTGGATGTCAGTGTGAATATTGTGTTGGACGACTGATCAACAACGATGAATCAATATAGAACACCAGTCTGCGCACACAAACGTTTAATTCAAAACAAACTAGATGATACAGCACTCTTCAAGAAACTTCAACCAAGAGATACAGATATCTCTAACGCCCCTGTTAAGTACAACACTGCCTTACACCGTCCTCTATAACTCCGTGATAAATGAACTATGATTGTCGAACTCTCAGTTCGACTAACAATAACCACTTCTCCTGGCTTTGCCTCGGGACTCCACTGTCCCTGAATGCCAGTGTCTTGGCTGGTTTCCCTCACTCAGACCAAACTCAACTGTCTCTAATTTGCCCAGACTTCTCCCTTTATTCACTCTTCCCGGCACCTCCCAAGAAACACCATTTAACCCCTTGAAACCAATTAAAACCTTCCCTCAACTTACATTTTTTGGGTATTCCTTTGTCTATTCTTTCCTCAGCACGTTTGTACCTCCCATTAGTAATTTAATATTGACTAAAAATCACGGTGTTGGGTTCAGCCATTGTCTTGGGATTTCTCCCCACCCTCTCTGACCACACACCCGCATTTCTCCTATCTGACCCCTGTAAACCTTGATTGTATTAGATTCTTAACTCGTACATTCACCCCACATTGGAGTAAAACACGCACGTTACATTATCCCCCCCCCCCCTAAAAACATAGTTTTCAAATGATGGGAGAGTAATGCATCTCTAAATTTGTGAACAAGTAGAGTAACGATGCGTGAGTAGCAGTAAATATACATCTCTCATACTCGCAACTACATCTCTTGCTCATTTGAACTACCACACTAAATAATAGAGTAGGTAAACGCAAGTAACCGAAAATATTCCTCAACCATAAAAGAAAAAAAAATTCAACATGTTTCTACTCATAAAATCATGGAGAATTATTACATACAACTTTCACATTGGATATGTAATACGATGTAAATTGACACGAAAATTAAAAAAAAAATTTTTTGAGGTGCTACACAACCCCTGTAGTCCTGTATGGGTGTGAATCATGAACAATGAGCTGTGTCACATTTTGTTAACCAATTCACACACTAATTATATTGTCATTATTTCGTTGAACCTTGCCCTTGGTGATTCCTAGAAAACAAGACTGCCATGGTGGTGTCTTCACCCCGTATGGGCATCGGCACAATTGCGTATTCCTGCAGCAATATACTCCATCGATGAACCAGCTCGTTCTTCATCGCTGCCGTATGGATGAATGTAAGCGGTCTGTGGTCAGTGTGTAGGATGAATTTTCTGCCTATTAAGTACCTAGAGAGTTTATGTACTGACCACACCATCGCCCTGACATCCGTCGCCACGTTGAAGATTTTGTCTCTGGTGCCGAAAGTTCACAGCTGACCTGTAGTACCGAATACACGACATGATTCTTCTCTTGTATCACACATCCATCAGTTCATGTCGATGATGCGTCTCCCCCATGCGTATACTGCAAGTCAAAATTAGGGAGAATTAACATAGGATGACTAGAAAATAGTTTTGTTATATTTTTGTGTTGGTCCACCCGTGATGGATGACACAAATTTCTTTTTGACTGTATTGTAGAACTGTGTGATGTGTAACAACTTGTTCACATCTCTAATCATCTGAAACGTAAATTGTCGCCCCATGTCAGGCAAAATTTCATTAGGGAAACCCAAACCAGAGAGTACTGCTAATATTGCTTTGGCCACCGCTTTCATTGTACTATAGTTGACAGTTATGGGTTCTGGCCATCTCGTGTAACAATCATGGCGCTTAGGCATTGAACCGTTAAGGCCTGTGGCGTGTTTATGCTTGTAGCTACGGTTTGCAATTGCATTTTCCTCATGTTGGACTGGTAGTACATGGTTCCGTCGCCCTTCTACTGAGTGAGTGCGTGGGCGACATTGTGAGCTTTGAAATTCGCGTGGAATGTTTTCACATCTGTCCTGTACAGTGACTTGCATGTTCAGAACAATGGCTACCGGCTGTTGCTGAATTTACTGATTTACCTTTTCGGTTCACGAGTGCATTTTTCAGGAGACTCCTGGTAGTCAGCGCTGAAACTGCGGAGTTCGTGCTTTGTGCGACGCTTTCGGCTGGTCGCCCTGCAGTAAGAGACCGAGCCATGTGAGAAAACCCGGGACAATGAAGTCTTTCTGGTGACTGCCGAGTCCATCGACGATGAACTGTGGTTTTCGTGGATGGATTTTGTGTTGGCATTCTGGCAGCGGCATTATGCTCAGTGTACTTGTGCGGGCTGTTAGATAGCCGAGACTCCTGTCTATTCCACTTTTCACACTGGGCAGTGGGGGGCATTTTGTGTGATGTTCACTGGCACAGGAATGGAGCATAATGGGGACGACCCGTTGCCGTGAATTTGGAATATCAACTAACTAACCAACTAACTCGTGTCACAATCAGTCATGGTCAAGATATACCTAAGACACCTGTTGGATATCACTGACACTGGGTCAATAATGTCACTAGCATCCTTTCGAAATTGTCTTACTTTCATATCTGTAGCTGGTACCGTTGCACAGGATCTGCTGTTTAGTTTGCTATCTTTACTAAACCCTGGCCAATAAAACTGGGACATGTTCTATGCTGTGTGCGCATTATTCCCATGTGACCTGCAAATGAAATATCATGAGCTGTTCTCATAATCAGCTCTCCATACGAAGAAGGTACCCCACCTCGCCTGCATGAGGTCTTGTTATCTGACAAATGGCAAGTGAGACTATTATTCTTCCTTTCGAAGCCCCATCCATCATTCTTTAATCTCTTATATTCTGAAGCACTATACTCCTGAAAACATTTGTAAAGAGTGATGTCTTTGACAGTCACTAAAGCTCTGTTTGAGATCATTATTCTCCTGATCAGATGTGCTATCCTTAGTCTCTGTCTGGTTGTCAACTTCAAGTGTCGCTTCTTCTTCAGCTATTGTATCTAATCTAGTTTGTCTTCTGGTAACTACCGCGTTTCTTCTTACACCATATTTGCGGTACCAGTTATCAATTTCCTCCTCTGTACATGCTTTGACTATTGGCACATTACCAATGATCAAGTCTGTGACTGGGGAGTCTAGGACTTACGCTGTCTTTATTGAGTGTCTCAATCAATTGGGCTGAATTTGAGTGCTTAGTATCCTCCATCGTAGATTGATACCGGAAATGTCCCTTTCCCCTACATTTTAAGCAAATAATGTCCTTCCTCCTGTTATTTGTGTACCCACTGGATACATTACATTTTGCTGCTTTGTGCCTCCAGCTGCCACATTGAAAACATCCAGAGTTAAAATTCTGACGCCTCTTAAAATTTCCCCTGTGGTATGGGTAATGTCCTAATTTGCTAAAATGGTTGCTACGGAAATCATTGTCTTGAGGTCCATGTGGCTCATACCTTTGTGCTGAGTTCACACTTTTTGATCTTGGTCTGATAACTGGATTCTGATCCTGTTTAGTATAGACCGCATAGACTATTTCCTCATTGATTTATCTGCCGATCGAGCAATTTGGATGTGCTGTCATGCTGTCATATAGTTTTGACCTAACTGGGACATTGCTTCAATGTCTTTGGTTTACGTTCTTGAAAGAAAGCGACCAAGTCTGTATTACTTGCCGATAATAATTTGTCTCGTAACACCAGGTCCACTAGCCGATTAAAGTCTCCTCCCACTTCTGCTAGCTCTAGCCATTTATTAAAGAGACTCTTCAAAGTATTGGCAAAGTCTTAAAGTCCTGATTTTTCTCTGGCATAATTTGTCTGAATTTAGTTCTGTATCCGCGCTCAGTCAGACAGAACTTTGTAAGCAGACGTTGACGCAAAACAGTATTGTTATTTCTTTCTGACACTGGTAAATTGAAAATGGTATCCAATGCCTTCCCCGTAAGATATTCACTCAATTGCACAGCGTATTCTGCTTCTGGGCTTCTGTGACAAAACGTCAGTGGCCCATGTCCTCAGGCCTTCTTTGGGTTTGGGTAAACAGGGGGAAACAGCTTTCGGGAACCCTCAGTTCTATTATTCACACAATCACCATGGAATATAGTTCTCTGGGTTACTTTAACAACACGATCTTTTTAATAGAACGATTAGATATATGTCTTGTCTTGGGGGAAAACCCGATAAGGCACCTTACACCAAATACACACCAGTGCAACTTCTGGGGCAATTCATGTCCGTTCCAACCCCTACAGTTTGGTATTTGCAGGATGTCTATTTAATTCAAAGATTAGGACAACACTGAAACCTACTACTGGGGACTGAAAAGGGTCCTCTTCTGTTGGACTGACTAAATCGGATAGTATCAACAGGGCTTCTATGCTAAAGCTATATACTCCTGATGAAGCCAGGTCAAGGTATTGGCCATACCACACATGGTGCTACTAACGCTGAGAGAGAGGCAAGGTTGGTCTTGGGCAAATGACAATTTGCGGTGATGGTGCATCTCAAGTCCTTTCAACGACATAGGCTCGAGAGCAGTTAGATTCTTGACTGGGCCTACGCATGATTATCTTGCATACCCTTTTTGTACAGGACAGTGAAAGGCACCTATCCATTACATTTTCATGAACAATTCCCATTATTTGAAATCATAATTCATTTCCCAATCCTTGAAAACCTTGTGCCAAATGAACTTAATTGACTATGAATAGAAGTCCTCACAAACCAGTGGCTTTGGTTCTACAGCAGCCTGTTGTTTCTACGGGGAAAGGAAAGAACTGAAACTCGATTGGGTGAGCTGTATGTGGACTGACCGGACAGTGTATTAAGCTCGGTCTGTGAAGAAAAGCTACCTGAGGCTCTGTGCCTGAATTGACTTTATACTTGTTTTGTCTATAGTGAACTATCTGTTGTAACTGCCTTGATGTTTTCCTGTGCTGTTCTTTATTAGGTTAATAACATTACTTTCAAGTTATTCTGACGGTCGCCATGTTATATTTGTGTCAGCCAGAAAGACACTGCAGGAAATAGACCCCGAGGTCGAAAGAGAGAGTGACAGTGAGTCCGGGGAACGGAGGAGGGTGGGCAAGCAAAGACCTATCCCAGCCAGGGCTATAAAATAGTATTGAAACATTGTGACAGGCTATTTGGGACCCTCCACTTAGCTTGGTACAATATCTGGGGGCACGTCGCGGGATATTTGAAATCCTGGTGGAGTTCTGGCTGATATAATGATAGGGGACAGATATTATTGTCTACTATCAATAGATTCTGCCTACCGTGCCTGGCTATTGTCTATACTCTTCCTGACACAGAATGACCGACATACGACGTGTTGTGGTCGTGTAATTTAACCAGTTGTATATTTGAGATAGAAATTTAATATACAATTACGTATTCACTTAACCTCTGTGTTTAAGATGGCATCAGCTAAATTTAATGTTGCTGAAGTACAGGCTACAGGGCGTGAGATGGGTTATGATGGGGCGGAGTTACAGAAATATGTTCAGGAAGTGGAAAGAGACTTCAGACAAGCTGTGCGCGAAGCTAAGAAAATTGAGGCTGAGGCTAGGAAGATGGAGGCCGAGCAGGCAGTCAGAGACCATGAGTTCCGTATGAGGGAGTTGGAGCTGAAAGCTCAAACTGCCAAGGAAAGCGAGGGTGCAGTGGGAGGCGCAGTTCTCCCTGACTCAACAACTTCTAGTGGCGGTCAATACCAGGCAATGAAGTTCCCATTGCTCCCGTTCGATGAACACAAAGATAAGATCGACCAGTATCTTCACAGATTTCAGTCGATGGCTTTGGCTATGGGATTGGAGCGTGGGAAATGGAACTTGAAACTCTCACAGGGCCTGAGGGGGACCGCGTACGAGGTCTACTCAAGGTTGCCACCTGGTATGGAGAATGACTATGAGGCTCTGGAAAAAGCATTATTGAAAAGGTTCCAGATGACAGCCCATACATACCGACAGCAGTTCAGAAAGTCGAAGAGAGAGCCAGGGGAGATGTTCGCAGCCTACAGTGTTAGACTGAAATCTTACCTTTTGAAGTGGATGTCATTAGCTGGATTTGCTAACGACTATGAAAGTTTAGAAGAATTAGTGGTCGTGGACCAAATGAAGAGGATGATGCCTAAGCCATTGCAAACCTTCTTGCTTGAAAATGGGGCAGAAAGGTTAGACGTAGTAAACACATTAGCGGAAAGGTATGTGCTAGCTCATGAGGATAATGGGGAACTGTCACAACCCAATCCCCGACCACCAAACACATGGTCTGGAAAGAAGAAGAACCCTAAAACAGCTCACACCAAGAAGGAGGATCCTTTCGATAAAGTTCCAATTAAGACACCCTCTGGTAAGAGTCCACCTGGATCTCCTAAAAGAAAGGGGAGTGAAAAGTGGTGCGCCTACTGCAAATCTCCCACACACAATACGGCCGATTGCAGGCGCAAACAGAAAGACTCTTACTATGTTGCCTGTCTTGTAGAAACCTGGGAAGGGTCTAACAGGGAGGTAGAAGGGAGGGGTCTTGAGAACAAAGATTCAGAGAAACCACCAGTAGTAGAGACGATACTTGTGAACGGACAACCAGTCGAGTGTCTCTATGACACCGGTCTACAGTTTGACGCCGTAATTTCCTCACACTTAGTGAGCCCAGAGCAGCTAACCGGGGAGTCTATTGAGATTCAAACGGCGACCAAGAGTGCGGCAGCGATGTCTCTTCCGATTGCGAAGGTGGACATCAAATCGAAATATGTTACCGGCACTATCCAGGCAGCCGTTCTACTCGATCCGATCTTCCCCATGATCTTGGGTTGTCGCTACGTCTTTCTAGGGATCCCAACAGAACCCATGTACGTAGGGGCAATGCAAATCAGATCTCAATCGGGAGATGAGCAGGCGCCGGCCTTGATCGTGAATCCCTTGCCTGGGGAGTTACGAGCTGCTCAAAGCCAGGATGCTACTTTGCAACCTTGCTTCAACCAGCTGCCAAAAAGTTCTGACCCACCAAGACGGGGTCAGTATTATATGAAGAATCGGTTACTGTACCGGAGAGCCGGAGTAGAGGAACGCCAGCATGGACAGCTGGTAGTTCCTAAGGCCTATCGGGAACAACTTCTTCATATGGGACACACCATTTCATTCAGTGGACATATGGGTGTCGGGGCAACACTCCAGCGCATTTCCTGCCATTACTACTGGCCAGGGATGACTGGAGACGTGCGTCGGTACGTCAAGTCGTGCCCAGAGTGCCAGCGTGTGGCACCAAATTACTGGAAGGCTCCGGTAATCCTGGGCGACATGCCCATTATGAACTCTCCTTTCGAGAGAGTTGCCATCGATCTGGTTGGTCCTCTTCATCGGACTAGGAAGAGGAATATGTATATTCTTACGATGGTGAATTGCTGTTCCATGTGGGGCGAGGCGATACCGTTGGCCACAATCGATTCAAAGCGAGTGGCTGATGCACTGATGGAGACCTTTACTCGGTTGTGATTTCCAAACCAGATCCTAACGGACAATGGGTCTCAGTTCTGTGGTAAGCTGATGGAGGAAGTCTTTTGTATCTTCCAGACTAACCACATTCACACAAGCCCATACCACCCTCAGTCGAATGGGCAAGTAGAGAGGTTTAATGGGACCTTGATGACCATGCTTCGGAAGCTGGCTCAAGAGAAACCAGACAGATGGGATGAGTATATCCCAGCCGCCTTGTTCGCCTATCGGGAGGTTCCCCATGGGTCGACCGGGTTGCCACCAGCCACTCTATTATTCGGGAGGTCAATCAAGGGTCCCTTGGAAGCCCTATTGAGATGTTGGACAGAGGAAGAAACTTCCGAAGAAGTTGTATCCTCATATAAATACGTCGAAGAGTTAAAGAAGAAACTGCAGACGGGTTGGGCTTTGGCAGCTCAGAATCTGAGGGCGGCCAGAAAGAGACACACGGCCTACTACAATAGAAGGACGAAAGATAGTTTCTTAAAGTGGGGGATCGGGTTCTGTTGTTGCTTCCAGTAGGTTCCAATAAACTCGAGATTGGTTGGCAGGGGCCTTTCCCGGTGGAAAGGGTTGTGTCCCGCACCAACTATGCCATCCGGATTAGGGGGAAATCCAAAATCTTCCACATTAACCTCCTCAAAAAGTATGAAGAACGATCTGATGGTACTTCTCTCCCACTCATGACTATGGCGGTCGCGATAGAAACTGAATCGGCCGAAGACGCGGATAGGGAGTATCCTTTACACCCTGGGGAAACCTATAGGGATGTACATATAAATCCTGATCTGTCGGCTGAAGAAACAGACCTGGTCATCCGTTTGTTGGAGTCCCATCAGCAGATTCTTACCGATCGGCCAGGGCGGACAGGGTTGGTCGAGTTTGATATGACTCTGACTACCCAAGACCCTGTTCGACAAAAAATATATCCAGTACCCTTTTCGAAAGAGAAGGCCCTGGAAGCCGAAATCCAGAAGCTTCTGGACGATGACATCATCACTCCTTCGACTTCTCCTTATAATGCCGGGGTTGTCTTGTTGAGGAAGCCCAGTGGGGAGCATCGCCTATATATTGATTACAGGCATTTAAACAGTTGTACGACATTCCAAGTTGAACCGTTACCGAACACAAATCAACTGTTTGCCAGACTAAATAAGGCAAAGTACTTTTCGAAAATTGATCTACGCCGGGGATATTATCAGATCCCTGTGAAGCCCGAGGTTCGCCCCTTGCTCGCCTTCAGTACTCCGAGCGGGCATTACGAATTCAAGGTGATGCCATTTGGGCTGAGCAATGCGCCCAGTGTGTTCACCCGCATGATGAGAATGTTATTAGAGCCTTTAAAGGATCCCTCTGTGGTCTCGTATATGGATGATATTCTCATCGCGTCTGACAATCTGAGGGATCACCTGAAGTTCTTGGGACAGATCTTCACAAGGTTAAAAGAGGAAGGGTTAACCGCCCGTCCAGCCAAATGCATGATTGGCTATCAATCCTTGGAATTTCTGGGACATACTATTACCCCAGGGGGACTGGTACCGTAAGAAAAGAATATTGAGAAGGTCAGACTCGCACCCCGTCCTAAATCCAAAAAGAATGTTAGGTCTTTCTTGTCTCTGTGTGGGTTTTACCAGAAATTTATTCCGAAGTTCAACGAAATTGGGGCACCGTTAACTGAAGCCCTGAAGAAAGGATCGCCAGATCCTATAGTCTGAACCCCAAGCTGTGAAGAAGCTTATGGGAAGCTTAAACAGGCTTTGGTGGATATGCCAGTCCTGCAACTCCCAAATTTGGAGAAAACGTTTGTTCTAAGAACCGACGCGAGTAACATAGGGATTGGGGCAACTCTGTTGCAGGAAGGGCGAGATGATCCTTCGGTTCTATGTCCGGTGGCCTATGACAGTAGAAAACTGTTACCCGCGGAACGGAATTACTCCACCGTCGAACGGGAATGTCTGGCTCTAGTGTGGGCGGTACAGAAATTTCAACCTTATCTGTATGGAGTACCGTTCAAGGTCCAATCCGACCATCAACCTCTGAGGTTTTTGGCAACTTCCAAGAAACTGAACGCGAGGTTAATGAGATGGTCATTGCTCCTACAACCGTATCAGTTCACGGTCGAATACATCCCCGGAAGGGAGAATGTGGGAGCGGATTTTCTATCACGGCATCCTATGGTTGAATGTGAGGGTGGGGCCATTCGAACAGAACCTCTGGCAGTAGAAAGTTCGTAGGGTTCGACTTTCTTAAGATGGGGCCTATGTGACAAAACGTCAGTGGCCCATGTCCTCAGGCCTTCTTTGGGTTTGGGTAAACAGGGGGAAACAGCTTTCGGGAACCCTCAGTTCTATTATTCATACAATCACCATGGAATATAGTTCTCTGGGTTACTTTAACAACACGATCTTTTTAATAGAACGATTAGATATATGTCTTGTCTTGGGGGAAAACCCGATAAGGCACCTTACACCAAATACACACCAGTGCAACTTCTGGGGCAATTCATGTCCGTTCCAACCCCTACAGTTTGGTATTTGCAGGATGTCTATTTAATTCAAAGATTAGGACAACACTGAAACCTACTGTTGGGGACTGAAAAGGGTCCTCTTCTGTTGGACTGACTAAATCGGATAGTATCAACAGGGCTTCTATGCTAAAGCTATATACTCCTGATGAAGCCAGGTCAAGGTATTGGCCATACCACACATGGTGCTACTAACGCTGAGAGAGAGGCAAGGTTGGTCTTGGGCAAATGACAATTTGCGGTGATGGTGCATCTCAAGTCCTTTCAACGACATAGGCTCGAGAGCAGTTAGATTCTTGACTGGGCCTACGCATGATTATCCTGCATACCCATTTTGTACAGGACAGTGAAAGGCACCTATCCATTACACCTTCATGAACAATTCCCATTATTTGAAATCATAATTCATTTCCCAATCCTTGAAAACCTTGTGCCAAATGAACTTAATTGACTATGAATAGAAGTCCTCACAAACCAGTGGCTTTGGTTCTACAGCAGCCTGTTGTTTCTACGGGGAAAGGAAAGAACTGAAACTCGATTGGGTGAGCTGTATGTGGACTGACCGGACAGTGTATTAAGCTCGGTCTGTGAAGAAAAGCTACCTGAGGCTCTGCGCCTGAATTGACTTTATACTTGTTTTGTCTATAGTGAACTATCTGTTGTAACTGCCTTGATGTTTTCCTGTGCTGTTCTTTATTAGGTTAATAAAATTACTTTCAAGTTATTCTGACGGTCGCCATGTTATTTTTGTGTCAGCCAGAAAGACACTGCAGGAAATAGACCCCGAGGTCGAAAGAGAGAGTGACAGTGAGTCCGGGGAACGGAGGAGGGTGGGCAAGCAAAGACCTATCCCAGCCAGGGCTATAAAATAGTATTGAAATATTGTGACAGGCTATTTGGGACCCTCCACTTAGCTTGGTACACTAACTGGGACATTGTTTCAATGTCTTTGGTTTACGTTCTTGAAAGAAAGCGACCAAGTCTGTATTACTTGCCGATAATATTTGTCTCGTAACACTAGGTCCACTAGCCGATTAAAGTCTCCTCCCACTTCTGCTAGCTCTAGCCATTTATTAAAGAGACTCTTCAAAGTATTGGCAAAGTCTGTAAAGTCCTGATTTTTCTCTGGCATAATTTGTCTGAATTTAGTTCTGTATCCGCGCTCAGTCAGACAGAACTTTGTAAGCAGACGTTGACGCAAAACAGTATTGTTATTTCTTTCTGACACTGGTAAATTGAAAATGGTATCCAATGCCTTCCCCGTAAGATATTCACTCAATTGCACAGCGTATTCTGCTTCTGGGCTTCC
Organism: Cepaea hortensis; assembly: GCA_963921405.1. Lineage (NCBI taxonomy): Eukaryota > Metazoa > Mollusca > Gastropoda > Stylommatophora > Helicidae > Cepaea > Cepaea hortensis. Next base: position 66,291,437 of record OY992882.1, read on the forward strand.
TAAAGCCTCTGCCGCTGACTCGTATCTGTCCAGATATGTCTGAATATTATCTCTATCTGTAAAATATGTCAGTTTTAGTCACTGTGAAGAGTGAGAATGTCTGTTTCCTTCGTTGCTCTTTCCAATCGCCTCTAGCTCTAATTTCGTGAGTGCAATCGCCTTCTCCATCGCAAAGTTATACTTTCGTTCTTCCTTTAGACGTTTGTCTTCGCGTTCATTCTGTCTTTGTTCTCTCTCAGCTTGTTTTGCTTCTCTATCAACTAGGTGTTGTTGTTTCAATTTTTCTTTCGCAAACTCCTGCAAATCTCTGCCAGTCGATCCTAACCGTTCAAGTGCTTCAATACATTCCATTAACGTAGGCATGTTTGTAATTGTGGACACGTTGCTTGTCTTGTGCAAATTCACAGAGTACTCAGACGCTCACTCTGTAAGTAAATTTACAAATTGGCACCTTGCCGTCTTGACAGACGATAGTTTGTGCTTTAAAAAGGCATAATAACTTTTACCTATGGCGGAAGCGAATGTGACTGATAAGGCCAATTTGCGCTGTAAATGTCCGTTCACAGTGGGTGCATGTGAACACGTGGTCATTTCCACCATCATACACCATCTTACGTCTCACACGCTCGGTGTGTGACTTAACTGCAATAATTTTCTAACTCAATCACTCGTAGCCCTAATGTGATTTGGGGACACTGTCCGTAGTAGGGTTCTAGTCTTACGCTGTACCTCCTTTTTCCTAGTAGTGACAGGGGTGTGAAGATATTACCTATACTCCCTCGAGTATGTAACAAATAGCTGTAGAAAATTCCTGGAAATAGTGTTAGACATACACATGCACATATACACAAGTGGATGATAAACAATTGATGATGCCTATTTGACGCGATACGCACAGGCTGAAGGCACGCAAACAGGTGATTACAGAGAAATTAAGTTAACATCAAATTTACACATGCCTGTGTAATACGGAACAGTGCGCATTAAACCATGAAAATCAGCTATAGAGGATATGTCACACAAGAATCACAATAATAACACATATACATCCAAAGAAACCAAATATCATATGTAAATATAATGAAAGAAAAGAAGCAATCCAAACCCAATAATACACACAGATTTGACGAGAGACAACAGTGGCATATGATATTTCTCTAGGACAAACAATGCAAACACCAAGCCAACATGTCGGATCTTTCATATGCACAAAGGGAATAATTTTTGACTTGTCTCACGAATTCCACGAAATATCACAAACATATCCTAATTACGACGAATAGTGGACCACATACGACTAAATCGATCGCGCACGGTAACAATATTAGAACAGTGAATGACAAACCCACACAAAGCAGTTAGGAAAAACAGTGCGGTGTAACAACTCCAAAAATACTTTGTTGTTTTCGTTTCCGATCCAAGGACTGACATGCTTGGATTGCATCAAATGGTGAAACAAACTTCTGGTGCAAAGACACAGTAATATGTGGTGTTTTGCTGTGACCACGACGTCAAATCCCAAAGACAGATGAGTGTTTTTCTGCGTAGCTGTTTACTCCTTGAAGCCGTGGTAAGATTTCCAGACTGCCGGGCAATTTACTGAAAATGTTGAATGTCAGACAGTTTGCCTCTGTTTAGCAAGGAAATTTGACGACCTGCCTTGTGGAGTCGGTACCTGATTGATTGATGTATGTTTTGGCTCCTGTTCTGCTTACTGTTGGATGGTTTCGCCCGGTGATGTATCAGTGAAGACACCGAATTGACGTAGACTGGTCACAAACGAATAAACATTGACTTTTGATTTCACTTTGTTATGAACCTGCTTCACAGTTTTTCGTTTGTTTACATCTGGTAACCCGCTATCTCACCCAGTCGATTCGCCTTGTACACTTTCGGTGCAAACTTCTGCTGTGTCAAACTGTTGTACTGTGTACCGTTTACAGCACGGCACCCTGCTGCTTCAGTTTCCTAGACAGAACGTTCACGTCTGTCTGTGTTTTGTCACAACCCTGCTGAGCTCTAAATCAGCCAATCACCGCCCTTCTATGAACACGAACAGTTCCCTTCGCCTTCTAACACTGGCGTTTCACGACGTGAGTTCCACCCCTGCTGTGTCAAATAGTTTGACAGTTTATACCAATCACTCTCATTGTTGGTTATCTAAATCTTCACCAAACTGTGTTCAGTGCACCACTTAATTTGGTATGCTCACCCATCTAGTGTCATCATAACTTTACAACGCCGGCTGTCTTTAATACATTAGATGTTTTCGCTGATATTACTGAACAGCTGATAGTGGCGGATTAATCTTAGCCTCAGAAGTTGACCCTAACTTCAGTTCAGGTCTTGTTCGATGATTCTTTAATCTGTGCCGTTGATAACATTCCACCGCTGATCCCCCGTTTCCTGGCTGTTTATTCGTGTATTCAACTCGTGAACTGTCTGCGTTAAAGATCTGACACACATACACTAGGTGCTAGTCGTCTGCTAGCTAATCCGACGGCTGAACTTGGAAAACAGACTGTCTGGCTTTTCCACTTATGAAACTGATTCACCATGATGTTGATTCAATTTGCTGACCACTTGGTTCGTTGATGAATATGCTTCTTTATAAAATGTCACACTGATGTTCGTGCAGTTGTTTGACTGTGATTTTGCTTCGGTTGTCCAGTGACGAGCCCTCAGATAATCTTCTATTGTCACAAGGTTATGGACAGACTGGCTGTGGTTGTGTCTAGTGGATGTCAGTGTGAATATTATGTTGGACGACTCATCAACAACGATGAATCAATATAGAACACCGGCCTGCGCACACAAGCTTCTAATTTAAAACAAACTAGATGATACAGCACTCTTCATGAAACTTCAACTATAAGATACAAATATCTCTAACGCTCCTGTGGAGTACAACACTGCCTTACACCGTCCTCTATAACTCCGCGATAAAGGAACTATGATTGTCGAACTCTCAGTTCCACTAACAATAACCACTTCTTCTGGCTACGCCTCAGGGATCCATTGTCCCTGAATGCCAGTGTCTTGGCTGGTTTCCCTCACACAGCCCAAACTCAACTGTCTCTAATTTGCCCAGATTTCTCCCTTTATTCACTCTTCCTGGGACCTCCCAAGAAACACCAGTTAACCCCTTGAACCCAATTAACACCTTCCCTCAGCATTACATTTCTGGGGTCCTTTGTCTATTCTTTTTCCAGCACGTTCTTACCTCTCATTAGTAATTTCCTATTAACCCGTACGTGCTCTAACAATCTCTGTGTTGGGTTCAGCTATTGTCTTGGGATTTCTCCTCAGACCCGACACCGCATTCCTCCTATCTGACCTCTGTAACCTTGATTGTATTATAAGATTCTTAACTCGTACATTCTCTCCACTTTGGCGTAAAACTCGCACGTTACAGAGATTATGCGAAACAAGGTGGAACTGTCGTGTCTTAATCTAAAGTGTCGTCCCTGGAGTGAGGGGAGTCAACACCCACATTATATTTTACCCCCTTTCTAATAACCTGGAGAATCCACCAGCTTCCGTCCAACACACTCCATCAGCCCGTGGACACCTTTTCCTATCTCTCTCACTGTCGTACTATGCCCCCTCTCATTCTTCCCCAACGCAAGATATTCAACAACTCATTCTTCCAACAATTAATAAAGATTAATTTATTAAAAGAAAAAGTGTAATGTACGTGAGGCGTGTATGCGAAGAAAATGTGTGTTGGGTATTCTAATGTAAATGTGGAGGTCAGACTACAAAGTTCATGATCAGAGTCCACTCATCATGGCAAGGGTTACACGACATCACAAGAATCAGCACAATGGACCTCACCGAAGTCGTGTCCTTCTCTCCAGACATGTCCTCCTCCATGCTCTGATGACCATGAAATCTGATTCCCATTCAAATCTATAATCCGTGAACGATACTATTTTTTTGGTTCCTAACAAAGACTGTTCCTAATAGTTTCATAGAAAACTGAGACCTCACAATTCCTGCGCAGTGAAAAAAAATAGAACACTGTCCCATGAACATGACGTTTTTCCTTCTTGCGAAATGTTCTACCGTTTTCACTCTTAAAACAGTTATTGTATCTAGTCTCAAATAGATGTCTTTATTTTCTAGATATTGTCTTAATGTTATGATTTCCTTGATACTTGGAACAACCACTCTTCAATGTTTGGGTTTCATCTAATGTGAACATCAGTCCCTACTGATCTAGTAATAAGTGGACTGAACATCCATCACCACTGGTGTGTTCACGAATGGCATGAAATCAAAACTCATTACTATGTTGCGGTCCACAGGTATTGTGTAATCTTCTTAGTAATGTTATCAGTATTTATCCTGTAGGATACTTATACTATTCAGCTCCACCTAGCCAATGTTTATCAACTTCTTCTAGCATAGCCCATTTGGAAAGTTTCTGGCCAATCTTCCTGCACCAACAATTATCTGGGATCTGATTTTTCAAAGGTTCTGTGTTCTTCATCCCAACCAGAGGGAACCTGTAAAATATATAACACAACTGGTGATAGCCTCCCCGTCACTGATCCTTATTAGATGATCATGGGCCTTGCTCAGAAAAATACATTGAACCTAACTCTGTCAGGGACAGATGAACTCAACCCATTGGTTTTCATCAAGCCAAGACAAGAAAAAAAAGAAAGAAAAAAAAAACAGAATGCGGAACCCCGCCGACCAGGGAGCACCCACTGGAATATCCCAATTATCCCCCATTACTCAATTCTCAACTAGTAAGGCTTATCAATATTTCACTACTCTATTTTCAACTAACAGAGCCAATTATCACTTCACTACTCTAGCTAGTTTCAACCATGCTACTGCCTAAATTAATTAGGCCTAATTACACTATGTAATGATCTAAATTCTAGTTATATCCAACACTAGATTATTCCACATTATTTACATCTAAACGATTTATTGTAAATACCTTATAAACACTCAGCCCTATCCCACATCGAATCTATGCTTGCCATAAAGGACACATGCTCCTCAACATTAGTTGATATCTAACATGCTAGATTCTTTGCGAATTAAAACAGCGCGAGTCAAAACACTTCCACACAGGCCCACACTCTTGCGTAAAACTAACGATAACAAATTTGTCCTCATTCAGCCTAGGATTGTCCTAGTCACGTCATTCGATGTAACCCACCCCCAGGTTGCCTCCCGGTCCGGACTATTTTCCCGTACATCAAAGGTCCCTCCCGCCTGGGATCTATAGACTTCATTTCTTCTGTCAACAGCAGGTGTTTTTTAGGGGCAGACAATTCGTCAGAAATACTCTCTGTCCAACAGGCAATCCTCAAGGTCGGCGGTGCCGTTTGATCTATCTGCCACTTGTTGTAAACAACTGCAGCTGTGCATACAGACAGTCTTTGGTAATTTCTATCATTTGATTGTAACCTGAATCCAACTTGTTTTTCTCTGTCTGTGTTAAAGCAGTTGTGGCCTTGAAAACAGGCCGTTTAATCAGAATCCGTATATTGTCATCAACTGGTAAATCACGGTGTTTTTTTCGTGACAGGAACCGAGCAGCATAAACAGCAATACTTAAAACCACAAACAAGAAACTAAACATGAACGTGATCATGAAAAACATACTGACCAATAAAAAGATGTCAATTGAAACGAGAAAAAGAGTTTTGAGGGACTACATTGAGCCAGTATTTTTGTATGGATGTAAAACTTGGACAATGAGCAGTCAAGCTGAAAAACATCTGATAGCTGCAGAAATGTGGTTTCTGCGGAAAATGCAAAGAATACCATGGACAGACAGAAAAAACAATGACCAAGTACTACAGGAGACAAATGAACATCGTAAACTGATTAGAGAAATTAGACGTAGACAGTCAAAATTATTTGGACATGTTATGAGAAGAAATGGATTGGAGAACTTAGTGACAACTGGCAAGATCGAAGGGAACAGACCAAGGGGAAGACCGAGAAATAAATACTTGGATGACTTGGCCACATGGCATGGTCGAGACAGGAACACTGAGCTGATCCACGACACTGGTGATCGAGTGAAATGGCGAGTCATGACCGCCCACGCTTTCCGGCATGGCACATGATGGATGGACACCATTCTGTAATGTGGATAGCAATACTGTCTCATCAGCATATCGAATTTCTGGTATTTCATATTATTCCCTGGTTAATGACAGTCTCATTATATTTTCGGCGTACAGGTTATACAAATAGGAAATAGCAGAGTCCTGACGGACTCCTTGTTTTATGTCAAACATCTCATAACTTGCCCCAAAAATCTTGACTGTCTACGTCTAATGAGTCTAATCAGTTTACGATATTCATTTGTTTCTTGAATGACTTGTTCATTGGTTTTTCTGTCTGTCCATGGTATTCTTTGCATTTCCCTCAGAAATCACATTTCCACAGCCATCAGATGTTTTCCAGCTTGACTGCTCATTGTCCACGCTTCACATCCATACAAAAGTACAGGTTCTATGTAGCACTTCAACACTCTTTTTCTCGTTTCAACTGATATCTTTTTATTGGTCAGTATGTTTTTCGTCTTGCAAAAGGCTACCTTCGCAATGGCAATTCTTGTTCTAATCTCATCTAGGAATCTCCCCTCAAATGTAATGACTGTTCCGAGATAACTGTATCGATTCACTTGCTTTAGAATATGCCCATTCACTCGTATATCATATTGTGGTATTTCTTTCTTCCCAGTGACGACCATAATTTGTGTCTTCTTACTATTCTAGTAAGAACCCTAGTTGTTCACTGTGTGCAACAACCGCATCTACTAAATGATGCAGGTCCTGTTCATTGTCTGTAATCAAAACTGTATCATCTGCATACCTAATGTTATTGATGTATCGTCCCCCAATGTTGATTCCTTCCATATCTTCTATATTTCTGAAAATATTTTCACTGTACAGGGAAAAAAGATCTGGAGACATTACACATCCCTGTCTCACACCTCTTTTAATAGGCTGATATTGACCTATATCGTTATCAATTCTGATGGCAGCTTGTTGTTTCCAATATATGTTGTTTACAAGTCTATGGTCTCTTCCAACAATTTGTAGATCTTCATTGTTCTTCATCACATTGTTCTCCTATTTCGGGTTGTGCTTTCTTCCTGACTCTTTGCATGATAATTCTCGGCAAAATCTTCGTGATGTGGCTCATTATACTGATTATTCGATGCTGATCACATTTCTGGCTCCTGATTTTTTCGGGATTGCAATAATTTTGGAATTACATAATTCAGGAGGTATATCTCCAGTATCGTATATTGCATTCAGCAGTCTGATGACTTGGTCTGTTCCATATTCTTCTAATGCATTGATCTTCAAAAATGATGGTCTTTCATTGTTATTTTGATGATCATATTGTTCTTCTCTTGTATCATATACAGGTCTTTCACATAATCTGTCTATTATGATTTTGCCATCTTTGATTTTTAGGCAACCCGTTGATGTGTTTGCTCTTTTGTTAGTGATGTCATTAATTCTTTTGTGCATTAATTTGGTATTCCGCTTGTTGTGTTGGTTTCCAATTTCCTTGCAATTTTCCTCAAGCCATGTTTCTTTTGCCTCTTTGCATAGCTTCCTAATTTTCCTGTGAATCTCTTCATATTTTTCCTTGTTATTTTTTATTACTTCCATGAGTTTTAAGATGTCTTACATTTCTTGCGTTCTAGTATCTTTATTTTTGGAATGTTTGTTTATGCAGCTTGTTGACTGATTTCTTTAATATTTCCCATTGGTCACTGACGTCTTGAAATAATATTTCCATATCGGACAATGCATCGAATCTGTTCTTTACCTCGACGTTGAATTTATCTTTTATCTCCTCACTCTGCAGTGACTGTAGATCCAATCTGATTTCTGATCTTAAGATCAGGATGTCCATAATCTCCTTGGATGCTGTTGATAACAGGTGGTTCTAATAATAAAATCATGCTCTTTTGCCAACTGTACTAGTCTGCAACCACTTTCATTCTGTTCCCCTTGTCTATACTAGCCTACTATGCATCCGTCCTGTTGATTTCCAACTTTGGCATTCAAGGCACCCATTATGATATTTACGTCAGAATTCTTGCATTTCTTGAAGGCTTTCTCTAAATCATTATAAAATTCATCAATGCTGTCATCACTACTCTCTGCTGTTGGTGCATAAACCTGTATAACGTTGACATCAAAAGGTCTTCCACTCAACTTCACCAGTAACACTCTGATGCAGTCCAATATCCTTTGATCGATTTTGATCTCTCTGTATCCATTATAATTGATACTCATCGCTTTTGTTTCTCTCCATCAGAATAGATTATTCTATATTCCTCAGATGTTGTAATGCTCATTTCTGTCCATTTGGTCTCACATATACCTAACAGGTTAATATTTAATATTTTCATTTCATTCTTACTGTTATCAAATTTTCCATCCCCACTCATAGTTCTTGCATTCCACGTTCCTACTTTCAATGATGATACTCTTTTGCAATCAGTCGCCTGATGACTGTCTGGAGTCACCTGGTGCACATGACTACCCCTACCGGGCGAGGCTGCTCCCATTTACGGCGTTTCTCTGATTATCGATAAGACTGCAGTACATGATATTCTTGGCATCTGGAAAGAAGGTAGTTTGCGATTGCTTTCCTTCCTAGCAGTGACCATACTGGTCGATGACCGTAGCCATTGTCTCCCCCACCCCCCCCCCCCAAAAAAAAAGAGATCCTCTGCCTAAAGTCGTGAAGACCATAACCTACAACTATCTGTTGGCTGCTCTTCAACTCCATCCATCACCTGTACCCATGGCTTCACGTAACCCTGATGGGGAGGCTAAACGGGTACTCCACCTTGCCCAAGGGTGTCCCGTAGGCTAGCGGAGGGAAGGAGGCACCTTACCTCTCCTTTGATAGGGAAAACCGCCACTCTAACAGAATGGTATAGAAAACCTAATAACCTCATTCCAAAAGAATAGTGAAAATCACAACGTACATCTGAACATAGCAAAAACACAGGTAATACATACAGATAAAACTACTATGGAGAAAGAAATATATGTTAATGAAGAAAAATTGGAGGTGGTGGAAAATTTCTAATATCTTGGGTCATTGATTACCAACAATGGTGATACAATGAAAGAAATTAAAAGACGAATATCTATTGCTTTTTAAAAACTAAAACAACTGAATAAATTGTGGAGTGGAACAGAAAGAACTACAAATATTAGATTTTTAACAGCATGCATCATTCCCATTGCAAACATACGCCTGTGAGACCTGGACACTTACTAAACAAGCTGAACAGCGCGTAAATGCCTTTGAATATAAATGTTATAGACGGGTTATAAGAAAATCTTGGATAAAGAAGAGAAGAAATGCATTCATTCTTCAAGAGCTGAATATTGAAGAAGGTTGGCTATTAAAGACGATAAAACAAAGAAAATAGAAATAGTTTTGTCACTTGTAACGTCATGAAAGTTCGAAGAGAACAATAATGGAGGGGTATATGCCTGGGAAAAGAGGAAGAGGACGGCTAAAAAGATGGGTGCAGGATGTGGCGGATGATCTCCAGCTGGGTGTTTCGGACGCGAGATATCTTGTTTATGATCGAGAGGTTTTCCAAGGTTGTTATGGGAGGGAAGGAGCGAGGTTCTGCAATTGATTGAGTGATTGATTGATTTAGGAACCGACATCAAAGCATTCGGGACATTCCCATAAGCGCTCCGTCCCCATCCTCAGCAGCCAGCGAAGAGTTCCAACACGTGATCCCACAACCATGTCTGTCTTGTCATGCATCAATACTCCACCAAGTTTTGCCGAGCCAGCCAATCTGTCCGCCTGTTCATTCCCTAGCACACCGCCGGCATGCCCCGGAGAAAAGATCCAGGTGATTCTTGCTACCCGTGACCTCCGAAGCGAAGCAAGCCACTCTGCACAAAGCCTGCCTGTCCTCACCATGCTTTCTGAGTCAGTTACAATCACAATGTGTGTATGTATCGTGTTCTCTATCCAGCGGAAAGCTGCATTGACCACCTCCATTCTTAAGCTAGATGTTGTTTCACCAAACGTCGACCATTAGGTTCTGCAAAGGACATGTTATTGAATGAACGGACGAATGATTGAATGAATTAATGCAGGCTTGGGCTCCGCTCACCTCTCCCTATATCTGCTGCCGAGCGCCGTCTTGTACCAATCGATAGCGACTTTTGTGGCCATTTGACTTCGGACATTTCTGGATCCTAGTGATCGCTACAGAGTCTCGTAGCGGGCGAGAACTGGGAGCGGTTCGTCTCCCGCTGGTGACTTGCGGGATAACTGAGCCGGCCGCTCAGAAAGCAATGGCAAACTACTGAGCGTAATCTTGCCAAGAAATCAACATACAGCTGAAAGATGATGATGTTGACAGCGATGTCCTGTAAAAGGATATGCGAATTTTAAAAAAAAAAAAAAAAAAAAAAAAGTGATCGCTAGGCTGTAGTCAGTGACCACCCCGCAATGTCACGGCACAAGTGCACTATTCTTACTTGGTGGAATGGCTATTGGGTCGGTGTGATTAATAATAGAGCTGCCCGACAATGTTAAAATAAACTATATTCAATATACAATCCACAGTTGACCGAGGAAGCAGAACAAAAGGTAAACAGATCAAGAGAACTTGTAGAAGACATTCTTGCTAGCAATAAAGGTACGTCTCCATCTCTATACATGACAGTGAAACAAAATAATGTGATTCCTTAACATCATTATATTTTAAGTGAATGCGCTAGTTGAATATTATGAACAATATTAACTGTATATTTTAATAGAAAAATAATATTTACAATTAGTGTTAGAAATTGTAACACGTATAACAGGTCAGAGGGGAAAAACCAAACACCCAAGACGCTTTTAAACTCCTTGAAGAGTAATGGGTACATCGTGCCAGCCACATACCTTTAGATACCAAATATGTGATGTGACGAATACGAATTTCCGGGCCTTTTCCTGGTATCCATTTTAAGCTGAGTAGGCCTGGAAGAACGGGTCAAGTTTTTAAAATGCCCGTCTCAATGGGGATTCCCACTGATACGGCAAGCAAACATGTTATACATTCTTCTACAGCGACTTCCCATTTATACGTAACCGATAGTAATTAACATGAGAAGAGACTCTTCTTTGTTTTTCCTCTGCCCGTTCTCCACTCATCACCTCCAACTTCTCTTCCCCACCTCCCCCTCCCCCTTTTACTTTCCATTCGAGCATAGGCAATGGACCAATTTTTCACCAAGACATCCGTCTTTTGCCATTTGCTGCAACACACTCTATGTTATTCATATCTATCTGTAATTCTCTCCTCCCTGTGTTTATAATCATCTTTAGATTTGTTCATGGTTGAATAGATTTTGCAACTAGTTTTCTAAGGGGTGAAGAGCTAATCCCATGTCAACGCACCTTGGGTCTGACATGGTTGGTTGCAGTGCTACTATTCTTTGCTTTCCATTTGGGTGCTGGTAACAGGGACACCAATTCCATTAATCAAAATCATGCTCTCTCTCTCTCTCTCTCTCTCTCTCTCTCTCTCTCTCTCTCTCTCTCTCTCTCTCTCTCTCTCTCACTCACTCACACACACACACACACACACACACACACACACACACACACACACCACCCCCCATTCGGAAGCAAAGCCAGGTTGAACGTTTTATTGAAATTATTGTTTTTATTCTTCTAGTTGTGTACGGAATAACAACTGGTTTCGGAAAATTTGCCAGGATAACAATAGAAAAAGACAAGCTCGTGTAAGTAAACATATTTATTTGTCACAAACAACTTCGAATATGATCAAAGTCGAGAAAATACGAGGTACAATTTAGTGAACGATAATATTCGTCAATTAAAGGGACATACCTTTGTTTTTGACAGAGGGTACTACTGTGGGAAAAGCCAACAAACCCATTCGTATCGCCCTAACATTTTTGTTCGGTGCACCTCTAATAATATTCGCCTCGCGTTAGTCATATCTCAATATGGGTTGATCTTATCTGTGAGAATATAACTACAACTGTACAGCCAAGCATCCGTTTCAGTGGATTCTTGTCTTTGCTGCTTTTGGAATTAATCTGTGTTCCCTGATTTCAAGCATTCATATAATTAATGATATTAGGGGTAGGAAATAATCTATTTTTTTTCTATATTTGCAGTTTAATGACAACACTGGTCTACACACATTTTGGTGCTTTAAATTGTATAGCTGTTCTTGTGTCATGTTGTGTTGCTGATTCCAAAAATGTGATCAGATTCTTTTCTATCAGCTCTAGTTTTTGAGATAACTAAAATGACTTTCTTAGTAGGGTAATTGATATGTCTAGAGTAGCCTAGAGCCTAGAGTTAGGTGCCATCAGTGGCATTTTTGACTGTAATTGGCATTCATATTATATGCAATTATTGTGCATTAATTGCCTTCATATAAAACACACACAAAAATTTATTAAAACTTTATCACCAGCATTTATTGTAATCCGTAGTCAACACACAAAAAGCTTCTTTTCAAGGACTTCCTGGAATGTGATATGACCGGACCGTCATGCCTAAGGATACCATAGTAATCTGCCATCATATGGTCATCCCCAAGTCCCAAAGTCTTCCATTGTTGTTATGTCTTGGTGAAATCTTTCATCTTGCTTCTCACTAAAGTAGCCAAGATTCTAGTGAAAGAAATGTATATGGTTATGAAGGTAGTGCAATGTTATGCTCATGTTGCATCCAAGCTTACAACAATTCTACAGCATGTATTCAACTAATTCAGAATAATTGTCTGCTTTAAAGTTACCCAGAAAACTTTGCAAAACTAAAACAAATGATGACCAGGCTGTGAACTCTGTTATGGTCATCGAATCAATAAAATGTGGATCGTTTATTAACTTAATTTGAGGTCCATCAAAAATTCCAGCTGTAAGTTTGTCTCATTTGCCACATGGAAGATATGCAAACCTGTTAAGGTGTGACTTATCTGTTGTTGCCCATGCTACAATACTGTTCTCAAGGACTGGCCTCACTAGTCCAATATATAGCTCTATGAGAACTTTCTCATCTATGTTGTACCAGCAATAGATTGCATTATTGCCATTCGTTGTCTTAATCTTGTTTGATTTGTCTCAACATTAGTTTGCCACGTCAGGCGACGATAAAGGTTAGATATTTCTTCCCCTGATGTATTTTTCTATTCACACATAGCTTAGATGTAATTTGTTTGAGAGTTAGAAAACCGCACATGTTGTTTTTGCTTCATTGGACTATAACAGCCATGTTTTTTTTTACCTCATTGATCTCCACTAGCCATGTTTTTGACCAAATCTCGAGCATTAATAGAGCTTACCGAATCCCGTTGTGGGCTATACTAATATATTATTAAGAAGTTCACATGAGTAAATCGTCTGCATAGAAAGGACTGTGTGTACTTTGGCTGGGACATTTGCGCGGGCGATTTGGAAGCAGAACACCTTGCGTTGATTTTTAACTATGGTATGAGTGTCAGTCGTTCAGAAAGCAATGGCCAACTACTGAACGTAAACTTGCCTAGTAAATCCCAAAAATGCTGAAGTTTATTGCAACGTCCCGTAAAAGGCATGCGACTTATTAAAGGAATAATGTTGGCGAAAGAAGCCCATCCTTGGAGGGCACCTTAGTTTTAGTTAAATGTTAGTTGCATATCCTTTACAGGGCGCTTGCAGTCAAGACCAGCATTGTTTGCTGTTGTTGATGTCTTTGGAGGGCTGGCCGAGTGGCTAGAACGCCGGATTCTCCTTCAGGAGACCCGGGTTCGAATCCTCGGTAAGGTATGGGATATTTTCCTGTCGGGGGCAAAAAGAAAATACTAACCTGTACAATTCGCGGCGACTGCACTAGCCAGACGGCCTTAATTCCTCAGGCTTAAAGACCTCCCTGACATACACCGCAAGGCACAATATTGGCAGTAAATGACAGTTTGACAGTTGATGTCTTGGCAAGTTTACGTTCAGTAGTTTTCCATTGCTTTCCAAGCCATAGAAACCGTTGAGTATTTTGTTATATAAGCTACGTAAGGTCACGTGGCTGGCGTCACAAAACGGCGCCATATTGTGAATATGACTTCTAAAGGGTGCTAACTCTGTTTATACCAGCAGCAACTCTTTGTTTCTAAGTTGAGCTAACTCTGTTTCTACGAGAAGACAATTCATTGTTTCTAAGAGAAGACAATTCGGTCGGTCTATTTTTTGTTTTTAATTTAAAGAAGATCTGGTGGTCGGTCGAGCGGGTGATTCGTATGCCTCTCTCTCTCTCTCTCTCTCTCTCTCTCTCTCTCTCTCTCTCTCTCTCTCTCTCTCTCTCTCTCTCTCTGTCTGTGTGCGCGCGCGTGCGTGCGGTCGGGGATTTGAACCCGCGAACTTGTCATCACCGGGCGGTGTAAGTATTATCAGTGTTTGTGTAAACACGTCGACAGTTCAGTGTAAACACATAGTTCGAGGTCAGATCGGCTATAGTAATTAACAGCGACTTGGAATATACTAGGCAGAAAGTAAATAAATACCCCATACAAAATGTCTACTTTTAGTGCGACCTCATAGCGGCGATACCATTCGGAGACGCCATGATCCCGCTACTAAGACCGGTCCCTATCTTGGACGAGCTCTCGACCTCAACGTTTGGCATTTACGACAAACCTCACTGCGTGCCGCTGAGTCGTTATTCCTTCGACACCGTGGAAATAATTGTAACCACCGATATGGGCACAAAGATCACATTCACCACCGGAACTTCAATGTCGACGTTACATTTTCGAGTTCGGAAACATTCAGACCAAGAATAATGATAAAATACATGGCATAGCGTCGAAGTCCCAACATGTACAAAGACTTTTACTGCAACCAAGCTGGACATGGAACGCCAATGTTTATGGGTGTCAGAGAGGTCGAGGTATTGGTAGTTTCTTCAGTGGACTCGGTCGTACGATTCTACTCTGGCTAAAAACAGGCGGTGAGGTCTTACTCAGAGAAGTTGTCGATACGGGTCTGCGAGTGGCCCAAGACGCGCTAGCTGGTAGGAACGTTGGGAATCTTTTAAAGACCACCGTTAAATAAGCGTGTCAGCGTTTACTGTAAGGACTCTCCAGCATGTTAACCAATCGGGACGCGGTATTAGAAGAAAGAGACAACCAGCGCCACCTGGTGAGCCTAGTAAACGTATAAAACTGACCACCGCACCCCGCACCTCGAAGGTCTCACAAGAAGAAGCAAGAGCACTCGGATATTTTACATGATGGCTCTAATTCACTCGTCGCGCGCACGTTATCGTCATTCGCATCTGCGAGTGCGAGCGCTAACAAGACAAGTCACCTGAACAAGTCAAGCAACCTGATACGGAGGAAATGGCACGTCGCAAGAACACAAACAGACACGTGGCATCCAAGATGTGCAGCGTGGGAGCCGACAAGAAAATGAGCGGAGAGAATCTACCTGCGAGCTGCAGCAAACAACAAGAACCTCAAACAACTTCTAACGAAGCTACCACGGGGAAGGACGACGACAACCCACCACAAACAAGAGCCAAACCTACTGAGAAGCAGAGAGAGGAGAAAGACACCAGAGTCGGAAGCACCGACTCCGCGACAATCAAGCGGATTGTCAAGCGTATTCAAGAGGAGCTGTCAGACGAACAAATCACGAAGCATCTACAAGAAGAGAATATCAACATCCGAATCTTGAAGGTGGAGCGGATTCTAACGTACTCAAAGATCCGTACTACGCAGGCGGTGGTGACGACTGAGGGCAGCGATATACCAAGCCAAGTATCGATAAACAAGAAAATACAACAGCCGGAAGGATTCATATCAAGAATCACTCAATGTTCTAGATGCCAGCGGGTCGGACACAGCAGAGCAACATGTCGCAGTAAGACGAAAATCTGCTGATACTGCGCCGATCAACACGCCTTCACGGAGTGTCCGCTGGCCAAACATGACACGGACATCCGAGCACCCAACAACAATAGAAAGTGCGCCAACTGCCTGGGCAAACATGGAGCAAGATACTTGGGCTGTCGGTACCTGCAAAGACATAGAGACGCCTTAAAGTTCGCAATTACCACAAAGACACCATTCAAGGAAGCATATGGTGGGGGGGGGGGGGGGGAGAGAGACAGCCACGGGTATATCACAAGCTGAAAGAGATCAACTTTAAAAACAACAAGTCAAGGCACAGCTGACACCGACTCCGACCAGCGACAACGAAAAACTACTGGCGGAAATAAAGTAGACCCAACAAAACATCAAACAAGAGGTGGAATATATGGTACAGACGACAAAGAAATAATGAAGAGATCCTACACGCAATTAAAGCAGGGAGAGAAATACTAAGAAATGAAAGGAGGATAACCCAAAACAAACCAACAGACACCACGGAAAAGATAACAGAGAAGCCGCAAGATGAAACCCAATAAAAGACCGAACCGGAACAGCAAGCAAAAGCCAGAAGCTCGATCACGACGCCCAAGAAATTCAAGAGGAAGCCAGTATCCCGCCAGACATCTGAAGAAAACCGAGATGAGTACCACAATGACGGCATGGGGGAGACCTCCTCACCCCGACCATATACCTGGGTGGATCATTCATTCATTCATTCAGTAGCATGTCCTTTGCAGAACCTCGCTCCCATAACAACCTTCCGGAAAACTTCTCGATCACAAGCAAGATGTCCCGCGTCTGATACACCCATATGGAGATCATCCGCCACATCCTGCACCCATCTTATCTTTGGCCTTCCTCTTCCTCTCTTCCCAGGCATATACCCTTCCATTATTGTTCTCTCCAAACTGTCGTGATGTTTCAAGTGACCAAAATACTTCAATTTTCTTTATTTTATCGTCTTTAATAGCCACCCCTCCTCAATATTCAACTCTTGAAGTATGGATGCATTTGTTCTTTTCTTTACCCAAGATATTCTTAGAACTCGTCTATAACATTTATATTCAAAGGCATGTATGCGCTAAAAAGACCAAATAAAAAGTCCTTATAAGGACTACAACCAGTCAAGCCAGACGAGCCAGGAACCTTCACTAACCACTACTAAAGAAACCACCAGAGGAGAAGGGAACAAAGGGCAGCCACCGACCAAACCCCCAGCTGACGTCAAAGACACAAACGTTTACATAGCCAGTCCGAGATAGGACTTACTCGTAGGAACGCACAAGACAAGAAACAGGATAAAAATACCCACAAAAACCACGGATCTCAAAAATAACCAAAGCTGAGGAGGCAGGTTAGACGAGACTGAATTTTTTTTTTTTTTTTTTTTTTTTTTTTTTGTAATTGGAATTGAAATTGGAATTCACCCTCATTCATGCGAATGTCTTCATTCTGATTTGGATATGTTTAGCATACCACCCACGCAGACCGCCGCAAAAGAGGTCAGTTTCTGGAGATACACCCACTCGCGTCTCTGGGACCAGGAGCAAAGAGAGAATTTGCCATCTCTGGTGCCAGTGAAGAGTATCTGGATCTGTTTAATACCTATTTACATGTTAGAGCTAAAGTCACAATGCCCAATGGCGACAAACTAACACCCACAGCCGAAGTTGCTCCAGTCAACTATTATTCGCACAATTTATTTTCTCAAGTGGATGTCACCCTGAAGGACACGCTAAATACCCCCATTGAAAATACATGTCCGTACAGAGCCTACTTGGAAGCGACGCTGAATCATGGGGAGGAAGTCAAGAAGAGTTTCCTCTCAGCCGCAGTTTATTACTATGATACGGCCAAATTCCTAGATGAGACGCAAGGCGATAACAACAAAGGACTAAGAACACGACGTCAACTAGCCAGTGAGAGTCAAGAAATAGATATGATGGGACGATTACACGCCTATATTTTTGTGCAAGACCGCTACATGATAAATGGCATGGATGTGAAAATTAAATTGACTCCAACGAAATCCACCTTTACCTTAAAGGGCCCCGATGGATAGATTGGATATTCACCATTCACGCTACGCTGATGGTTCGTAAAGCCAAACTAAATCCGACCATCGCTCTCGCCCACGAGAAAGCCTTGAGGAGTTCTAATGCTGTACACGTACTACACATTAGAACCGACCAATCATTTCTCTTCTGTAAATGTTTGTTAATATACTTGACACAGCATTACGGTCCGATGTGTTTGTATGTTTATTATTTGACCTATGCAGGTTTAATATAAATTATAAGACCTATGGTGCTATCTCAATGGTATGATACGAATTCTGTCCGTTTTCCATAGTTGTAGGTTCATGTGTATGATAGACATAACTAATGGAGACACTTTTTGTGTGTGGAGTGTCTAGTTGGTCATGCGTTGAATTACACTTGTTCCTGCAGCGAGGCGGTGTCGTCATTTGGAGGTGGCAGGTTCGAATCCCCGTCGGCAACTATAGGAATAATATACAGAGTGACTGTGAAAAATAAGTACAATGCAATGGCTAAAGTACAGAGTATAAATGAACAATGGGAAATGTTAAGGGACTCTATTCATCACATTAGGAAAGAAATATTACCAGAGAGAAGCCAAATAGCTAAGAAAAAATGGATGAATGAAAACAATCTTAATGCTGATGGACAAAGGAAAACAGAGTAAAAATGACAAACAAATACGCTAAGATAAATAAAAGATAAATGTGTGAAGGCAAAAGAAAGTTGGTTAAATGAGCAGTGCAAAAAAAAATAAATTGAATTAAATTCCATTAAAGACACACAAAAATATGCACAGACAAATCAGTGAGCTCACGGGAAGGAAGATAAGAATAAATACAGGGTGTTTGAAATCAAAAACAGGAAAGATATTATTGGAGGAAGGTGCTATAATGAAGAAGTGGAATGAGAATGTAAGAGAATTCTTCTTCTTCTTCTTCTGCGTTCATCCGGAGTTTTTTTTTTTTTCTTTTCCGGACGTGATTGCTTTGTGCCTGTTTACAGCAGAACTGTGTTCTTGCGCCGTTAGGCCGACACATCCGTCTTCTGCGGGCATTTGTTGACCGGGTTAACCTTCCCGGGGTAAGAGAATTATATGATGGAGAAACTGGAAAATTAACAGAAGAAAGTAACTTAGAAGGTCCATCTATTCTAAAAGAAGAAGTCGCTGACGCTGTAAAATATCTGAAAAAAAGGAAAACATCTGTGCCAGATGAAATCACAATAGAAGAATTAGAAGTATTGCGAGAATTTGGAGTAGATATATTAACAAAATGTTCAATGATATTTACAGCAGTGGATATTTACCGAGTGATACGCTGAAATATGTATTTATAGCTTTACCAAAAAAGACCAGGAGCAATTGAATGCGACGATTTCCGTTCAATTGACCTCATAAAACATATCACTAAGCTTCTACTCAGAATCATAATGAGAAGAACAAGAAAGAAAATAAAAATGGAAATTAGTGAAGAACAGTATGGATTTGTGGAAGGAAAGAGCACAAACAATGCAATATATACATTACGGACACTAATAGTAAGGTCAATATCTGGGAATCACATTTGACAGCATCCTGTCCTTCAAGGATCATGTGGAGACGGTTGTGATAAGATCTCAAAAGCGACTCAGCGCACTTAAAACTATGGCTGCAATGGACATAGAGCAGAGAATGCTTTTCAGACTATACCAGCACTTGATCCTCTCAGCGATTGATTATGGACTAGGACTGCTCACTGTCTCAAAGAGTCAGCTGGTGAGATTGGAGCGCATACAGAACGAGGCTATGCGGGTCATTCTGGGATGCACCAGAGACACCCCAGCGGTGTGTATGCGGTACATCCTTGGTTTGCCGACTGTTGCTGGTAGGCTCAAGGTGATGCAGGCGAAGGCATACCTCAGAGCAGCTGCTGACACCGTTGCACGAGGCGCTGGACGCAGTTAAGGGCCAGCGACTGATAAGAGGGAAATCATGGATGGCTCAGTCGGAGGATACGATCAGATAGGTGTGCATCTTGGAGAACATAGGCGAGGAGAGGATTGGGTCAGAGTGCCAGTGGAGCAGTTAGACTTGTGCAGAGTTATAATCACATTGAGCCGGGAGTGCAGGGAGTGGCCAGCAGGGGCCACTGAAGTGGAAATCCAGCAACTAATTCAGGATAATGCTCGCCCGGGTGATGTGATTATCTACACAGATGGTTCGGAGTTGAGATGTAGTAGAAGTGCCTGGGGTTTCCTGACAAAGGCTAATGGTCGACGTTTCCTGGCATATGATACCACAACATCTAGCTTAAGAATGGAGGTGGAGGCAGTCAGTGCAGCTTTCCGCTGGATGGAGATTACGATACACACATACATCGTGATTGTAACTGACTCAGAAAGCATGCTGAGTAGGGTCAGGACTGGCAAGCTTCGTGCCGAGTGGCTTGCTTCGCTGCGGAAGTCACTGGTGACAATCATCGTCTGGATATTTTCTCCGGGGCATGCTGGTGTGCTGGGCAATGAACAGGCAGACAGATTGGCTGGCTCTGCAAAACTTGGTGGAGTATTGATGCATGATTTAGGCAGAGAATTGCGGCCTTGTGGGAGCACGTGTACACCTCGGAGGAGCAAATTGATCACCATGGTCTGACAAGAATGCGACAGCGAGGAGTGACGAGGGGACCTGGCCGACGCTCGACTCTTAGATGAAAGGCGAGACGCACATATAATCAGATTGCTACTGGTACTATTGGAGTTGGAACTCTTCGCTGGCTTCTGAGGATGGGGACGGAGTGCTTATGGGAATGCCCCGAATGCTGTAATGTCGGTTCCTAAATCAATCAATCAATCAATCAATCGTCGCTTCAGAGGTCACAGATTGTGAGAATTGTATGGATATTATGCCCTGGCAATGCGGGGGTGCAGGGGAATGAACAGGCTGATAGGCTAGCAGGTTATGCACCTCTAGGTGGTAGATGTCCTATGGACAATGCGGAGGTGGTCGTGCGCTTGTGGGACCAGGTGGAGAAGGCGGAGGAACAGATTGAGAATCCATATGTGGAAAGAGTTAGATTGCGGGGGGTCCGCAGGGATATTTCAAAACTGAGAGGGAAGACCAAAAGAACTTTTAATCAGATTGCGATGGGAACTATTAGTAGCATGACTCTTCGCTGGCTGTTGAACGAGGGGACGGAGCACGTATGGGAATGTCCTGAGTGCAGTGATGTCGGTTCTTAACTTAACTCAACTCAACTCAACTTTCAATTTGTATGACAGCTTGCTATTCAATATATGTTTCGTTACAAGTCTAGCGTCTTTCCCCAGCAATATGTAGATCTGCTAACATCTTTATTATGTCAATATTTCTTACGCTATTGAAAACCTTTGTGCAGTCAGTGAACCAAACACATAGCGTGAACTTGGATTTAAGTGTGGGTTTGGCAAGAAGGGTCTACGAGGGAAAGAATACGACGTGTTTCCAACCAGCGTGATACTGAGACGTTCAGCTTAGTGGAGCTAAGTTGGGTTGAGTCACTCGGGACATTCCCATACGTGCTCCGTCCTAATCTTTAACAGCCCTTAGCTAAGAGTTCCAATACTAATGGTACCTGTTGCATTCTGATTATTTGTCCGTCTGCCTTTCCTCGGAGTACTTAATGTCTGCATCCTCTTGTCTCTTTCTACTGAAACATTTCCTGCAGACTAGGGTGATTTATTTGTTCCTCCACACTATATACAAGATCCCAAAAAGGCCATGACCACGACTGCCTTATCATGCATCATTAAACCACCCAATCTTTCAGCCTGCTCGTTTCCCCACAACATAAGCATGTCCAGGAGAAAAGATCGAACAAATGTTCTATATATATATTTTAATATTTTTCAAATTGAAGCATGCCACTCTGCGTGAAGCATCTTTGTCAGCATGTTCTGTGAGTCCGTTACAATCAAGACATGCGTGTGCTGTTTGTCCTCCAACCAGCGAATTGACCCCCCTCCTCCTTCCTACCTTTATTCTCAGATTAGATATGGTATCATATGCCAGACTCGCCTGCACAAAGCACTGTTCAATAACCTTTGCTATTAACAGCTGGAAACATTTGTTGTTGTTGTTGTTGCCTATAAGTCAAGAGCCATCCTCGTGGATGATTACATCACCTTGGCGTAAATTGTCATGCATCAATTGTTGCACTCTTATTCAGCCTACTACTAGCCAATCCCTGTTATCCCGGTCCAATGTGATTATGACCCTATACAGGTCTGACATCCCTCTGGCATTCTGACCCAGTCCTCTTCTCTCCCAATGTTCTCAAGCATGCACACTTCTCTGATTGTGTCCTCTGCCTGAGTCATCCATGATTTTCTTCTTATCAGCCTGTGTGGCCCTTATCTGTGTTCATGGCTTCATGCAGTGTTCCTTGGAGATATGACTTTGCGGGGTACGAGCATCTATTAATTTTCCCGGTATGCTATGTTGTCGATTCTAAATTAATCAGTCAGCAAGTAAAGGTAAAGGACTCCTTCCACGTTGATAACTCACTGGGTGTATGGTGCTAATCACATATTTTATAGACCAGTCGGGACTTGATGGGTAATGTGCTCAATATCACACCGGCCTCCTTTACTTCACAGAACAATTTTTGCGTCGATCTTAGGATGGGACGACCTGGGTTCCCCGGCCCATTTTTTCGCAAAAAAAGCTTTGGTGATTCGAACATAGTATGCACGATCGTGGCTGCTGGATATTTTATGCTTATACCATACTTTTAGACTTGGATGGTACTAACATGTCCACTGTTGTTTGTACACTTAATGAATACTGCATCTACGAGTTATATAACACATAATATTTTTTTTATCAAGACATGTATTTTAGTTTATCATAAAAATATTTTGCAAGAGTAAGCTGATGTGTCTTATTTCATACATATGTGTCAATGTTTTATTTTTCGCCCTGTTGCAGAGAACTTCAGGAAAATCTCATCCGGTCTCACGCTGCAGGTTTGTTTCTTACACATAAGATGTGGTTTCAACCAGTATTAAGAAAGTTACAAGGGAAATATATAGGATATCAGATAACGCGCTAGACACTAGAAGACTTGAAATCTTCCGACACACTAGTCATCGCATGTAGGTTCTCGCGTACTGCGGTGCCTCAACAAAATAGATAGTGTATGAAGAATGGAGAACGGCGGAAAACACCTTTAGGCCTTTAGGAAAAAAGCCTTTAGGCTTTGGACAGAGTGGCATAAAGGTTGCGACTCCGCCTCTGGCTCTTCCAGACCTGGTTTATTTCATGGTCATAACTGTGTGTACTGGTTTATAAAATAAGAAACGAGTGGTACACTGCTATGCCACGATATTGGAGTAAATATGGGTTAGCCTTCTCGGACACATTACAGGACCCGCGCACGCTAAAAATCCTTCGGTATATGGACATTCGAAATAGCGCGCTGAATAGGCCTCTGCCAAGGCTAAATATCAAAATTTAAAACACCTATCCATAAAACGAATATTTTTATCATGTGTGATCAAAGTCTACACAGATTTGGATCCACGCTGGTGCCACGAAGTTCCTACACTGTGCTGAAATTCACCTTGCTTCATCTATAAACGGGACTGGAGTATTTATGGAGACGTGTTTGCACACGAAACCAAATCAAACCCAGGAATAATAAATTTGGGTTCACGAGAAGATTGATACAGGCTTTTATTCTATTTTATAGAACACAAAAAATTAGGAAAAACGCTGTGCCTTGATGCAGGCTTGTTCCAACTGGTGGTTTCAAAATGTTTGCTTTCCTCCAGCTTTTTTAAGGGTGAGGTGAGACACATCGGCAAATTGTTGATAGGAAGTTATACTTCCATTAACGCGTGTAGAAATGCGACTCTTTCTAGTTGTGAATGGGGTGCGAAGAAGGCAACATGGCGGCTAGGGCTTCCATAAGGGGTATAGTGAACCGAGGGGGTGGAGGCAATGACATGTCTTGAAGCTGCGTACATAATCCAGATGCAAAACATGACATATGGAAGTTATAGCCTGGGTAGGTACTTGTAAGATAGATAACGAGGGGAAACAAATTCATGGAAGGGGCACTGTTTCCGATGATTAGAAGCTGATTATTGATGCTTGCTCCAGGTATAATTTTACTACCAGATGTATGTTTTTGCTTTTGTATCACCTTATATTTGCTTCTGACATGTTAAACGTTTATCTTATCATCATAATCATGTGCTTCGCCAATAAGCGTGGGCGGTCATGTTTCGTCATCTCACACGATCGCCAGAGTCGTGGATCAGTTCTGTGTTCTTGTCTTGACCACACCACGTGGCCAAGCCATCTAGGTATTCACGTCTTTGCCTTCCCCTTGGTTTTTCCCCTTCAATATTGCCAGTTGTCACCAATTTCTTCAATTCATGTCTTCTCATAACGTGTCCAAAAATTTGTGACTGTCTACGTCTAATTTGTCTAATCAGTTTACTGTTTTCATTTGTTTTATTGTAGGATTTGGTCATTGGTTTTTCTGGTTTATCTTACATGACTGCTAAATCAAAACTGATCAGTGTATTTATCACTTAAATACTACGAATTTGTGATCCCATGTTAGTTTTTTTTTTTATTTAGCAAGACATTGAACCTGGTCCTCGGGAAGGTTAACCCGGTCAACAAATGCCCGCAGAAGTCGGATGTGTCGGCCTAACGGCGCAAGAACGCAGCTCTGCTGTAAACAGGCACAACGATGTCACATCCGAAAAAAAATCCGAATGAACGAAGAAGAAGAAGAAGAAGAAGAAGAAGAAGAAGAAGAAGAAGAAGAAGAAGAAGAAGAAGAAGAAGAAGAAGAAGAAGAAGAAGAAGAAGAAGAAGAAGAAGAAGAAGAAGAAGAAGAAGAAGAAGAAGAAGACGAAGAAGAAGAAGAAGAAGAAGAAGAAGAAGAAGAAGAAGAAGAAGAAGAAGAAGAAGAAGAAGAAGAAGAAGAAGAAGAAGAAGAAGAAGAAGAAGAAGAAGAAGAAGAAGAAGAAGAAGAACCTGGTCCAGCATCCAGTGATGCCATGAATCTTTTTTTTTAAATCTGACTAGTATGACACCCAGCGCTGTAAAAAGGGTTCTGAGTCACTGTAAGAAATTTCCAGAAAGTGGAATGAACAGGCGGCCAGGACAGAAACTGATCACCGCACTTGATCACACCATGTTGAATATTATCTGCCATGAAATTACTTAACATTACCACTATGGAATGTAAAAAATCTCATATGTTTTAAGTACTGTAATGTCAAGTCAATTTCCTACCACACACACACACACACGCGCGCGCGCGCACGCACGCACGCACCCACCCACCCACACACGCACCCAGCCACTCACGCACGCATGCACGCACACACACACACACGCACGCATGCACGCACACACACACACACACACACACACACACACACACACCTCTAGGTAAGTGTTTATATGGATTTCTGCTTCAATGTATACATGTATATATGTGATAACATGAAAGAAATAGTAATTATGGAGTTTTCGGACCAGATTTATAAACGTGTCCTGGGCTTCTAGGTCGACCCAGTCTAAATTGGATAGATTTAGAAAAAACATTTGATAAAGTTTGGAAGGAAGGACTGAAAGTAAAACTGCAAAAAAATGCATGTTTGTGGGAAAATGTATAAATGGATCAGCCACTATCTTGAGAACAGAACTGGCAGGACAAAAGTACAAGGACAAACCAGCAAAATGATGATTTTGAAGCAAGGTGTCCCCCTAGGAGGAGTTCTTTCACTAACATTATTCCTAGCATATATAAATGACATCACATAAAATTATCCAGCTAGAGTACACACATCCTCCTATGCAGATGACCTAACCATATGGACATCTGAAGAATATATTAGTACAGCTAACAGCAGAATACAGCAAGCCTTATTAGCGCTAGAGGACTGGTCAAAATCATGGCTAGTGAAGATAAGTGAGGAGAAAACAACATGCGCAGTGTTCTCCCTCTCAAATAAAACTCAGCAACCTAAGTTGTCATTGAATGGAAAAATTATTGCGCCATGAAGAAAATCCAAACTATCTAGGAGTCACCTTTGATCGTCGCCTGACATGGAAGACACAGGTTGAGAAAAATTGAACAAGAGTAAGACAAAGAATGGAAATAATGAAAAAGCTTGCTGGTACAACGTGGGGAGCAGGTGAGAAAGTTCTCAAGAAGTAATATACTGGACGGGTGAGGCCAGTACTGGAATATGGCATTGCATCTTGGGCAACAGCAGCTAAGTCAAACTTTAACAAAATAAGTAGAGTCCAAAATCAAGGAATTCGAATCATAACTGGAAGCCTGAAGACAACGCCTATTAATGAACTAGAAAAGATCACTTGTTTACAACCAATGCAGGATAGAAGAGATAGCAGAGCCCAGCTAGCAGGAAAATTCAGAAGATTCACAGACCACCCTATGTATAACAGGTTTAATGGTTTTGGAAAGGGAAGACTGAAGCGTGGCAACTTTGTAGAAACTGCAAAACGAAAGATTAGGGCAGATCCCATACTTAACATATCAACAGTCAAACCCATTTACAATGCACACAAGTTCCCAGCTTGGAGACAGCAGCAACTGTCTGAGATGATAGACAACATTCCTGGTATTGAGAAAAAGAACACTCAGAATGAAATCGAAAGAAGAAAAATAACCCTAAACTACATAAAAGAACATTACCCAAGCAGCAATTGGACCCATGCGTATACGGATGGATCAGCCAAAAATTCAATAGAAAATGGAGGAGGAGGAATTCTCCTAAATTTAAAAAATGAAATTTAAAAAATAAACAGTCAGTGGCAACTGGAAAATTTTCAAGTAACTTCAAAGCGGAGGTAGAGGCTTTGAAAACTGCAGCAGAAATGCTCTTGATGGAGGAAAATAAAGAGAAGCAAATAGCTATCTTCACAGATGCAAAGTCAGCTGTCTCAATACTGAAGAACAAAAACGGCACAGAACTAGCTGACCTAAGAGCAGCACTCCATGGCCTATGCCAGAAATCCAAAAAAGTTGTAATACAGTGGATCCCATCACATTGCAGTATACCTGGAAATGAAGAGGCTGACAGACTAGCAAAAGAGGGTGGACGACTACCACAGCCTGACATAGACATAACCTATAATGAGGCAAAGAGGTTTATAAAAAGCACTTATAGAACCAAATGGGAATCAGAGCATCCAGGCCACCAGAAGGATGATGCATATTACAAACTCGACAGGAGAGAACAAGTAGCAATCTTCAGACTCCGCACAGGACATAACAGGCTGAAATACCACTTGTTCAATAAACTTAAGATAGGAGATACCGATGAATGTAATTGTGGAACTGGTAAAATGACAGCTAAACATTTGCTGCAGGAGTGCCCAATATATGCAGACCAGAGAAAGATATTTTGGCCCACACCTGCTTCATTTGAGGACAAGATCTATGGAGACATCAACAAGCTCAAGTTGACTGCAGCTTTCTTTAACTACATTCAGGTTGACATTTGAAGGTGCATGAAGAAGTACTTAGACTGCCGCACTTCATACCACAGGTATGTCGGTAACAAAAACGTCCCAGAGGCATGGAATGGAATATTTCTTGGATAGCAAATCCATTACATGGAAAGTCCGAATCAAAAGCTCACTGTGTGGGCTTCATAAAAGGTGGAAAAAGTGTCTTTGTGGCACGAAATAGAATATTGCTTGGATAGCAAATCCAATACATGAAAAGTCCGAAATGAAAGCTCACTGTGTGGATGTCATCTGCAGACTGCATTCTTCTGGTTTCTAGAGGAACAGCCTATGGTGAACGGCAGGCCCAATATACGGAAGTGAGGTTAAGCAGCCATGTGCAGGACGTGACGATTCCTTGGGTGAGCCCAGTACCAGAGCGCTGTGTGTCGGCTCTGCAAGTATGGAATCCTCCTTGGATGGCTGCATGTGTTTTCATCACTCCTTGAGTCTCCATCCACAGCCATTGGGGAGCGACAACACGTTGAGGAGTAATCTGATATATGTTATGTATGCTGCTGTAGGGCTACATGTATACCCCAATTGACATACATGGAATCCACTTCAGCTGCCATAGCTCCTTCAATGGTGAAATTGTTCGTGTATGTTGAATTACGACAAAGAAAATCCACTGTGTTGGCATCTACAGGGAATACAATCGTGTTTCTACATATGTTTCTTGAGTTATCCCGTGCTACTATGAAGCGCTCGAACGTACTTAAGTGTTTCAGATGCAGCCTAAACCAAATTCTCCTCTGTGGATGTGACAGCCTCAGTTTAGAGAGGTAGCCTGTAAATCATCATGACAAGTGGCATCATTTTCATATGTCAATAACTCACGGCTGCTTTCATCCCCGTTTGTGATCGGCAAATTTACAAATTGACCCTAGGACCAAAGAGTCCCGGCTCACATGGGATACCAGAAGGGCAGAGTCCATTCTTAGGGTCATATATGTCATTATAACAATGACATTGTAACATGCACCTTTGTCCAAACCATCAATTGATACAATCTAGGTGTGTTGCTTTTGGAAACAGAACAGTCTCGAATAGACAGCTGAGCACCAAACATAGCAGTGAAGACATCGGTAATCTTTTTTTTATTTTACCTGTACAGTTTTGGGTAGTGACACAATGACATGATAGTGATTGGGTAATTCCACAGCAGATCCCGTTTTAGAGTTGTGGCAGACACAATGAAGTGTTGAAGGCTAGTTGCTTCCTTTGCTGCTTCTGTGTCCCTTACTTGAAAGTCATTTCTGGGACCTGTGAATGTATTTTCCATACTATAACTTCCCGAACACCCAACTGAAGATTTCATCATCTGTGTACTTGTGACATCCACCACCAAGTTATACTGGCCGATTTGTCGAGGAGGAATTCGCCCCGCTGAGCAGTCTCCATATAGCTTCATGTTAGTTTCGATGAACACACATTCATCACGTACACATCGCCGAATAATTTCTCCGTGTAGTCATCGTCCGACCTTTCGTCTTTAGTGACCAATCCTCCGTGTTACTGACCATCGTTCAACTGACTGCACCTGTCCTGAGTTGTCTTTAGTTGCTGTGTACCCGTCACTGATGTTTTAACCCTCTCTGGTCCTGCTAAAATATTTCGCCACTGTCGCTTTTTACGTTAACTCTATATTGAACATGGCGTACATTATTTACCCATCAGACCCGTGCCAGCGATAAGCCTAAATCTATAGCGAGAAGGTCCTGCCCGCAGCAATCGCAATCTTTTTTTCGGCCTTTATCCCGCCCCAAAGTGCCTACAGCAAAAACCACATTACTCCCTGCCATATCGTCGTTAATGCTTGAAGGCTGGCTCGTTATCCCACATACAGCGATAGGCACACATTCACTAAAGAGCTGGCACATGAATTGACAACTCACTAGTGGCCAGTGTACTTGAGACGTTTATTTTGGTAACCCGCGGTGGATCAAATTCCAGCACCAACCATGTCTGATCTTCGCTTTCTGCGTGATACTGCAAGCCGTTGTTTACACGCAAGGCAAATGTCCGGGGTCCCTACTCTCTAGGTCGCCCCTGGCGTCATGATCTCAACATATTCGTCGCTGTCAATACTCAATTGAAAATGTAGAAACAAATGTCAACAACTTAGAAAAACATGGCCTGTCGGCATCTGTCGTTGTTAACATTAGCACTGTGGTACGAAGTGGGATCTTCTCGATGGCTGTAGCTACTAGTTTGTTTTTCCATTCCCAACAGAATTGAATAGAATACATCTTCCGTTGAAACACTGAGATCGTAGAGTAAATCTTCTTAAACTGCCATAGCTAGATGTTAGCATGCCAGCTGTCACATCGCCGAATAATTTCTCCGTGTAGTCATCGTCCGACCTTTCGTCTTTAGTGACCAATCCTCCGTGTTACTGACCATCGTTCAACTGACTGCACCTGTCCTGAATTGTCTTTAGTTGCTGTTTACCCGTCACTGATGTTTTAACCCTCTCTGGTCCTGCTAAAATATTTCGTCACTGTCGCTTTTTACGTTAACTCTATATTGACTAGTTTTGAGTCATGGCACTCCCCCCCCACCTCACCCCCCCCCCCCCCACAACCCATGTCAAGGGGAATAGGACAACGGCTTGATGTACATGGCTCACGGTCACAGACACAACCAACAGGCGCCATTTTTTACTCTCGACAAGCTCTCATTTAATAAACTCACCCTAATGCACGGGGCTAGAACTGCTTCTCTTTGGAGAGGCGTCTGATGTTAGCTGGTATTGATTTTGCTTCGGTCAGTCTTTTTGCGATGGTACGTTTTGTGATTTAAAACTCCGTCGCGGAGCAAGCACGACATGGTGATTGTTATCATCAGAAGGAATCCCCCTTCCAGAAATGTTTCGGCCCTTTACCTTCCTAAAACTCTCTGGGTTCGGGCCCACCCGAGTATTGACTCTGGGCGTCTTTCTCCTACCGTACGTTCGCACCCTGTTTCGTTTTTCCTACTTATCCCACTTATGCCTGCTCTTAAGCCACCCCTATCTCGGGGAGGAGAACATCGTGCACCCGTTGCTTCGTGTCCTCACACATATTCTAGCACCTTTGGCCGTGGGAAACCATCTTCTTTCCCGATCGTTCGCCTAAGTCGTCGCCACCACCCCGGCTGTTCTCCATGCACCTGTACACGTCGTTGCTGCCCTGTAGCCTTCTTCGTACTCCGTTCATGGCTCACGGGGCCGCACACAGAGGAAGCCAGCTCTTCATCTGGGCTAGTTGGTTATGGGTATTGGCTCCCCAACCCTCACCACGTCTCTTCTGTGAAGTGCGGTACTATCAAGTCGTTTTACATCACGGTTGGCTGAAGATTGGACTTCGACCGACATTCCATTGATTTCGGTGACTGCTACAAAGTGATCTTTCGACTATATTGCAGAGTCCCAGTGTCAAGTGCACCGCACTCGTTTGGAGGGATGGCTTAAAAGTCGACACGGAACAGTACAAGTTCTAGATCTTAGATGAGAGATTGGTTAGTTTCGATGCTATAATTTAGATATACTGCTATCTGCACGGGGGGATGAT
Source organism: Cepaea hortensis (assembly GCA_963921405.1). Taxonomy (NCBI): domain Eukaryota; kingdom Metazoa; phylum Mollusca; class Gastropoda; order Stylommatophora; family Helicidae; genus Cepaea; species Cepaea hortensis. The sequence goes on from OY992882.1 coordinate 66,322,475, forward strand.
TGCTCGAGTGCTGGAGGTCCCGGGTTCAAGCCCCGGTGAGGACCGGGATTTTTTCACGTGGACTTCTAGTAACACGTGGACTTCTAGAGTAGCCTAACGGCGCTGCCCGGGGAAAACTTTCGAGTTAAAAATCTACCCAAAGTATTTCAGGATCCCCGCCGGTGCTACGGAGTTCGTGCACTGAGCTGAGCGTCTCCGGACTCAGGCTTGAGTTAGGAGTAGAACGGAGCACTTATGGGTTACACCCGTGTGCTGTGATGTTGATGCGTCGACTAAACTAAACTAAACTATTTGCACACAGGAACGTGAACGGTATTACTTTAATGGCTTGTCCCACTCAAAGTTCCGATTGCTCAAGGGCCAGTGCGAGGCCTTTTCGGCTGCCTCGCATCCTTGTTTCTTTACCAGAGTTCTTGTTTGTCCTTTAATGCTTAACTGCTTAAGTACGTCGTACACGGAGTGGGACATTTATCTCTTTCGTCTATCTCTGCGGCGAATAGCCTGATAGTATATTATTCCTGTCTCATACTTGCGACCATGTAACTGTACTTTTCCATCTTGTATATATGCTGCACCTCGATTGTCGACTCGTATGGGATGGTCAGCTCGATCAGTGTTAACTGAGTGCAATCGAAAGTGTTGGATCATTGCCAGGTAACCACTATGGCCTTTCAGGTCAACAGCCAGATTCCAGTCGTCCGTGCCATCGAGGATGAACGGTAAGTCTGCAGCATAGTCTTCCTTGTCTCCAAGTTTCTGCCAGGCTCTGACGAAGTAAATCCACATCGTCCCGGCAGTATCCCCTCTGTTCACCTGCATTCTTACTTCATCCACCATGGCTACCAGCACAGTGAGTTTTTAATATGGCGCCAAGTAGATCGTCCTGGCAAAGGGCTATTTTGCCCCCCCCCCCTTTTCACCGTATTTTCAGAACGTCATCCCCCCCCCCCTTTCATATTTCCTATCTAAAAATCCCCCACCCCTATACAATATACGTAAAAATGTAAGGTAAATTTAATAGCACATACTAAAACAAGTCTAGACATCCACATAAAACATGATTTGTGGGTCTACTGACTTTATAAAATGAATTTTAGAAGGATGAGACGTACTTAACTGTAAAGTATGAAGGGAAAAACAATATCAAATAATCGGTTTTTGTATTAAGGCGATCTTGAAATGGTCTTCATTCCCAGCGCCCCCCCCCCCCGGAAACCCTAAAATTCCCCCCTAGGGGGGGGGGATTCCCCACCGGTTGAGAACCACTGCTCTAGTGTTTAGTTTTTTTTTTTGTTTCTAAACTTTACAGTGAGTACATGATGGGTCGGCAGATTTACCTCACTTTACCAGGTTGGCTGCTCATCGCAGGACATCGTAAAGTGATCTGACGACGAAACTTAGGCGCAGTAATGTCATACTCAGATATTATTCCATGTTAGGGACTTCTGCATTTGTCATTTCCCTTGACAGCCATTGGCTCTGATAAGACTGTTGGTCAGCCATTTTAACTCTTTTTTCGTGTTCTTCTTCATGGATCTCCAGAGCCACCATATCTCTGCGATCTCTGATAGTCGCATGTGACCGCAGCTGAGCTCTGTCGTGTTGAACGAGCCTCTGTTTATCCGACTGGGTGTATTTTATGACTTTCTCCAGTTTTAGTGACACTTGGGCAAATTCGACTGCGCTGCCGATCCTCCACTACCTGTACTCGCAACTACTTTCCAGATTTGCGTCGGTCAGCCTGGGGCGCAGTTGACTCTTTGCGAGTGTACATTTTGAAAAGCACTGCTCTCAGCAGTTAGCTGTTCCGATCACAGATGCATATTTCAATACATGTCTCCTCAAATTGGCAAATTCATCATTGTTTATGTAAAATTTATAGAACTCAAGCAGTGGAAAGGTTGTCGTACCTAGCTTTCAGATATTCATCAGCTGAATGATTTCGTGTTGTAGGGTATCAGGAGCATCAGCTGGTTCCACATTGAAATGTGTGACAAAGATGTTTAGTTTAATTTGATTACTTTCTCTCACGATGTTCTTTATAATAACTGAGTGCGATGGTGGTTGTCTAGGTTACCCTGCTCCTTGTATGTCATTACAGAGTGTCAGTTGAGCTAGCCTCCTGTCTCATAATACAACTCACCCCCGCAGTGCACATCCACCAGTCATTAAACAAGATTGAGTTGGCGCACATAATCCTTTAATGCAGAAAGAACACGGACAAATGGAACATAATTCTATATCCAGAAACAATATAATCCATAGAATATATATATATCCTCCTCACAACTTAACCAGCATACATTACTGCCTTCTCAAGGCCTGATTAATCTCCAATTCACAAGACGGTTATCCAGCTACTATCCACGGCTGGACCTCACACAATACAACCCACTTTGTCCAAAAGCGATCCGATCCGTAGTCGGTCTCAGCCCCAGCTCCCTTTTCAGTCTCCTGACTTCACACAAAACTAAACTGTCTCTCCCCCCCCCCCCCCCCCCCTCCACCCTGGGGGTCTGCATCCACCCTCACCATTATTTCTCATGGCTAGTTGTTTTACTCGTAGCCCGGCTACAGGTCACTCACCTCACTGTCAATGACCCAGGCATATGTCATTACCCCCCCCCCCCCTTAAAAGAAAACATCGTTTTCAAATGTTAGGTGACTAATACTTATCAACTATGTGACCCAGACATATTGCCTGGGTAGCCCTAAGTATGACTCCATCTTACTTTAGCTACCACACTAAATAATACATCAAGTAGTCATAGTACACTTCCATATTACCAACACATCAATACCACCAACGTTCCATCTTGTGTACCAATGCATGAGCTACTACATGGTATAATAATCCACATAACATAGAAAAGCATTATATTTATGTACCCGTAGGTCTATTAATATCTTCAATAACACACAAACCATGTAACTTTTCCTAATAATGGTCCTTGAATTAATGTCGAAGCGCTGCATTGCCTCTGTCTTCCATCAACTATCTGGAGAGTTTGTGTACCGACCATATATCAGGTGGTTCTTTTCTTGCATTAACCAACCTCTGATTCCTGTCGATGCTGTGTCTACCCTTCATGCACCCATGCCTCATGTTTCCTATATGTTTAAAACATCTGTTTGCTAATCCTAACCCTGGTTCAGTGATGTCGTTAACACTCTTTTGAACTGCCTTAACTTTGCTATCTACATATTGTACCGTTACACTGGAGTCTCTGTTTAGTCTGACCTCTTTATTAAATCCTGGCCAATTTACCTGGCATCCTGGTCTATGCTGCTTCCACCTTACTCCTATGTGCACTGCACATGCCCTATCCTGAGCTGTTCTAGTATATCGGTCTCTATGTGCTAAGGGTACCACTCCTTGCCCGCATGCCGTTCCGTCATCTGAAAACCGGCGAGTGAGAGTATTGTTCTTCCTTCCGAAGCACCATCTACCCTTCTTTGATTGCCTATGTCTCACTTTACTACACCCTTGGAAACATTTGTCTATAGTAGCATCTTGTCTCTGGGAGTCACTACCGCTATGTTTGAGATCCATTCTCACCTGCTCAGCTGTACTCTCCTTGTTCTCAGTCCCTGTGTCTACTTCAAGTGCCTCTTCTTGTTCAGCTATGCTCTCTAATTTAGGTTTTGTTTTGGTAACTACCTCGTTACTGCTTAACCTATGTTTCTGGTCCCAATAAACTACTTCTTCTTCTGTACAATCTTTAACTCCTGGCACATTTCCGATGATCAGATCTGCCACTGGTGAGTCTAGAACACACGCTGTCACTCTTCCTGTGATATATGGTGTTTTAAATGTTATCACCGCTAATGGGTAGAATTCGATTGTCCCATTAAATGTTATGCATCTAATCTTTTTCCCTGTGTAATCCGAGGAAACTACGTAGGAAACTATGGTTTAGAAGAGAGAAATGAAAGAGGATACAGACTCGAAGAGTGGGCAAAAGAACAGGAAATGATTGTAGGAAACACCTGGTTCAAGCAATACCCTAGAAGATTATGGACATGGAGGAGTCCTGGTAGCAGGATTAGAAACCAGATTGACTACATTCTGATTAGCAGAACATTTAGAAACGCATTAACACTAGCAAAAACAGTTCCCAGTGCTGATTGTTATAGTGACCACAGATTACTCACAGGATCATTGAGTATAAAGTTGAAGAAAGTCAAGTATATAACAGGAAACACTAAATATGATCTGTGTACATTAAGTAATGACAAGGAAATACAAAACAAATTCAACATAGAAGTACAGAACAGATTTGAAATTTTGTCTGATCTAGAGATCCTATTCCAGGATGTGGATGATCAATGGGAAACGTTGAAGAATTCAATCAATGTGGCTGCAGAAACAACTATTCCAAAATTAAAGAAGGTGGGTCGTAAGAAATGGATGACTGAAGAAATTTTACACCTCATGGAAACAAGAAGATTCAACAAAAATAATTCTGTCAAATATGAAGAAATTCACAGACAAGTCAGATTATTATGTAAGGAGGCAAAAGAAGCATGGCTTGAGGAAAAGTGCTTAGAAATTGAAAACCAACACAACAGTCATAATACCAAATTAATGCACAAAAGAATTCAGGAACTTACTAATAAAAGAACAAGTACATCAACGGGGTGTCTAAAAACTGAAGATGGCAAAATCATAATAGAAAAAGATCAGATTCTACATGTATGGACAGATTATGTGAAACATCTTTATGATGATAACAGAGACGAACAGTATGATATTAGATTTAATAATGAAGGACCGCCAATTTTGGAGATGGAGGTTCGAAAAGTTCTTAAGCATATGAAAGCTGGCAAGGCCCCCGGTGCAGATAACATCACAACAGAAATGATTAACGCTTTAGAAGAATTTGGACTAGAGCAAGTCACCAGACTGCTGAACACATTAAATGATACTGGAGATATACCTCCTGAATTATGTAACTCTGTATTTATTGCAATCCCAAAGAAATCAGGAACCTTGGAATGTGATCAACATAGAACAATTAGTATAATGAGTCATATCACAAAGATTTTGCTAAGAATTATCGTGCAAAGAGTGAGGAAGAAGATACAACCTGAAATAGGGGAAGAACAATGCGGGTTTGTAGAAGGAAAGGGTACAGTAAATGCTATGTATATGCTGCGAACAGTTATTGAACGTGCTATAGAAGTAAACAAGGATATACATCTTTGCTTTATTGACTATACAAAGGCTTTTGATAGAGTTAGACATGTCAGCATGGTGGATATGCTTGCAGATCTACAAATTGATGGGAAAGACATTAGACTTATAAAAAACATATATTGGAAACTACAAGCTGCAATAATGATTGATAATGAAGTGGGACAGTATCAGCCAATTAAGAGAGGTGTTAGGCAGGGATGTGTGATGTCTCCAGATCTTTTTTCCCTATACAGTGAAAATATTATCAGAAATGTAGAGGATATAAATGGAATCAGCATTGGAGGACGAAACATCAATAACATTAGATATGCAGATGATACAGTATTAATTGCAGACAATGCGCAGGACCTGCAACTAGTAGATGCGGTTGTTGTACACAGTGAGCAACTGGGGTTAGAATTAAATTGTAAAAAGACTCAGGTTATTGTCGTCACTAGGAAGGAAGAAGTGCCACAATGTAATATACAAGTAAATGGAAATATTCTTCAACAATTGAATCGGTACAATTATCTTGGAACAGTCATAACACCTGATGGGAGATGCCTTGAAGAGATTAGAACAAGAATCGCCATGGCGAAAGTAGCCTTTAGAAGATGAAAAACATTCTGACCAATAAAAAGATGTCAATTGAAACGAGAAAAAGAGTGTTTAGGGGATACATAGAGCCTGTTCTTTTGTATGGATGTGAAACTTGGACAATGAGCAGTCAAGCTGAAAAGCATCTGATGGCTGCAGAAATGTGGTTTCTGAGGAAAATGCAAAGAATACCATGGACAGAATGGACAGACAGAAAAACTAATGACCAAGTACTACAGGAGACAAATGAACATCGTAAACTGATTAGAGAAATTAGACGTAGACAGTCAAAATTTTTTGGACATGTTATGAGAAGAAATGGATTGGAGAACTTAGTGATAACTGGCAAGATCGAAGGGAACAGACCAAGAGGAAGACCGAGAGTAAAATACCTGGATGGCTTGTTCACATGGCATAGACGAGACAGGAACACTGAGCTGATCCACGACACTGGTGATCGAGTGAAATGGCGAGTCATGACCGCCCACGCTTTCCGGCATGGCACATGATTGATTGAATCCGAGGGATCCACCAAACTTTTTCTAACACCGATAGACGTACATCCGGAATCCTTATTTGTTAACGCTGGCCTATTATTGACGAATCCATGGTGCATCTTCATACTACCTCCTGCATGCACTGCTGATCCTGCTTTAACTGTGTGACCATATATTAAGACCGGCTGACAGTCTTTTTCAAACAGAGGTTTGCATCCACTACAATTCTCATTGTTCAGCGTCTCAATTACTTGCGCTGCATTTGAGTGCTCTGTTTCTCTCATCGTACATTGATAGCTGACGTGCCCCTTTTTGCCACATTTGAAACAGGTGATCTCCTTCCTTAGTTACTCGTTGGCTCACTGGATGGTTGTACATCACACTGTGCTGCCTTGTGTCTCCAGCTCCCACAATTCCAACATCCGGCATAACTATTTGGACGTCTCTGAAAGTTCCATCTTTTGTATGGGTACCGTCCTGCTCTGCCAAAATGGTTGCCACGGAAACCATTATCTTGAGGTTCTTGCTGCTCACATTTCTGTGCTGAATTCACACTTTTCGATCTTGGTCTGATAACTGGATTCTGGTCCTGTTTCGTATACGCTGCACAGACTATTTCCTCACTCATTTGTCTACCAATAGAACTGTTTGGATGTGCAGTCATGTGATTATGCCCTAACTGAGACATTGTGTCTATTTCCTTTGGTTTACGTTCTTCAAAGAAAGCCACTAAGTTAGTATTGCATGAAGATAATACCTTGTCTCTTAACACTAAATCCATTAATCTATTAAAAGCTTTCCCAACTTCTGCAAGCTCCATCCATTTATTAAATGTGTTCTTTACTGTATTGACAAAATCTGTAAAATCCTGATTTGTCTCTGGCACTAATTGTCTAAACTTTGTTCTGTATCCATGTTCAGTTAGTTGGAACTTTGTAAGCAAACGTTGACGCAAAATAATGTAATTGTTTCTTTCTTCCAACGGTAAATTAAACATGGTATCTAAGGCATTACCCGTTAGAACCTCACCCAGTCTCATAGAATATTCTCCTTCTGGAATGCCTAAAGCTTTCGCCGATGCCTCGAATCTGGAAAGATAAGCTTCAAGACTGTTACGGTCCGTAAAGTATGGCAGTTTTAGTCTCTGTGACGACTGCGAAGGTCTTCTCTTTTCCTCACTTTGACCCTTAGATAGGTCTAATTTTCTTAGTGCAATTACTGTTTCCATTTGACACTCGAGCTTCTCTTTCTCAATTTCTATTTTAATTTGTGTCTCTTCGTGTAGGCGCTTTTGTTCCATTTCTAGTTTCATTTGTGTCTCTTCGTGTAGGCGCTTTGCTTCAGCTGACTTTTCTTCCTGTAGGCGTTTATTTTCCATCTCAGCCTGTCTTTGTTCTCTCTCAGCTAACTTTTCTTCCTGTAGGCGTTTTCCCTCGCGTTCATTATGCCTCTCCTCTCTTTCCCATTGATGAAATTCTTTCAGTTTTGCCGCTGCAAACTCTTGTAACTCTTTTCCCTTCAGGCCTAACCGTTCCCCTTCTTCAATATACTCCATTAAAGTAGGCATCCTGTAATTGTAGACCCTTAGTTGTCCGTCAGTCAACTATCAATATAAAGACCCCGCTACTAGTCTTTGTGTACCTTCACTAAGTACACCACTACTCTGTACGTAAATTCGTAGTACTAATAATATCACTCACCCAGTCACTCTATAAGCACTAGGTAGTGAGGAGGGGTATTCACCTATACTCCCTTATATATATATATATATATATATATATATATATATATATATATATATATATATATATATATATATATATATATATATATATATATGACAACTAGTTTCATAAAGTCTCTGGAAAAGTTGTTAAACATACGTATATATATATATATATATATATATATATATATATATATATATATATATATATATATATATATATATATATATTATACACACACACACACTAATGAATGATACGATAAGTGACTCCTATGAGACGCTAGACGCACAAGATGAGTACACGGAGACGGTGATCACAAAGAAATAAACCACAGTAACATCCACAAGCTTGTGTAAGACGACCACAGTGCGCGTAATATATATATATATACATGATGGATGGATATATATATATATATATATATATATATATATATATATATATATATATATATATATATATATATATATATATATATATATATATATATACACACACACTTTGACACAGACCACTAGACAGTAGATATGACGAAAGATCACAATAATAACATATATCCAAAGAAAACAAATATCATATGTAAATATTATGAAAAGAAAGAAAAGCACTCTTAATTAACAATATACACAACTCTGACGTCATACACAGCGGCTCTAGATATTGGTTAGGACCCTAATGCCAATGCCCGACCACGCTAAATTTTAGCGTTGTCCTTACAAAAATATCGTAAGCACAAGAACCACGTTTTGCCAAGCCTATCCTAATTTAGATAGAAATTGCAAAAAATGTCTATCCAACAACTACATGTAATAACATATACATATATAGATACACAAACGATAACGACAGTTAGAACGTTGAGAGCAAACAAAATGTCCAAATGGCTGGTCGACACTACTGTACTTATTAACCAGTCGCAAAAGTTCTTAATTTGTTAGAAATAGTTTCCAATAATATCCTGGAAATGTCTGTTGGTTAAAGTTAGTGTTCCGAAATGTCTTACGATGGTAAATCCGAACAGAAAAATGTTCTTTTGATATGTTGTTACTTTCCCTGGACGTGGTGACAACAAAGTAATAATCTAAACGTCTTTATACCTTGGTTGCGGAGATGGCGCTTTGTTGTATCATATATGTTATGGATTCACGTTCACCGACAAGGTTAAACAACAACAAATGTCAACAAATGTCCAGCGCTTTAACTCTGTATAGTAAGTCCGTTTTGGCAACTGTATGCAGCCATGCTTGCGGTGATGACATGTAATCCTTCGTTGTAAAAATGTTTGCTCATGACAGAGTAATGATAACAGAGGGATTTCAACAAAGACGAACACAAAGTCTGGTTTTCGTTCAAAACGACTTGTTTTGTTCATTCACAATTCACCTTCACGCACATGAGTCATCTTGTCAACAACAGGCCGTGGAAATTTTCTGAGTACCTTGACTCCATCCACACCCCAACTCACAATGTCACCTCAATTTCTCTTTATCACCGTCAGTGGAAAAAAATCCTCAGTAACTTCTTACTGGTAAACAGCCTTGACTTCTGCCCCAACACGGCTGACTCTGTTAACTCCGTGGAAAATCACACTTTACACCGACCTCACCCCACTGGCCACTGCTGAGGTTTTATTTTTTATTTTTAACCATTAACTCGCACCAACTCTGGCTGCGGTAGGGGTAATGCTCCTACCCCGTCGGTCACCTCTCCGGTGAACCCACAACTCTCACTTCTGTGTATTCTACAAATCCATGTAAATCTCCCCTTCCCGAGAGTTTTCCAAACATGTACTTCCCCAGTAACTGGTCGCTGGTGCACCACCCTTCCTGTTAACTGCGTCGACAAGTCTTGACCTGTCGACCTACGACCATACCGTGCGATTGCCTTCAGCAAACACACGACTGTCACTATCTTTGATTTGCAATCCTGTCTTTATCACCGACAACGATACTGTCCAACTGTGCTGACTCGCTCTTGTCGCAAACAACTTTTTGTCCACACGACTTTTCACCTGTGCTGAACTCTTCTTGGCCTGTCTGCGTTAATTCTCTGACGCACCCACTGAATCTGGCTTCAGCAATACTGTCTGGTATCAACTTTACCTGTAGTGACCTCCTCGTGAACTGTCTGTTTATCGTGGACAACCCTGTGTTCCGTAATCACCTGTTTTCTGGACGATTTCTGCTCGCGTATTTGCTGTGCGCTGGCTACTTTTGATGTACTGTGGTGGCTTTCGTGAACTGTACGCCAGCTTGAGTATTCACTCCCGTCTGTCTGTGTTAATTATTTGGTGTACACACAAAAGAGTTCACATTAATCTCTTGAAACAACAATATCCAAATTGTCACGGGTTTGTTTGTTTGTTTGATCGAACATAGTCACCAGATAATAACTCCTCTCTAAGCGACGAGCCCAGAGATATCTCAATATTGCACCGTTTTCCTTGACCGGTGAGCTTCCCAGATATCTCAATATATCACCGTGGTACTTGACCGAATGTAGCCGTCAGAAAATCTATACTAAGCGACGAGCTCCCGGATATCTCACGATGTTCTTTATAATAACTGAGTGAGATGGTCGTTGTCTAGGTTACCCTGCTCCTTGTATGACATTACAGAGTTTCAGTTGAGCTAGCCTCCTGTCTCATAATACAACTCACCCCCGCAGTGCACATCCACCAGTCATTAAACAAGATTGAGTTGGCGCACATAATCCTTCAATGCAGAAAGAACACGGACAAATGGAACATAATTCTATATCCAGAAACAATATAATCCATAGAATATATATATCCTCCTCACAACTTAACCAGCATACATTACTGCCTTCTCAAGGCCTGATTAATCTCCAATTCACAAGACGGTTATCCAGCTACTATCCACGGCTGGACATCACACAATACATTAACTATCCAACACCACTGGGTTTTAGGCCTGCATTCAAAGCTCGGAGAACAACACAGGACGGAGATCTCTATCTAACTCCGCTCCTCTCCATAGACTACCGAACCCCCGGAGTCCAAAACCTCAACTGTCCAAAAGCGATCCGACCCGCGGTCGGTCTCAGCCCCAGCTCCCTTTTCAGTCTCCTGACTTCACACAATACTAAACTGTCTCTCTCTCTCCCCTCCACCCTGGGGGTCTGCATCCACCCTCACCATTATTTCGCATGGCTAGTTGTTTTACTCGTAGCCCGGCTACAGGTCACTCACCTCACTGTCAATGACCCAGGCATATGTCACTTTCTACATACTTGAATCTTTCATTAAATGCCTCAATTAGGTTTGCACATTAATCAGTATATTCAAGTGTCGTAGAAGGCTTTTTTCCTCCCAGAGTGAGGCCAGATAATTGATTTCGCGAACCTTATACGGCACACGAGCTGGACATTTACCACCCCTCGTCATGTACGCATTAACAGATGCAACTTTATAGTCTGTTTATTTTTTTCTGCCCCAATATAAAATTCCATATCTCAGTAACGAACTGAGGGAAAATTATGAGATTTAGCTTATCATTATGTCCACTCAACAAAAACAATTTTGTTCTGGAGATTGTACAGCAGATTTCAATGTTTGTTTATATGCGGTAAATAATTTACGGCCATAATTTTAAAAGTATTACAGCTTCACCAAGAAATTGTCTCGTGGTTTCCGTTTTGGCACAAACTGCGCGAAGGTAAATTGGATTGTTCATGGGTGTCTTCAGTGTGGGTTCTTTCATGAAACGTGATTATATAAATAAATATATAAATAAATCTTACCATTAATATAATATTAATAGCTATATATCAGTCATGTCTTAGTCAGATATGACTGAGCTACCGTATAACAGTAGACGGTACTACCTGCTTTCTGTGAGCGCCGAATGTTGGGCAGCGCTTACCAAACCCGACACCCCACATTGTGCCAACGGCTTCGGGCGGAAGAGCGCAATTGGGAGGGTACTAGCCTTATCTTGGTGCGAGGAAATGCAACCCAAAGACAAAATAAGTCATGGCAGGGCAGACCAGGCCCTAAGCCTTGGTTGGCAGCTGGTCTAGGATCGAAGCTCCGACAGGCGGACAGTTAGAGCATTGCTTTGCTGATCCGGCAGCTTCTGCAGCTTGTCTTGTTCCAGATGTATAGGTGTTAACTTTCCTATAGAGTGAACTAGGCAAGCCGAGAGAGGGATCATGCTGCATGGGCAACACATGGTTTCTTTATTTTAGCCCAGGCTTTGTGCTATGGAGAGGCAATAACTCCATCCTTGGTCTTAACCGGTCTCGGAATCAAAGCGAGAGGTAACTGTTACGGGTTATAAGTCCTTGTCAGTTGGCGTAGACATGGGGCGCCACGCGTTGTCTCTAACGGTGGGAGACACCTACAGCTGTCACTGATCAGCTACCGCCCGCCTCAAGCTGGGCAGCCCCCGGCCAATTGGGTACTGATCCGCCACAGCCTGCCTGCTTCAATGGGTGCTTGGAGCTAGGACAAAATCTGAATCGCAGGCTGTAAAACCAATGCACCAGGTACTAATAAAAAGAATAATAGAAACCTTAAGCTATGGCTTGCAACCTGGAACGTAAGAACCATGTGTCCAGGATTTTCCATTGACTTGACAAATATTGACGATGTGAGAAAAACGGCTGCGATTGATGCTGAACTCAATCGTCTTAACATTGATATTTCTGGCCTACAGGAGACTCGCCTCGACGAGGAAGGGTCACTCAGGGAAAACAATTACACCTTTTTTTTGGAAGGGAAGAGGGCAGGCAGAAAAAAGGCAACATGGTGTGGGCTTTGCAGTGAAGAATTCGCACTGGGAATGATTGATATCCCAGCTGAGGTAATGAAAGATTATTATCACTGCGCTTGGCAACCTCCTGTGGATTTGCCACTATTCTCACTGCATATGCACCGACACTCGCTTCCTCTGATGATGTGAAGGATACGTTCTATGAGCAGCTAGACTCTGCGATCAAGGCAGTTCCAAAATCTGACTACACTTATATGCTCGGTGATTTCAATGCTCGTGTGGGCAAGGACTCGAGTTCATGGCCAGTGTGAGTTGGAAAATACAACATCGGTCGCATGAATGATAATGGGCAAAGGCTACTGGAGCATTGCACTATAAATGACCATGTGTATTACAAACTCCTTTTTTAAAACAAAAGAGATGCATAAGGTCACCTGGAAACATCCAAGATCCGGCCATTGGCATCAGCTGGACTTCATTATCACACGGAGACAACATCTGAACCATACATCATTAACTCGAAGTTACCACAGTGCTTACTGTGATACACTCATTCTTTGGTTGTTGCAAGGGTTAGACTGAGACCAAAGAGAATCTACACAGCTAAACACAAGTCTAGCCCCAGGATTAATATTATTAACACTTACGATCCTGGAAAGTGCTTAGAATTTCAACAGCAACTTGAAGACGCTTTCAATGATACATCAGAAAATTGTATAGTAAATAATCAATGGAGTAAACTTAAGGAAAATATTTATAAAACAGCGGTAGGGGTTTACGGCACTGTGGATCATAAGAGGCAGGACTGGTTTGTGGCAAACAGCCAGATACTGAAGCCCTTGATTGATAAAAAGAAGATAGCTCTCTTAAGAAACAAGGAAAGACCAACGCGTAACACTCTGAGTGAGCTGAAGCAAGCGAGGAAGGATGTACAAAAGGCTGTCAGGCAGTGTGCGAATGACTATTGGATCAAGTTATGTGAGTCCATTTAAATCGCAAGTGATAAGGGAAACATCAGAAGCATGTATGAAGGGATAAAGAAAGCCTGTGGTCCAATGATCAAAAGAAGTGCACCATTGAAAACCTTGACTGGAGAAATCATCACTGATAAGAAACAGCAGATGGATAGATGGGTCGAGCACTATTTAGAGCTTTAGTCAAGTGAGACCAAGCAAGCAGATGATGCCCTCAACGCCATAGAGGCCCTGCCAACTCTTGACCACCTGGACACACTTCCCACTATAACAGAAGTTAAGTGTGCTATAAATGAGCTTGCATCTGGCAACGCTCCAGGTAAGGATGGGATTCCAATAGAGGTAATCAGGAGTGGGCAAGACACACTCACTGTACAGATCCACCAGCTAATAGAGCTATGCTGGCGAGAAGGACAAGTCCCACAGGATTTCAAAGATTCAAACATCATAACGCTCTACAAGAACAAGGGAGATCGGAGCGACTGTAACAACTATAGGGGTATCTCACTTCTGTGTATTGTTGGGAAAGTATTTGCCAGAATTGTCTTGCGCAGACTTCAAGTCCTGGGAGATCAAGTCTACCCCGAATCACAGTGCGGCTTCCGTCAGAACTGGTCTACCATTGATATGATATTCTCATTGCGACAGATGCAAGAAAAATGCCGGGAACAAAATCAACTACTGCTTATTGCCTTCTGTGACAGAGCGACAAGACACGAATGCAGCTGAAGTATTAACGCTGAAGCCAAGCCGTAGAAATTGTCTGAGTTTATTACAGAAAACTTATTCGTATCAAAAACGTGGCATTTTGCATGGATGGAGCCTCACGTCCTGTTGGCTTGAGAAGTTGATGGTAACTAATCTCTACCCTGCCTCTACGTCAACGCGTGAGCGTCCCTAGATCCATAACTACGGGGTGCTCATGCGTGCATCAGCTAATAGATCCATTTTCCCTTTGCACGCCATGCCAACTAAACCCCTTGAACAGAGCTACTCTGTTATATTTCCTCTCTACCCTCAACAAGACTTTTCCCCGAAAAGTCTTAATTCCAAACTCACCCAACCTAAACCTACAACCCCCTAGTTATACTTATATTCTTACCTATCTTACCCCAAATAATCTTATACCAAACGTTATTCTCCCAACCACAAAAATCACAAGCAACCCGCTTACACGTCTTAAACAACTCCTTCCCAACCACTGAGTTTTATTCATTACTCTTTCTACTCCTACAACTCTACTACTCTACTACTTATATCTTATAGCCAGCCGCTATGATCTGTAACAATTTTTCGTGAACTTATACTTCTTCTTCGTTCACCAACATTACATCTTAATTTATTTCTTTTATATGTAACATCGTACCTTCTATATTACAAGATCTCACTTTATAAAACAGTTCACAAGGAATCCACCTAGATATTTCATAGATACATATGTCCATCGAAATCATTGGTATATAAACAAAAATTGAAGATTATCATGCGTTAGGCAACATATCATATTCTCCCGAACATCAACAAAACAACACAGGATAGACAGAGAAATGGTGGGTGCGCACCCAGAAGATAGCAAGAAGTAGTTACACTTATCCTCCCTTGCACTCACAAAAACTTTATAAAATAAAGTTTTCAAAAATAACGCATCCATGAAAATGATATGTACTTCAATTTTGTTCATAATAAATATTCTCGTTAAAAATTACGTCGACCCAAAACTTCATCTTTATACTCTCAATATTAAAACCTGTATCATTTGTGCTGCCAACCACAACCATTAAAATAGTACTTTATGACTATATTTTCCATGGCTCATGTTCAATCATGATTATACCATAAAAATAATATTGACAATGTTCATTTCTTATGAACATACTTACTAATACTATACATATGTCGAATGCTGATAACCACAGCTCCCTTTTTGAGTTAAACCAATCTCCCCCACAATATTAACGCTGCTTAGGGCAGCACCTATTACAACCCCCTACATACCATTATAACCATCATTGTTCATGGACGTATCTAACTTCGTTCTGGACCATATGTGCTGTTATCTACAGCCCCATCTATGGCCACCCCCAGTTAACTAACCCCTCATATTCCAAACATGGCATTCAATCCATGTGTATTCCCATTAATGCTGACTAACGCAGCACCTTTAAGTACTATTTATAAGCGTTACCCACGTCTACTTATTCTAAAAAACCAGCAAGCTCCATTTCGAGTCACTACAAAATTTACACGTCGAAACTCATGGCACTCACTCCATGTTTACCTAAACTTACTACTAACAAAGCGAATATGTCTCTCTTTATAGTCTAAAGTCGTTTGCTAATTTCAAAACGAAGGAATCGATAAGGTCTAGAATCTAAACTCAGAACTAAACAATAACAGTTTTTTTTTTACAAGTCTTAACAGTTCAAGTCCAAATAACTGAAACTACAAATTATGAATCATTAAACCAAGCATTTCAAAACAAAACGCCCCCCCCCCCCCCCCCAAAAAAAAAAAAATTCATCATTTATCCCCAACATTTTCATAATAAAACAAGCATCAACTTAATCAAGATTAAATTTCTTATTGTCATCTAACATTACCGATCTCTTTTACGGACCGATAATTTACACGTAAAAGAAGGAAAACACAACAAGTCCTATCCTAAAATTAAATGGTAATCATTTTACAGAACCAAGTCAATCAAAATAATATACCATACTATACATGATGCATTGAAATATAATTTCAATTTAAACCAAAGAAAAACTCAACAAATCTTGACCAGACTATCTACTAACCTGTTCTAATTATCACATTCATCTGTAATCTTCAGCTACTGTATTCCATCAACCACAGTGTTAAAAAAACGATTAGTCTTCTAACACAGCTCACACATTTTAATTCATCCTTAAATAAAAAATTTCTTCTCCTGCTATCTGCAGAATATTCTATCAATCTATTTGCTATATTTCCATTTTCTCAACAAAGCTAGATTTTTCTCTATAAGTGCCATCCCTATATCAAAGTCTTCATTTTCATGATGAGAATTTGTAATGTCTTCACTCATACTATCATTTCCATTAGTCTCTGATTTTTCATCCATTTCTTGTTCTTCTGTATTTACATTGCTGGCCTCTAATTTTTTCCTTTGTATATCTAATCTAATTTGTTTGTCTTGGTTCCTTAATGACCTTTCTAACAGTGGCATGTCCTCGTCACTTGATGAACCTTCCCTAATTCTTTTTTGTCTCTTAACTTCTCTTTTTTTTTGGTCTATCTATTCTTCTTTTCACTGCTTGTCTTGTATTCTTATACGGGGCGTTTACTTCCTCCATAGACTCAACGCTATCAGGTTTGTAGCCACTACACCCCTCATTCTCTTTATTCATAAAGGTTTTTGGTATTGTCTCCGATTTTTCATCCACCGCCTCATCTAAAGGTGGTGTTATTGTTTGTTCTAGTACAAGGAACTTTCCAGTTTCCGGAGGTATCACATATTTAACTCGTCTGGCGAGTTGTCCGTCTGAATAAAACCTTTCTGAATAGTTATCATCAGTTCTCTTGTCTTCTTCATCTCGTCTCAGGTGTTCCACATGTGAACGTGCCAGATGTCCCGTAATTTGGTTCTTAATCTTATATGAAACTGGGCCTAACTTTTCTAGAATATAATACCCTGGAACCCAATGACTATCAAACTTGGAGTTTCTTCTATGTTTTTTATAGTATACACTATCGCCTATTTTAAATTCTTGTAGTTGTGTGTTCTTATCTGCGTACTTTTTCTGTCTTTCTCTAGCTTAATTATATTACTTCTTAACCTTACATGTGCCTTATGCATTTCTTGCAAAATCACTTCTTGAAACTCTTCTCCCATATATTTTCGTCGAGGTTTAAGTAAATTATCAATAGGCAGTATAGGCTCCACTCCGTATAACAAATAGAACGGTGAAAAACCTGTACCCTCATTTTGGTGTGTTCGTATCGCTCCCAATGCAGGTTCTAAGTACAGATCCCAGTCTCCCTCATGTTCCTCTACGTTTTTTGCTATTATGTTATATAGTGCTCGATGTTGTCTCTCATTTTACGCATTTGAGGAAGGTCTATAATAAGAAGTTTTTATGTGGACAATATTTAGATCTTGTAGTAATTTCTCAAACTTCTTGTTCACAAATTCTTTCCCATTATCTGTAAGGATTATCTGAGGACAACTAAATCGTGGTATATATTCTTGTAGGAAGATTTTAATAATGGAATCTGCACTCTTATCTGGGACAGGATAAACTTCTGGCCACAAACTATAGCAATCCACTATATGTAGTAAATAGATATTTCCCGAGAGTGTTCTAGGGTGAGGACCTGAAATATCCAAGCTAATTTTCTGCATGGGAAACTGAGGGATATCAGTTTCTTGTAAGGGACATTTAATTACTTTCATATTTCTTATCCTACATTTCTCACATGCATCAACATATTTGCAAATACTCTTAAATAAATTTGGCCAGTAATATTTATTCTTGATAGTTTTGAATAATTTGTCTCGACCGAGATGACCATTTTCATCATGATATGCCTTCAAAATTTCAATTTCTAAAAGTTTCGGAATGTATTTTCGCAATACGCTATCTTCACTTCTTTCATTCACATAATATAACTGTTTGTCTTCCTGTGATTCTATATAGTTCTTTTTGAAACTGTTTTCACCTGTTTCTGTCAACTTCTGTTTTATTTCTATAACTTTTGGACCCATCTCTTGTTCTTGTTTCATATTAAAATGCGCCAGCCGTGGTTTTCTGCTATTGGTTCAGAATCTTGTTCTGTCTGTGAACTTCTAAAAATTTCTCTATTTAACTTGGCAGAATCTAGTATATTTACTTGCCAGTTTTCATCGTCTATCTCTGGTTCACCTTCATCTTCAGTAGTCTCAGATATCCCTGGATACGGGATTCTGGATAATAAATCAGCGCATGTATTCTCCTTACCTGATATGTACTCTACTTTTGCATTATAGCCTTGTAAATTTAGCGCCCAATTTTGTATGTTCCCGTTCTGTACTGGAGCCTCTAGTAAAGATTTTAATGGCATATGATCAGTTTTAATAATGAAATTGGCGTTATGTAAGTAATAATTTAATTTCTGAAGCGTATAGTGGATCGCGTAGGCTTCTTTTTCTACTGTCGACCATTTTTTCTGCGATCTACTAAGTTTATGTGAAAGAAAGTAAATCGTTCTTTCATTCTTAACTCCTGGTATTCCTGAGTTTTCGCCTTCATATGGTTGCGTTAAACATGCTCCTATGGCATTATCTGAAGCATCTGTATATAAAATCAATTGTTTGTCTAGATCTGGATGTGCCAATAATGGAACTATTGTTAAACTATTTTTCAAAAAATCAAATGCTTTCTGACAATCTTCATTCCATTTAAATCTTGCGTATTTGCAAGTCAGGTTTGTGATGGGTTCTGCTATTTGTGCGAAATTTGGGATGAAACGACGATAGTACCCACACATACCGATAAAAGCTCTAACCTCCCTTACGTTGGTAGGAGAAGGTAAATCTCTAATAACTTTTACTTTATCCTGATCTGGTTTAATTCCTTCTCTATCGATGATGTACCCCAAATACTTAGTTTCTGTTTTTAGAAACTCGCATTTACTCAATTTCAGCTTAACATCGTGTAATCTTAGCCTATCAAATACTAGTTTTACATGTTTCAGATGGTCTTGTACATCTCCTGCTGTGTAGATCAAAATGTCATCTATATATGCCAATGCGAACATTTGCCTGCCTTCTAATACTTGATTTATTGATAACATATAATGAGAAGGAGAGGTCCGTACGCCAAAAGGCATTCGTAAAAATTCGTAAGAGCCTGCGTTAGTACAGAAAGCACTTTTCTTCTGAGCATCAGGTGACATAGGGATACACCAAAATCCTGACCTTGCGTCTAATGTGGTGAAAAAGGTAGAACCATTAAGTAATCCCAAAATATCACCAATAACTGGCAATGGGTAAGCTACATTTTTAGTGATCTTGTTCAACGCACGGTAGTCGCAACAGAATCTGTGTGAACCTCTTTTTTGGTCACTATGACAATCGGCGACGACCATTCTGACTTTGATCTTGTTATTATTCCTGCTTTTAGCATATCCTCTATTGCTTTTTCTACAATTTCTCTATTCCTTAAAGGAGTTCTATACGGTTTCAAACTAATTGGTGGGTGATTTCCCGTGTCTATTTCCATAGTAACCGCTTTGGTCTTCCCCAATTCTAAGTCGTTAACCGCAAAAACATCTTGGTTCTCTTTTACTAGTTTTTCTAATATTTCCTTGTTTTCTGGTGGAGCTTTTAACTGTGATAATAATTCTTGTTCTCTCTTCGAGAGTGACGTTGCTTTGTCTACTGAATGTACTTGAGATGGATGTTCTCTGAATGCATGGATCAATTCATCATTCTGTACATTCCAACTTCTTCTACGTCTATTTCTGATATTGACACTTTTCATAGGGCTTTCCGGATAGTTATTTTTCGACATTTCTTCTCCTCCTGTTTTTAATATGTTGTTAGGATCATGTGCTACTTTGGCGATCAGACACCCTCTATACAGTTTAATATCTTTCCCTGTGTTGTTAATAACCATCACTGGAAAGTTAAAGTGTTTATCTAACGTTATTATTCCATCTGGGACTTCTAAACCAGGTTCTTCTATTATCTCTTTTTCCAACTCTGTTATCGTAACTGTTTGTCCTATCGAACAATAAGGATTTTTTTTTTCATTTTTGCCTGTATCAGATTGACCGTCCGTGGTTTTAAGGTCATGGACGTTTTTACTCTGACCAGTGCCGATACGTGCATATCCTCCTCTAAATCCACATAAACATCTTGAAATCTCAACTTATGTAAATCAAAATAAAGTCTGACACCATTTTTCAATAAGAAATCCCTACCTAGAATCATGTTCCTGTTTAAATCTCTGACTACATGGAAAAGGTGTCTTACATTAATTCCTCCTAATTTGAAATTTATCATTGTATGACCGACCACATCTAAATTTTGTAAGGTAACAGAGTGAAGGGTGTCCTGATTCCTGAATATTCTGAAATTCTTTAATATGCGATATAAGAATTTTTCCTTGATCACGCTGACGTGAGCTCCCGAATCAATCAATGTTCTAATTCTAAATTTTCCTATTTCTATTATGCATGAACTGGGATCAGTCATATTCACTGAGAACTGTTTTATCTCTCCACGTTGAGGCCATTTTCTATATTCTCTATTTCTCACATACTTGCCATTTGGGTAATTGACGTATTTGCTAATTCTTGGGACCATTTTGTTTTCCCCCCACTGCGGACCCTATTCAGTAAGTGGGACGCCAGTTTCCCTGACCTCCTGATCTTGCAAAATTCCTCTGTCTGTCTTCAAAATTTCTACTTGTTCTGCTGTTAACATTTCCATTCTGTGTATTTGCTTGGATACGTCTGTTACCACAAAATTTATAACTGTGTCCTCTCTGACCACAATTCCAACAGACCATATTTGTACTACCTACTGTCTCTCTTATAGGGTTTCTCATTTGTCTCCCTCTATCGTGAGTATTTTCATTATTTCCCTGCATTGTCTGTATTTCTCCCATTCTTCTCCATCCATACCTTGCTTGTCCTATTTCCATAGGTTCCTCTATTCTGTCTTCTCTATTGCTTCTTATTTCCCTTCCTACTCTTAATCTGAACCTCCTTCTCAAACTTTCTTCTTGTATGGCTATAGCCACAGCCTGTGATAACCTAGCTGGATTTTCCCTCATTAACTTGAATTTCAGTCCATCCGACTTGATTCCATCCACGAAAATTACAACCAGCATCCTTTCTACCTCTTCCCCTTGTACATTCTGTCCTAGAAACGCCTCTTCAGCTAGATTAATTAGCCTATCACTATACAACTGAACGTTTTCTCCATTGTCTTGTCTAGACTGTCTCAACACTGAAAATGCGTGTTGGGGATCTGTGATCTCAGCATATTTATGGTCTAAGTCATCTTTAAAATGTTCCCAAGTCTCATCTGTTCCTGTTTCTAATTTTCTCCTAATATGGTCCGATACTGGCGTTACACTTGTCTGGTAAGCAATTTTCTTCTTCTCTTCGTCTGTGGCTCCTACCAAAAAAGCTTGTTTCTCGATGGCTATAATCCATTTTTTAAAATGCTTGGCCTAACCGCTAAATTTCTCGATATCAGTACCTATGCTCTGTTGTTTCAAGGCTATGTCCATCTTGGATATGGCTCTACCTACTCCTCCCAAAACCTGCGTCAAAGAAACTTCATCTTGTGCCATTTTCCTATCTTTGTTAACTCTATTAATTAATAATTTCAATCAATTATAGTACTTAATTATAATAATCACATTTGTAATAAAAACAAGATTTTACCATTAAATTCACATCATTATTCAGTCTGTCTCCCACGGCGTCGTAGTAAGTCTGTGATTTCCGACCGACGATAATTCAGGAGTTCTGTTCCTCCAACACACAGCTTCCGTGGGCTTTTCAGGGACACCAGCGAAGAATGTTTCACCCGAGGACGACCAGAAAACGTGTTGAAAAAAAAACGGCTTCGCTTCACTCGTGGGCGGCGGAAAACATTTTGTAAAAGAGACCTCTGTCAAGGCGATCAATGGGCAGTCTTGGTCAGCTCCCTGAGACACGACGTAAGGCAGCCGGCTTTTGGTAGCCCGTTGAGACAAACGAGAATGCAGATGGCGGCTTGAATAAGCTTCTTGAAAATGGCAAAGTTCAGACTATGGCAAGTCTCTTTTGAAGCAGTAATTCCAGACAACGGCCATGGTAGGACCCTTGAAATTTAATAGAGTTCAGGCAATAGCCATGGTAGGCCCCTTGAAATTTTGTAGCCCTTTGAGAACGGTGATGTGAGGCAACGGCTGTTATAAGCCCTTTGAAAACATTGATGTGAGGCAACGACTGTTATAAGCCCTTTGAAAACATTGAGGTGAGGCAACGACTGTTATAAGCCCTTTGAAAACATTGATGTGAGGCAACGGCTGTCCAGCAACTCAGGATACGATGTATGGCGGCTCTGACAAATAGCCCCAGAAAAACGAATTGCGGGTGTGACAAGCTGTTCTGATTGCGGCTTCTGACGAAACGATGGACTATGGCTTCTGACAAGGCCTGGAACTTTTGATTATCAGCGATGCCTGTGTCCGGTGCGAAATTATATTGAAATCCTTACCCGCGCCATAGTTGAGGTTTTTGGCCGTCTGTTCACGAACAGTTTTCAAATGTGCATCAACGGATGTTGCTCCAGTACATTGAAGTGCCGCGACAACCGACTGGGAACCTGGTCACGGCACCATTTCACATCTTGTGACAGAGCGACAAGACACGAATGCAACTGAAGTATTAACGCTGATGCCAAGCCGTAGAAATTGTCTGAGTTTATTACAGGAAACATATTCGTATCAAAAACGTGGCATATTGCATGGATGGAGCCTCACGTCCTGTTGGCTTGAGAAGTTGATGGTAACTAATCTCTACCCTGCCTCTACGTCAACGCGTGAGCGTCCCTAGATCCATAACTACGGGGTGCTCACGCGTGCATCAGCTAATAGATCCATTTTACCTTTGCACGCCATGCCAACTAAACCCCTTGAACAGAGCTACTCTGTTATATTTCATCGACCTCACAAAGGCATTCGATTTGGTCAGTCGTGAGGGTCTGTTCAAAGCACTAAAGAAGATTGGCTGCCCACCAACTCTTCTGTCCATTGTGGAATCGTTCCACACAGGCATGAAGGGTATAATCAAGTTTGATGGCTCAACTTCAGAAGAGTTTGAAATCAAGAGTGGAGTTAAGCAAGGTTGTGTACTATTCCCCACCCTCTTTGGAATATACTTTTCACTTCTACTGAAATATGCCTTTCGTGATCAGGATGACGGTATATACATTCACTCACGCTCAGATGGTGGCCTCTATAATGCTCAGAGATTGAAGGCCAAGACCAAAATTAGCAGCTTTTTTGCTGATGATGCTGCGATTACGACCCACTCTGAGGAAGAATTACAACATCTACTATCTGCATTCTCCAATGCTTGTTCTGAATTTGGTTTAACAATTAGCAAAAAGATGACACAGATTATGTCACAAGGTGCACATGGTGTACCATCAATCTTTATTGACGACACCGAACTGGAGATAGTAGACCATTTTACATATCTAGGATCAGAGGTAAATAGCAAATTATCCCTCGATCAGGAAATCAACATCAGGATTGGCAAGGCAGCAACAACAATGAACATGTTAGCAAAAAGAGTCTGGTAGAACAGGAAGCTTACTGACAAAACAAAAGTCCTCGTCTACCAAGCCTGTGTCCTTAGTACTCTTCTTTATGGCAGTGAAACCTGGACAACTTACTCACGCCAAGAGAAACGTTTAAACAGCTTTCTTATGCGGTGTCTGCGAAGAATACTTGGTATTAAGTGGCAAGACAAAATCACAAATACTGAAGTATTGGAAAGATCAGGTTGTGTGACGGTGTATTCCATGCTCAGTCTTCGTAGACTGAGATGGATAGGACACGTTAGGAGGATGGATGATGGTAGAATACCAAAGGACATCTTTTTTGGTGAATTACAGACGGGTAGGAGATCTCAGGGTCGGCCTCTACTACGATACAAAGATGTGTGTAAGCGGGACATGATTGATACAGGCATTGATAATGCACATTGGGAGCACGTCGCCGCTGAACGTGTAGCATGGAGAGCAACTATCATAAATGGAATAAAGACAAAGGAGAAAATGACGGGTGCATGCGTGCGTCGTCCATCGTCGTCGTCGCACTGCGAGCGCTAACAAGTCAAGTCGCATTATTCTGTCAAGAAGCCTGATCAGCGGGAAAATGTCACGTGGAAAATCCAACAAGAAACACGCTGTTGCCAAGATGTGCAGCGTGGGAGCCGACAACAAGAAGAAGAACGTTGAGAGCCCACCTGCTAGCTGCATCAAAGAGCCTGATACCACAGCTATATCTGAAGCTACAACGAGGGAGAAGATTGACAGCCCAACACAGTCAAGAATCAAGACAGCAGAGAAGAAGGAGGAGAAAGACACCAGAGTCGGAAACACCGACTCAAAAACAGTCCGATGGGTTGTCAAGCGGATTCCGGTGGAGCTGACAGATGAAGAAATCCTGAAGCAGCTACGTGAAGAGAATCTTCACATCCGAGTCTTGAAGGCGGAGCGGCTTCTCACTTACTCCAAGATACCTACAACCCTGGCAGTGGTGACATCGGAGGGCAGCGAAATGCCGACCACAGCATCACTCAACAAGAGACTGCAGCAACCAGAGAGATTCATACCAAGAATCACGCAATGTTCAAAATGCCAGAGGGCCGGCCACAGCAGAGCAACGTGTCGCAGTAAGACGGAAATCTGTCGATACTGCGCCGATCACCACGCCTTCAAGGAGTGTCCGCTGGCCAAGCTGGACACGGACTTCCGAGCTCCTAACAACAGAAGAAAGTGCGCCAACTGTCTGGGCAAACACGGAGCAAGATACCTGGGCTGTCGGTACCTGCAGAGACACAGAGACGTCTTAAAGATCGCCATCATCACAAAGACACCATTCAAGGAAGCAATGCAGAGGGGCGAGACAGCCACGGGTATAGCACAAGCTGAAATAGATCAACTTCAAAAGCAGATAGACGAGTTGAAGAAACAAGTCAAGTCATTGCTGACGCCTAATCCGACCAGCGACAACGAGAATCTACTGGCGGAAATAAAGGAGTTCCATGAAAACATCAAGCGAGAAGTGGAACAGATGACCGCATTGAAGCAGGAAAACGAAGAAATGCTACGCACTATAAAAGTGGAGAGAGAGCGACTAAAAGCTGAAATGAAATCAACTCAACACAAATCAACAGAAGTCAGGCAAATGACCACAAAGAAACAGCAAGAAACACAACAAAAAACCGACCCGGAGACGCAAGATAAAACCAGCAGCCGAACCTCGACGCCCAAACCATCCAAGGGGAAACCAACATCCCACCAGACAGCCGAAGAAAGACAAGATAAGGTACCTTCTGACGGCATACCGTGGATTGGAGGGGAACCTACCCGGGAGGAAATGGAGGTGTACATAGCAGAAGAAAAGAAACGAGCAGAACAAGAGGAACTCAGACACGAGGAATACATAAGGAGACAGGAAGCAAAAGGAAAGAAGCCCAAGAAACTCAGGGGGAAACCGACAGAATACCCGGAATTACACTATGACGTCGATGCCGACTTCGAGTACTACATAGAAGACGGAGAGATCTTCCCATGGCTGACCACAGAGGAAGCATTCGAAAAACAGCAAAAACTTACACACGAAAGTGAAAGAAAGCGCAAGGATTTAAATAACATCGAAAAGCTTCTAGGGGCATTACACAGAACAGGAGGCAAAAGTACTAAATAAAAAGTCCTTTTAAGGACTGCAATCACTCAAGCCAGGAGCCTGCGCCAAAAAAGGAAACAACAAGAGGAAACAAGCACTAAGGACGGCCGCCGACCGATCCCCCAGCTGGAGTGGGATAACGAAAAGTCCTTATAAGGACTGCAGCCAGTCAAGCCAGACGAGCCAGGAGCCTACACAAACAAAGAAAACCACAACAACAGAAGAGCACAAAGGATAGCCGCCGACCACTGCTGACGTCACAGACACAAACGATGCATAACCAGTCCGAGAAAGGACTCACAAGACAAGAATTAGGGTAAATAAACCCACAAAAACCACGATCCTCAATTATAACCACAGCTGATGAAGCAGGTTAGACGAGGACGAATTTGGAATTTTTGTTTTTGAAATGGAATCGGAATCGGAATCGGAATCGGAGAAAATGATTGCAGATAAAGCACACACAGAACGTGAGAGACGTAAGATGGTGCAAAATAGTGGAAATGACCATGTTTTCACATGCACCTACTGTGGGCAAACATTTGCAGCAAGAATTGGCCTTACCAGCCACACTCGCCACCGCCATGGATCGTAGTTATTAAGCCTTTTTGAAGCACAATGTACCAAACTATCGTCTTTCAAGACGGAAAGGTGCCAATGAATAGCTAATATTTGAATGTGTGAATATTGTTCAATGGGATTCAATGTGAAATTGTGTACATTTCAAAGCATCGCTATGAAGTTGTACACATATTTTTGTCAAGAAGCTGATCTCATGAAACTGTTTCATACTGTTACAAATCCCGAAAAAAGAACAGTACATGCAATGGGTTTGAGTACACGGTCATTTCCGTGTGTTGCCGGGGTCCATAAGGGAAGCAAAGAATAGCAACACTGTAGCCTACCACGCATGTCGTAAGAGGCGACTAATGAGGCTATGGTTCCGTCGCCCTGCTACTGAGTGGGTGCGTGGCGCGACACTGTGAGCTGTGAGTTTCGTGTGAAATGCTTTTGAAGCTGCCCGAGGTGTTTTGGAGCGTGACTGCATGTTCGGAGCGATGGCAGCTGGCTATGTCCCCGAGTTGACCGGTTTTTGCCTTATGCAGAAATGCGTGGCTGCTGGGCTTCTGGTTGACTGCCACTGCCATTGACGATGAACTGTATTTTCGTGGACTGTGTGGGTGAACATCTAGGAAACATTCAGATGGGAAAATGACTGCCGATTCCATCAGAGATAAACTGGATGTTTCGTGGGGGACTATTGTGTTGACATTCTGGCGGCGGCATTATGCACAGTGTATCTGTGTGGGCTGTTGTTTGTCGAGCCCCCGACATTGGGCAGTGGGGAGCGTTTTATGTAATATTCACTGGCACAGGAACGGAGCATAATGGGGACGACCCGTTGCTGTGAAGTTGGAACCGTGACTAACTAACTAACTAAACGGTCATTTCGTCGATGGGTGCAAGAATCTGGAATGAAACCAACACGCGATAAGCAAACGGCAGGTAGAAAGGCAATTGTAGACAGCTTTGACAAGGATGTCATCAGGCGAGTTATTATAAAAATGATGGATGCCAAAAAAAAAAAAAAAACAGTGACTGTAAGAAAACTGAGGGTTTGGTTGAGAAAGAACAATAACATAGAGCTATTCAAAATAACTTTGTAGAAAATTATAAGGGAAATGCGCAAAGAACATTATGACATAGTGTATTTGGATGAGACGTGGATCAATGAGCACCACATAAGTGAAAAGGAATGGCAATCAGTGGAAGGAAAGATAAAGCGTTATGTGCCCAGTAGTAAAGGACAGCGTTTGGTCATAGCCTATGCTGGTAGTACTCATAAGTATCTTACTAGTGTAGCTTACTACAGAATGCTGGGCACTTGTTCGTATCAAACCATACAGACGATAGGGATTATCATAATGAGATGAATGGTAATGTACTTAGAGATTGGCTCGAGAATACAGTACTTCCATCATATGATAGACCGTCTTGTGTAACCATGGACAATGCATCATATCAAAATGTTGTTGCCCAAGAAGACAAAATACCTACGGCATAGAGCACAAAGGAAGCAATAAAGATATGGCTCCGAGGGGAAAATATACCATTTCCAGAAACATATATCAAGCTACAGTTGTTGTCCCTTGTAAAACAGGCGCAAAAAAGCAAGAAATATCACATCGACAAGTTGATAGAAGCGCATGGCCATAGGTGCTTGAGACTTCCGCCGTATCATTCTCATTTAAACTAAGTTCTATAAGTTCTATAGAACTTATTTGGGCTAAAATTAAAGGACAGGTGGCAGCTGCCAATACTACATTCAAATTGTCTGACGTCAAGATACTAACCCAGTCCGCGCTATTAAATATCGATAAAAGTTACTGGAAAAAATGTGAGGACCATGTGTTGAAAGAGGAAGAGGATTATTGTAGAAAGGATGGATTGAATTTTATCCAACCGAGAGCAATCATCAACCTACTGGAATCGTCAGACACAGATTAAGTTCTGAGCAGATCGCAGACCTTAATTTACGTGCACACTTACTGGAATATTTTACTCCAACTATTCAGACGAATTGCAGGCCCTAAACATTACAGCATCAGCATAATGCCAATGGCAACAGTTTGTATTCCACGGTGATGAATTTTCAATTCCGCAAGCCCTCAGCTGTGACAAACAACTGTATTTAAAACACACACACACACACACACACACACACACACACACACACACACACACACACACACACACACACACGCTATACCAACAGAAGAGTAATATTGCGGTGGAAACTGACATATTGTGGCATAACAAGAAACGTGAGAGCAAACACGTTGTCAAATTAGGGGACAACACCCGTGCATACGAATCAATCTATAAACTTCAATGAAAAAAGGACCAACATCTTGGTCGTTAACAAGAAAGCCCACTACAGAGACACTGACAACTATTTTCATAGTGCAAAACAGGTAATCATGTTCCGTCTCTGAACGGTAAACAGCAGAGTAGACAATCTTTCACGAAGACTCAAAGCGGGTCTGTCACCCATGTGTACGTGTGAACAAGCTACACAGACAGCTGAACAGATCCTTAAAAATGGAAACATGATGACTAAATTGCGGTATCATTTCTGGTCACTCCATACACACATTAACGCACAGCTA
Organism: Cepaea hortensis; assembly: GCA_963921405.1. Taxonomy (NCBI): domain Eukaryota; kingdom Metazoa; phylum Mollusca; class Gastropoda; order Stylommatophora; family Helicidae; genus Cepaea; species Cepaea hortensis. The sequence continues at coordinate 66,351,801 of OY992882.1, forward strand.
TTTGGAAGCTTTCACGAATTCAATATAAAAAGCTAACATGAATACTTGTGTACACATTATTAACCAGCAGCTGAGGAGACAAGAAGGAAATGAAAAATAAGGTAAGAAATATATTCCTTCTACTTCCCTGTCAATTTACACATTATTTACCCCATGCCGCTGTAAATTCTCTGTCTTTACTAATATTAAACATTGCACCCCTCTCGGGAGTCTCCGTGGTGAAGTGGTCAAGCTGTCTGAATCGGGCTCCGAAGGTTGTATGTTCGATTCCGGGCCGCGTCCTTCATTTCCCGAGGGTCGTCGCTGGAGCTACGGAGTTCGTGCTTTGTTTGACGCTTTCCACGATGCGGAAAGGGACTGAGCCATACGGGATAAAAACCCGATGCAATGCAGTCGATCCTGTCGACTTTTAAGCTACTTCTTTTACTGCACCCACTCCCATACGAATCTGGATACGCCTTGTGTCGTCATCTGATTGGCGGGGCATTCATTACTGTAAAAACAAGTTTGTTAGCGAGAAATCACTAGTTTTTCACCAAAACATCAAAGAAATGTCTCCGCTTTCGATGATTTAAGTTGCTTTTGGACCTATCAAAGACATATTCCTTGGGTGGGGGTAAATATAAGACGACAGGAAAAATTTCATAACGATGCAACAAACAGTTTTCAAAATAATTGATCGTGAATGACGGCATTCAGTTCTGGACATACTATAGTGAACATCGTTTATGAATAAAGGCTACTTCGCTTTGCTGGAAAAGAAATGTCATTAAATCAGTTGAGAATGATTCTCATTGCTTCTTTGTTTGATTCTTATTGCAACTTGTCTAATCTTTATAGCTGGATCTTGCTCACAGTAAGATGGCCCTTGCCATAGTATTTTGTTGTTCAATGTCGGATGCTGCCATGACCTTCCGTGAGTTAAGCCTTTACTGGCTCTGTTTATTTGTCTTCCTTCTGTCCATCTCTATGGCGCCCGTACTGACGACTGGCATTAGTATGCAGAAGTACTCACACGTACACACACACACACACACACACACGCACACACACACACGAGAGGGAAAGTCAATAAGTAAGTCACAAATGGCTATAGAAAAATGACTAAATATGATAACAACTTCACCCAGTTTATTTTTATACATGCATTGTCCCTTTATTTCTCAACATAATGTCCACCAACATTGATGCACTTATCCCATTGTTTCATCAGTCCTCCTAAACCGGCTGCATAGAACTGCGTGCTCTGCTTTCTAAACCACGTGTTTACTTCACATTCAACTTTGGCGTCATTCGCGAAATGTCTCCCACCAAGGTGGGTTTTCAGTGGACCAAAAAAGGTGGAAATAGCTAGGGGCTAAGTGGGGGGGGGGGGGGGGGGGCTGTAAGGTGGATGTTCCAGAACTTCTTTGTTGGTTAATTTTCTCCAGAGTTATTCGAGCCGTATGTGGTCTGGCATTGTCATGAAGAAGCAACACTGCTCTAGTCAGCAGTCCTGCACGTTTTCTTCGAATTGCATCATGAAGCATGGATATAACTTCACAGTGCGATTCATAATTCACATTGTCACCCTTCTTCTTGAAATTGATTTAAAGCACTCCTTGACAATCTCAGAACACTGTCAGCATAATCTTCTCTGCTGATGGCGTAGCCTTGAATTTTTGGACACAAGGCGAAGAAGGATGTTTATGTTTCGATTGCATTGAAGCATGCTTTGATTCGGGCTGGTAGTGATGCACAAGATTCGTCCCCATTAACAATCCTGTTCGGCATGTCTTCTCCTTCATCTTCGTATCGACAAAGGATAGGCCAAATCGGTTCAATTTGTGTTCCTCCTTCAATTGTCTGGGTACCGACCTTGAGCATACTTTCTTACATTTCAATCGATCATGCATTATGCTGTATGCTGAACAATGTGAGCAGTCTATTGCAGATGCTACAGAGTCTATAGTTACTGGCCTGTGCCCTCTAATCATCTCCTCCACTCGCTGCACGGATGCTTCTGTTGCAATCTCAACAGGACGACCAGATCGGATTTCATCAACAATTTTAGAGCGTCCTTGAGAAAATATTTCTACCCAGCTATGCACCGCTTTCCGGGACAAACATTTGTCAGCATAAACAGGAAGCATTTTATTATAAATGGCCTTTGCAAGCTGTCCTTTTGCCCACAAAAAACGCACAACAACACGTTGCTCTTTAGATGTATAGTCCGTAAGTACAGTCGCCATTTTGTTTATGCGCTGCGCATGCCCATGAGACACCTAGCGCCACCTGACGACCGGGAATATAAAGTTCGATATTGCTGTCACCTAATTACACCTGTAGAAAACACCAACTACATTTACCTGCCATCCCACAGAACTGTGTGACTTACTTATTGACTCGCCCTCGTACTAACTAACTAAGCGACTCGACGAATATGGTCAAGAAAATTCAGACTGGCACCAACCAGCACGAATGGCTCGACACACTGAATACATTACAATTAGTCCAGCTAACTTTCATCTATATTTCGGGCCATTCCGGCGTGAAACGTAATCAGCGAGCCAATCGAATGGCGGTTATGGAGTTGATCGAAGAGTTAAGGACAATTGGTGACATCGTCAACTCATTAAGACACATAAGAAGAACATTTTGTCAAGTGTCATGGCATGTGTATAATCATAACAGAACTGGGATGACCAGTCGCTGTAAGCTGGTTTAGGTGTGCGTGGGGGGGGGGCGGGGTTACAGGAGAAATCGGAGTATCTATGGACCTGTCCGAGGCAAGATTATAACGCCCCTTACTAATCACTAATCAATAAAATATTAGTTATCTTGAAACGAGCTATCTGAATAATTTAATTACATTTGTCAAAATTGCCAGAGCAGTTGTAATTTTCATTTTCATAGTAATAATCACCTGTATACTCGTACTAACATGATATCATCCTGCAGGTGTCGGCTCAGCTCTGTCTCCAGAGAGAACTAAGATGTTATTGGCTTTAAGGATTAATGTTCTAGCTAAAGGTTATAGTGGGGTCTCCTTGGAAACATTAAAAAAGATGATCGCAGCTTTCAATGGTACGTTGTTGTAAACTAATTCATTACTAATATACTTTAAAATGTCCACACACACACGCGGATTGATTATAAACTCTTGTCTAAAGACGTCCTACTTTTGTTGTTATATGTTATTGTTTTCATTCTCCTTTTTCTCTATCGTTGTTGTTGCTTTCAATCTCTAAAATCAGACATCTCGTGTGCATCCATTTTGTATTCTCGGTCACTTGTTGTTATTATATCCAGCATTATTGTTATGAGTGGGGGAGTGCAAAGTGATGTGATAAATTCAAAAAAGCGGGATTGTCCGAATCTGTGATGATTCGAAGGCTGGCTATTAAAGACAAAAAAACAAATAAAATTGAAACATTTTGGTCACTTGAAACGTCACGAAAGTTTGGAAAGAACAATAATGGAGGGGTATATGCATGGGAAGAGAGGAAGAGGACGGCCAAAGAGAAGATGGGTGCAGTATGTGGCGGATGATCTCCAGATGGGTGTATCGGAAGCGGGACATCTTGCTTATGATCGACAAGTTTTCCGGAAGGTTGTTATGGGAGCGAGGTTCTGCAAAGGACATGCTACTGAATGAATGATGATTCGATGTCGCAACATATTTCGTTACATTCAATTCCCCCCCTCCCCTCCCCCCCCCCTTGCATATCCTATTAAAGGACATCGCTATCAACACCAGCATTTTACCGCTGTTGTTGATTTCTTGGCAAGATTACGCTCAGTAGTTTGCCATGGCTTTCTGTGCGGCCGGCTCACATATCCCGTTAGTAACGGTCTCGGCGAGAACTACTACCGATTCTCGCGCAGCTGCATTTGCTCACTTGGATTAACAGGATTACGAAGAAAGTTCCTAACGCCTAGGCCAGGGAGACAGGCATGCATTCAACAATTAAGCTGAAATGAGCTGATGATTATGTTGTCGAATATCAAGATCTGATTTCCAAGTTCATTTTGTTCTGTAAGCGTGCGTGCGTGTGTGTGTGTGTGTGTGTGTGTGTGTGTGTGTGTGTGTGTGTGCGTGTGCGTGTGTGTGTGTGCGCGCGCGTGCGTGCGTGTGTGTGTGTGTATGTGTGTCCCCCTCCCCATAATAGTAATTCACTTAGAGAAATTCTGCAATGACGTTATTGTGGTACACAATACAGTTTGGAATAAATCACTTTGGCTCTGTGTGTGTGTGTGTGTGTGTGTGTGTGTGTGTGTGTGTGTGTGTGTGCGTGCGTGAGTGAGTGCGTGCGTGCGTGCGTGCGTGCGTGCGTGCGTGCGTGTGTGTGTGTGTGTGTGTGTGTTTTATTTTTTTTTAATTTTTACTAACTTCTTGAAAATATATAATCGTGCCGTGAATTTCTTGTCAGTTGTCAAATGTTTCATCCTGATTTGTGGGTTTTGATACAGGTTGTGGACTGCGAAGCATCGACGATTACGTTTGCTGCTGTCCTCGGATCTCGTCGCGGTGTTTAATTTCCATTTCTTACCAGGTTAAAAGCCGTTTCCCTTCTTGTATTCGTCCTTTTACAGTTTTCTCATGTAGCGGATATCACTTCTGATCATGCTGAGTAAGTTTCGATATACACCATGATGATAAGAGATGATGTTAGCTAACAGTTTAGTCATAACTGTCATTTACTGCCAATACCTTGCGGTGTATGGCAAGTGAGGGGTAGGGTGGGGGGGGGGGGGGGGGTTGAGCCTGAGGAATTAAGGCCGCTTGGCTAGTGCAGTCGCCGATAACTGTGCAGGTTAAAGTTTTCTTTTTTCCCCCGACAGAAAACAAACTCCACACCTTACGGAGGATTAGAATCACGGTAACATAAGAAAACTGTGAAAGGATGAGTAACAGAAGGAAAACTGTTATTTTCGGTTTTCGATTTCCTGCCTTAAGTAGGCTGCATGTTTGCAACCTAGTGTCATTTAGGGTTTCCAAGAAATGAGCATGTTGGTCTTAAAATAATTCAAAAAAGTCAAATCACAGTTATAATCACAGTTTTAGTTTCACCTGCAACATAAATTGAGTTGATTTGTATATGACCCCTGGACTGTTTATCTGAGTTAAACGCCGGCACATTGCGACCGTTTTATCCGTCGTCTGCTCTGCAAGTACAACATGTTCGTTGACAATTGTGAATAATTCAGACCTTCGTACAGTGCACGGATTACTCTCCCGTTAAATGGCTGTGGGGTTGTTAAAGAATATAAAGGGGGAATGAATCCCTAGATCCTAATAGCCAAATTTATAAGAAACTTGAAATGGCTCAATAAGACTTTCTAGGGGTATAGACTAATTATAACGTGATGTTTCCTAACAGAGGCCAACAGAGTACTGGAAATTTACCGAACTTCCGAGAGGATAGCACTCACTCTTTATAAACCGAAAGTCCGTGTGGTTATCCAGCCCACAATCAGCTTCATAGTAATGTTGTCCCTTGAAAAGTATTATCAATGAGAACCCACATGAAAAGACTCAAACAAAAAATAACAAGTACATAAAAAACTCTTACGTAAATCACATAAAATTATATTGGGATAACCTGGCGAAAAGGGGAAAGTATGTGTATGCTCATATGACATGGCATAATAATACACAACAACAATAAAAATAACAATAACATCTCAATAAAAGAATGTAAACTATATCTAATTAGTTAATTAACGGCAGAGATGTTGTCTTGACGAAGGAATTAAATTAACACCTTCCTAGCTCCATTGAGATGCTAAAGATTTTCTGGAACACATCAGATGGTGTCTCCAAGTTCATAAATCTAGCTAAAACTACAAACTTCGGATTTGTCCATCTCTAACATATACTGGTATAAAGTCCATGTTTTAAAACACACGGGGTGAATATTCATTCCTAAATCATAGGGGTGAAAGTTCATTCCTAAAATTCACTGGGAAATGTCAATTGTTTATAAGACTCAGATAAATTTCCATATTTTGAAATGCACAGATACATGTCCAATCCTATGTAGGAGTCAGAAATAGTATTACTAGGTACAAAATCCCGCGAGTGTTGGCACGGGGAAATTATGAAGTAGTACTAAAAGAAGATTAGCGGCATTTGTCATGCTGGGATTGATGTTCGGATAATGGAGAGGCCAGTGATAATTAAAGGAGAATCACCCTTCCCGCATTGTGAAGACATTCTCCTCCTCCTGCCTTGAGGACCATGACCCTCCTGTTGTCATTCTTCATCATTTATAAAAAAAATACCCTATTTTCAGCCAAATAAAGACCTTTTCAGTCCAATAAAGACACCACCCTTCCCTGTAGAAAATATGTGCCAAACAATATAGCCATACTCACAGAAAGAAGTGAAAAAGAAAAGGGAAAAGGAGGAAGAGGGAAAGGAAAAGAAAAAGAAAGAGAGAGTGCGAAAGAGAGAGAGAGAGAGAGAGAGAGAGAGAGAGAGAGAGCTGGGAGGTGACATGATTATGACATAAAGGTGTGTCACTTAGACCTGGCCCTATCGGGACCCATCACATCAACATCTGATGCAGTCTCTCACTCCCTATATTGATATGATATGTCACTCTCACTCCTGCCTTAAAGAGATTGATCGTTCTCATGCTTCTCAGACTCTGCTGTCTAGACTATCTGGTGGCCATCAGCAAGGGTGATGTCATTTCTCTGTCGCGGCATTTATTCTATTCTCTCGTATAAATGTATAGGTAACCCCACATAATATTTATACATTTATAAATAAACTCATTATTGATTCTTTATGCATAAATAAACATATAAAGAAATAAAGTATCCTCTGAACATAAAGACAAAGAGAGTATACGATATTCTCCAGAAAAGTATTTTCATACAAGTGATATTCTTGAAAGTAGCAAGTTTACTATGGTTTCCAACTTACAAAGAACAATAATGAATTAAAAATACAAGACCACAACAGCCGAACTGGCCAACAAGTCTTGTTCTGTCAAATCATTTCTGGTGACTGCGCCTCGACAATACAATTTCTTGCTGGCAAAGTTGAGCTCACTCATTAACATATATTATGTTAATAGGATGTAATTTTGCGGCTCCAATGGCAAGGCTAGATTTCCGCGTGAACATGACGTCACTCTAGCGTGGGTGGGTATTCCTTGAATTGTGGAACAAGGGAGATAATTTTCCCAGCTTTAGCCCCTGTTTTTGCAAGTGATAAATCTCTGTGACAATGTAGACAAACATTTTCTGGGATTGGCTACCTCCACCGTCTCCCCATCTCGCCTATGATCAAACGCTAGGTGTTCAGTTCCCCAGCTATTCGTAGCTGTTGTTTACAACTCCAGCCATTGCCAATTATCTAAAGGGGAAAGGGGCGAGGAGGATTACTATCACCGTTAAGGAATCAAGATTCTTCAATTTTACGTTTATTCATATGTTCTTTAAAAAAAAATGCAGAATGTCAGTATGGCACCGATCGGCATTTATTTATGTTGAAGAAATTTTGTCCAATAAAACGTTTCCCACTGACGGCTATTCATACTCCAATTTTCTCATCATGTACAGGCGCTTTATGAAATGTGTTGGGATTAAAAGTCGTCCAAATGCGATTAATTTGGCTATTAACGTATCCAGATAGATGAAACCACGCCGCATCAGAGAAGAATGTTACACCTAGAATTGACTCGTCTTCTTTAGCTAAAAATGTTTGAAACCACCTGGAGTAGTTGGCTCTGGATTGATTATCACACTCTTTTAGTTCAGATACAGCAGAAATCTCGTATAAATGAAAATTTAATCGTTGGTTGAGAACTGTGTGCACTATGCTCACTGATACGTCCACTTGTTGCAACATTTTCCTTAAGGACTTGCTTGGAACTTTAAGGATTCTGTCTTTGATTTCTAGACGTTTTTTCTTCAGATACTGCAGAGCTTACAGATCGCGAAACATCTTTCACATTTCCCGTAGCAAGAAACTTATTCAACAAATTTCTAACCATATTACGATGAGGAGGTTGTTTATAAGGAAATCTTGCTACAGATATTTGAACAACAATCCGTGTATATCTTCTGCCATTTCGTAACACTTTTTCAACCAAATAAATTCTTTCTTCCGTTGATAACACCATCCTGTTTGAAGCGTAAAGAATTACTCCAGCAGACGACAGCGATTCACTGCATATTGCTTCACAATGGACTGTGGAGCACATTTTGTGATGGCGTCATGTACTTGATTTTTCAAATGTGTTCAACGTACAAAGTGTATTGAGACTTTACAAACACCCGGTATATATCGTATATTGACCAAGTCGATGAAGATATTGTTACAGGGTAATGTTAACTTTAAAAGCTATTATTTTTTTAAGTTGGAAATGAAATCTGAGTGTGTTTAACCTGTTAAGCGCTTTGTGTGTTCCCTTTCTTGACAGCATCGTGTCTGTCTTGGGTTCCAGAGAAAGGAACTGTTGGCGCTAGTGGTGATCTTGCTCCGTTGTCTCACTTGGCTTTAGGGTTAATAGGTGAAGGAAAGATGTGGAGTCCAAAAAGTGGATGGGCTGAAGCAAAATTTGTAAGTATATGTGAATTCTAATGCTTTATTTTGTCACACTAAGCTAAAGTCATCTAATGAGTAGATATTAGATATTACGTAGATATTTGTCACAGCTTCCCTGGGGTGAAGGGAACAGGCTATCACACATATCTATGAATATCTACACACACACACACACACACACACACACACACACACACACACACACACATATATATATATATATATATATATATATATATATATATATATATATATATATATATATATATATATATATATATATATATATATCGGGATGTCTTCAGATCTGGGACTGGAACAATTTCAGTCTACGACCTCACCAGTCTTCGGATACCTATCTCTCTCACAACCAACCAAGGGATGTTACCCTTTCAACCATGGTCCTGAACATATGACGTAACTCTGGCGTCTACAAACTCAACAATAAAAGTGTATTGTACAAAAGAGTGAAGATAATGTGGTTGTAGTGCAGATATGTCTGGTGTGAGCTAATTGCTACAAGACATAGTTAGTTGAGGCTACCACAAGAAGGATGTCATCATTCTACACATGTTAAAGTTCCACATAACATGGGAATGTCACTTAGCTTCTCGGTGTAGGTCCTCAGTCTGTGACCAGATATCACCTCTTCCGAGTTGTCAGCAAGTCAGGATAATGACACCAGGACACCAGAGCATGTGTAAAAGTGATACTCATAGTTTTCATCCTCATCCTATCAGGTAGATGCCTCCATCATAGGTCTATATTTATAGTAGCACACCTTCTCAATTAATGTTCATAGAAGTCCAATGTCCATAGCTATATTTCCAACAGAACATTGTCCATGGCTAGAGTCACAATAGCCCAAGGTCTGTAGCTATATTCACGATCAAGAACATAATTCGAATGGACTAAGTGTTGTCTGATATCACAAACGTTGAGTAGTAGTCGTGTAGGTTATCAGTGGCACAGCTGGACGATTTCATGAACACCATACTTGCTCAGACGCCTTCGTCATAAAAAGTTGTGTAACTCATCATGGAACTGCTCTGAGGACATAGACGACTGACCGGGTGATGGGTAGTAGGATCACCTCACGTTGGCTGGTCTGTCCAGACTGCCGACGCTGGTACAGGACTATGGTTTAAACGTCTGTTTATCACTCCTTTCAGGAAGGTAGAATCTGGCAAAGTGACAAAGACAACCCTCTGTGAGAATCGCATGACTATGACCTACCATATGGGAATACACTGCCTCCCGGAACTCAAACAGGGAATCACCCCCCCCCCCTACTAAAATGGGTTGTGGTTCAATTATAGGCCATGCCTCAGGGTCAGAGGAAGAGTAGGGTCCGGGGTCCGACAAGCAGCCGAATAGACCATCTGTCTCCCTGGACTGGGGATAGAGTGAACCCACGGTAATTGGTCATGAGTGTCTGTGCCCTAGTTCTCCAGGGGAAGCCTTCTAATGACATACAGGGTAAGAGGGTCTACAGTACCCATAGGCAAGATGGCCCTGAAGGAGGGCCGTTGGCAAACCCCCTTCCAGCTCTTCCCAGGTAGTCCTGCTCTCCCCAGTTCATCAGCCCTGTAACCATCAGAACATGTCTGACGCATCATGCTACTTTTTGCCCCCCCCCCCCTTGTCCTCCTCGCAGGAACCCGTTATAGATTAGGATTGTAGTCCGTTAAGGAGACTTAGAACATAAAGTGTATGAGGAAGGCAAAGAAAAACCAGTGGTCGCCCCACCAAAAGATGCGAAATCCGACACACTCGAGATGTTTCAAATGACCTCCGATTCGATAGAGGACATTCCCACGAGATTCATCTTGTCCGCTCGATTCGCTCGATATCCCACACGATACCTTTTCGTTACGCCCTCGCCGACTTCCGGTTGTGTAGATTACGCCGAAGTTCAAAGGCGGCCTAGGAGTGCACTCACATTGCTATCACTCAGGCCAATCCTAATTTTTCCCCACACCCATTTTTGGCGGGCGAGACTGTGCATTCCCTACCTGTACTTTTTACAGCAGTTCAGACTATTCGAAGCAGGCCAGATATTGGGTATGTCAACAAGACTGTTTATTGGGGGAAATTACAGGCTAGCCCTTGACCTACGGGCGAACATGGCTGCATGCAATCTACACTTCGGATGATTGCGATTCCGACACCAACTGATTTAAGAATGGCAGCACTCTTACCTTTCATATGATTATGCAGTTAGAAGTATGGAACCTCGTCCAATCTAGGGATTTAATGCTAACTGTCTTTAAACAGTATTATGCCACTGGCATCATTTCTTTCTATCATTGCAACCACACAGAACCTTTCGCCAACTGGCGAGAGCAACAATAATTTTTTTTTTTCGGTTCACAGTCAAGCCACTGCGACTGCGTGGCCGGGACAAGAGTTCCTGTACCCACATCTCTCGAATCTTCCAGAACACAAGGGCGTAATCCTCCACTCCCTTAGGGGTAAAAGATTACTGGGGTTATTCCCCTTTGACTGCAAAAGTTGCGGAATGCCGAGAGGTGGGTGTCAGTCTGGCAAATTCAACATCTCATGGTCGCATCCTCCAGGCGGTTTGTTACAATATTATACAATATAGATATTCCACTCACATATCAGAATCAGAGTAGCGGGTAACAGTATATAGACGCTTGCCCTTCAGCAAGGAGGTCAAAGTTTCGAATTCGCTTCCGGTCACCTTTTGAAAACTCTAACGTCGCCCAGCTTAAAATGCGTATTTAGAAATATCTCAGTAAGTAAAACTGACCAGCGACAGCATATGATCATTCGAGTGCTGACTGATCTATAAACTTAATGGGCTACGGCCTTATGTCCAATACTCCGCAAGGCGTGTAAAATGGATATTCATTTTGATTATTTTACTTATATGGAAAAAAATTATCGTCAGAAATAACGAGAAGCTTTGGTCGTCTAGTTTGTCACATTGTAAATGTATTTATATCTCGAAGGCACCTCGCTGTAACTGCCTGCCTGCCTTCCTGCCTGCTTGCCTGCGTGCGTGCGTGCGTGCGTGCGTGTGTATGCATGCATGCATGCATGCGTGTATGTATGTATGTATGTATGTATGTATGTATGTATGTATGTATGTATGTATGTATGTATGTATGTATGTATGTATGTATGTATGTATGTATGTATGTATGTATGTATAGTTTATATGTATGTATAGTTTATATGTATGTATAGTTTACGGTAATACTTGCTTTCTGTTAGCGCCGAACGTTGGGCGGCGCTTACCAAACCCGACACCCCACATTGTGCCAACGGTTTCGGGCGGAAGAGCGCAATTGGCAGGGTACAAGCCTTACCCTGGTGCGGGGAAATGCAACTTAAAGCCAAATGTCATGGCAGGGCAGACCAGGCCCTAAGCCTTGGTTGGCAGCTGGTCTAGGATCGAAGCTCGGACAGGCGGACAGTTAGATCATTGCTTTTCGGATCCGGCAGCTTCTGCAGCTTGTCTTGTTCCAGATGTAGGGGTGTTACCTTTCCTCTGGAGTGAACTAGGCAGGCCGAGAGAGGGATCATGCTGTATGGGCAACACATGATCTCTTTATTTTAGCCCAGGCCTTGTGCTATGGAGAGGCAATAACTCCATCCCTGGTCTTAACCGATCTCGGAATCAAAGCGAGAGGCAACTGTTACGGATTATAAGTCCCTGTCAATTGGCGTAGACATGGGGCGCCACGCGTTGCCTCTGACGGTGGGAGACACCTACAGGTGTCACTGATCAGCTACCGCCCGCCTCAAGCTGGGCAGCCAATTGGGTGCTGATCCGCCACATCCTGCCTGCTTCAATGGATGCTTGGTGCTAGGACAAAATCTGAATCGCAGGCTGTAAATCCAATGCACCACGTACTAATAAAAAGGAAAATAGAAACCTCAAGCTACGGCTTGCAACCTGGAACGTGAGAACCATGTGTCCAGGATTTTCCACTAACTTGACCAATATTGACGATGTGCGAAATACGGCTGTGATTGATGCTGAACTCAATCGTATTAACATTGATATTGCTGACCTGCAGGAGACTAGCCTCGCCTCGCTGAGGGAGGGTCACTCAGGGAAAACAATTACACCTTTTGTTTTGGAAGGGCAGAGGGCAGGCAGAAAAAAAGGCAACACGGTGTGGGCTTTGCAGTACAGAATTCGCTACTGGGAATGATTGAAATTCCAGCAGGAGGAAATGAAAGACTATTATGCCTGCGCTTGGCAACCTCTTGTGGTTTTTCCACCATTATTACGGCATATGCACCGACACTCGATTCCTCTGACGATGTGAAGGATTCGTTCTATGAGGAGTTAGACTCCGTGATCAAGGCAGTCCCAAAATCTGACTACATTTATATGCTCGGTGATTTCAATGCTCGTGTGGACAAGGACTCGAGTTCATGGCCAGTGTGACTTGGAAAATACAACATCGGTCGCATGAATGAAAATGGGCACAGGTTGCTGGAGCATTGCACCAGTAATGACCTACGTATTACAAACTCCTTTTTTAAAACAAAAGAAATGCATAAGGTCACATGGACGCATCCAAGATCCGGCCATTAGCACCAGTTGGAATTCATCATCACACGGAGACAACATCTGAACCATATATCATTGACTCGAAGTTACCACAGTGCTGACTGTGATACGGATCATTCTTTGGTTGTTGCAAGGGTTAGACTGAGACCAAAGAGACTCTACACAGCTAAACACAAATCTAGCCCCAGGATTAATATTATTAACACTCACGATCCTGAAAAGTACTTTCAGTTTCAACAGCAACTTTAAGACGCTTTCACTGATACACCGGAAAATTGTACAGTAAATGAAAAGTGGGGTCAACTTAAGGAAACTCTTTATAAAACTGCCGTAGGGGTTTACGGCACTGTGGATCATAAGAGGCAGGACTGGTTTGCGGCAAACAGCCAGACTCTGCAGCCCTCGATTGATAAGTAGAAGATAGCTCTCTTAAGAAACAAGGAAAGACCAACGCATAACACTCTGAGTGAGCTAAGGCAAGCTAGGAAGGATGTGCAAAAGGCTGCCAGGCAGTGTGCGAATGATTATTGGATCAAGTTATGTGAGTCCATTCAAATCGCAAGTGATAATGGAAACATAAGAAGCATGTATGAAAGAATAAAGAAAGCCTGTGGTCCAGTGATCAAATGAAGTGCACCATTGAAAATCTTGACTGGAGAAATCATCACTGATAAGAAACAGCAGATTGACTGATGGGTAGAGCACTATTTGGAGCTTTACTCAAGTGAGACCAAACTAGCGGATGATGCCCTCAACGCCATAGAGGCTCTACCAACTCTTGACCACCTGGACACACTTCCCACCATAACAGAAGTTAAGTGTGCTATAAATTAACTTGCATCTGGCAAGGCTCCAGGTAAGGATGTGATTCCAATAGAGGTTATCAGGAGTGGGCAAGACACACTCACTTTACAGATCCACCAGCTAATAGAGCTATGCTGGCGAGAAGGACAAGTCCCACATGATGTCAAAGATTCAAGCATCATAACACTGTTCAAGAACAAGGGTGATCGGAGCGACTGCAACAACTATAGGGGTATCTCACTTCTGTGTATTGTTGGAAAAGTATTTGCCAGAATTGTTCTGCGCAGACTTCAAGTCCTAGGAGATCAAGTCTACCCCGAATCACAGTGTGGCTTTCGACAGAACCGGTCTACCATTGATATGATATTCTCATTGCGACAAATGCAAGAAAAATGCCGTGAACAGAATCAACCACTGTTTATTGCCTTCATCGACCTCACAAAGGCATTTGATTTGGTCAGTCGTGAGGGTCTGTTCAAGGCACTAAAGAAGATTGGCTGCCCACCAACTCGTCTGTCCATTGTGGAATCGTTCCACACGGGCATGAAGGGTATAATCAAGTTTGATGGTGCAACTTCTGAAGAGTTTGAAATCAAGAGTGGAGTTAAGCAAGGTTGTGTACTAGCTCCCACCCTCTTTGGAATATACTTTTCACTTCTACATCAGGATGGTGGTATATACATTCACTCATGCTCAGATGGCGGCCTCTACAACGCTCAGAGATTGAAGGTCAAGACCAAAATTAGGAGGGTACTGATCAGAGAGGTGCTATTTTGCAGATGATGCTGCAGTTACGACCCACTCTGAGGAAGAATTGCAATATCTACTATCTGCATTCTCCAATGCTTGTTCTGAATTTGGTTTAACAATTAGCAAAAAGATGACACAGATTATGTCACAAGGTGCACATGGGGTACCATCAATCTTTATTGACGACTCCGAACTAGAGATGGTAGACCATTTTACATATCTAGGATAACAAATTATCCCTAGATCAGGAAATCAACATTCGGATTGGTAAGGCAGCATCAACAATGAACAGGTTAGGTAAAAGAGTCTGGGAGAACAGGAAGCTTACCGCCAAAACAAAAGTCCTTGTCTATCAAGTCTGTGTCCTTAGTACGATACAAAGATGTGTGTAAGCGGGACATGATTGATACAGGCATTGATAATGCACATTGGGAGCAAGTCGCCGCTGAACGTGTTGCATGGAGGGCAAACATCAGAAATGGAATAAAGACAAAGGAGAAAATTATAGCAGATAAGTCACACACAGAGCGTGTGAGACGTAAGATCGTGTATGATGGTGGAAATGACCACGTGTTCATATGCACCCACTGTGAGCGGACATTTACAGCGCGAATTGGCCTTATCAGTCACATTCGCTACAGCCATAGCTAAAAGTTATTATGCCTTTTTAAAGCACAAACTATCGTCTGTCAAGACGGAAAGGTGCCAATGTAATAGTTTAATTTAGTTTAGTCCAGTGTTTCCCAACCTTTTTTGCGCTGTGCCCCACCAAAGCCTTTCTAAAATTCGTATGTCCCCCCCCCCCCTTTCCCCTACATATACATAATTTTTTATATTCAAAAATTGAAATGTTCACTAAAGAAACTTAAATGATAGGTTTTAGGACAGTGGTTCTCAACCTTTTTTGGCCCGTGCCCCCCTTCACCGTATTTTCAGAACGTCATTCCCCCCCCCCCTTTCGTATTTCCTATCTAAAAATCCCCCCACCCCTACACAGTATACGTAAAAATGGAAGGTACATTTAATAGCATATATTTAACAAGTCTAGACATCCACATAAAACATGATTTGTGGGTCTACTTACTTTATAAAATGAATTTCAGACGGATGAGACGTACATAACTGTAAAGTATGAAGGGAAAAATAATATCAAGTAATCGGTTCTTGTATTAACGCGAACTTGAAATGGTCTTCATTCCCCCCTGGAAACCCTAAAATTCCCCCCTGTGGGGGGGGGGGGGAAATTCCCCACCGGTTGAGAACCACTGTTTTAGGAAAAAATCACTAGGAAACTATTGAACAAACACAGTAAGTAAATTTTTCAAAACATATAATGAAGAACTGAAATTTAAGTACAAAATAATTTTAATGATTGATTGATTGATTTTTGAACCGACATCACAACATTCGGGGTATTCCCATAAGCGCTCCGTCCCCATCCTCAGAAGCCAGCGAAGAGTTCCAACCCCAATAGTACCAGTAGCAATCTGTTTATATGTGCGTCTCGCCTTTCCCCTAAGCGTTGAGCATCGGCCAGATCCCCTCGTCACTCTACGCTGTCGCATTCTTTGCCAGAACATGGTGATCCATTTGCTCCTCCGAAGTGTACACGTGCTCCCACAAGGCCGCAACCACGTCTGCCTTTTCATGCATGAATACTCCACCAAGTTTTGCAGAGCCAGCCAATCTGTCTGCCTGTCCATCCCCTAACACCAGCATGCCCCGGAGAAAATATCCAGACGACGCTTGCCACCCGTGACTTCCGAAGCGAAGCAAGCCACACGGCAAGAAGCTTGCCAGTCCTCATCCTACTCAGCATGCTTTCTGAGTCAGTTACAATCACGATGTGTGTGTGTGTGTGTGTCGTATTCTCCATCCAGCGGAAAGCTGCACTGACTGCCTCCACCTACATTCTTAAGCTAGATGTCGTTGTATCATATGCCAGGCTCTCCTGCACCAAACGTCGACCATTAGTCTTTGAAACGAAACCCCAGGCACTTCTACTACCTCTCAACACCGAACCATCTGTGTAGATAATCACATCACCCGGGCGAGCATTATCCTGAATTAATTGCTAGATTTCCAATTCCATGGCCCCTGCTGGCCACTCCCTGCACTCCCGGCTCAATGTTATTATAACTCTGCACAAGTCTGACAGCTCCGCTGGCACTCTGACCCACTCCTCTCCTCGCCTAATGTTCTCCAAGGGGCACACCTGTCTGATCGTATCCTCCGCCTGAGTCATCCATGATTTCCCTCTTATCAGTCGGTGGCGCTTAACTGCGCCCAGCGCCTCATGCAACGGGTGATCTGTGTCAGCAGCTACTCTGAGGTATGCCTTCGCCTGCATCACCTTTAGCCTACCAGCAACAATCGGCAAACCAAGGATGTACCGCATACACACCACTGGGGTGTCTCTGGTGCATCCCAGAATGACCCGCATAGCCTCGTTCTGTATGCGCTCCAATCTCACCAGCTGACTCTTTGAGACAGTGAGCAGTCCTAGTCCATAATCAATCATTGAGAGGATCAAGTGCTGGTATAGTCTGAAAAGCATTCTCTGCTCTATGTCCATTGCAGTCATAGTTTTAAGTGCGTTGAGTCCCGTTTGAGATCGTGTCACAACCGTCTCCACGTGATCCTTGAAGGACAAGCTCCTGTCAAATGTGATTCCCAGATACTTCAGTTTGTTCTCTCTGTTGACGCTTCCACCATCTATCGTGAGGCTTGGAACATCAGCTCTCACAATCCTGTTGTCCAGAGAGCACCACAAAACACGAAACACCCATTTCAGTGCACCAGTCAATCACTTTGTCTACTGTCACCTGTAGCACCTGGGCTATTTTCTCCCTATGTCTTCCCTGCCTATATGCAAGAATATCATCTGCAAATGTTAGTATCCTTCCAACCCCTGGTGCTTCTAGGTTTGCAATTTTGCTCGTATACACGTTAAAGAGCACCGGTGAGATTGCGGATCCCTGTGGCAGTCTCGGGGTTAAAATATGTGGCTCTGAGATCCATGCACCCAGACGGAGAGCAATCCGACGAGAATGTAGGACGGCCGCTATCCAGTTCACTAACCAGGTATTGACCCCCTTCTCCATCAGTGCGGTCATCAAAATATCATATCGAACTCTATTGTATGCATCCTCGAGATCAAGCGCAGCCGCCAATGTTTCTTTGTCTACTCTGGAACCCCTCATAAACATCAAAGGCAAAAGTGGCTGCATTTGACCAGGTATCTTTTCCTGGCCTGTAGCTCCATGGGCCTCTTGGAAGAAGCTTCCCAATGTCCAAAAACTCTTGCAGCTTGACAGCGACTATCTTCTCTAAAACCTTCCCAAATGTATTTTGAAGGGTGATGATCCTAAAGCCGCTATGCTTTGAATTATCTTTGAACGGTTTTGGGAGAGGGATGAGATAACTGTGTACCCAATCCTGCGGTACTGATGCTGTCCTAATGCTCTGGTTAAAGCAGTCGGTCATCTCCTTCAAGTCTATATCGCTCAAAGCCTTCATGTGCCATACCTGACCCCATCAGGCCCTGGTACCGTGTCTTTTGCCTTTTTCAAAATATATTTAACATCTACAACCCGTATGATGTCTTCATAAGGCATATTCTTTATGGTTCCAGATAAATCCTATCTAACTGCATCCCTGGTGTCCACATCATCATGATTGGTCTGCTCTAAAATAATTGTAATGAAAGATTTTTCTATATTATTTTAATTATTAGTAATTATTTATTATTTAAATTTAGTGTCATCCTTGCGCTTGATGCTTTCTGCAAAGAGATTTTATGTCAGCTTCCAACTTAGTTAACTTCGGTCTCAAGTCTCCCCGTTTTGTTATATCCAGCCGATTCCCTTTTTTTTTTTTTTTCAGCTATATATGAAGATGGAAACGGTAACAATAGTTCTGTTGCACATTTGGTTGGATTTGGATATTTGATTTTGGTTTCCTAACAAAGCCATGTCATCGCTCCTTTTATATTAAATAAAGTTTTAATTGACTCACCATTTTGCATTTTTGCGAGTTCTTTTCGATACTGCATATTTGAAATATCAGACAAATCCACTAACAGTGGCTGCATCATCCAAGTTGGGAAATCAATTTGTTTCAAATCAAAAAATCTTTTTGCGTAAATTAGCCGATAAAATTTTCAGATGAACGACCATAACATATATAGCAGTACCAGTCACTTCAAATTTTTTGAGCCAATGAAAATTTTCAAAATGTTTGTTGTATGTGTCCGACATAATTCAATAAAGGTAATGAAAACTGATATCTTCGCTTTTTCATCGACAAGAGTTTTATTTGTTCCTTGAAGTTGTTTATTTAATATATTTAGTTTTTCAAAGATATCGGCTAAGTAACTTACAAATGCCTTACCATCGACCGTTAACAGATTTTTCATTTCAGGTTTGTCGCTTAAAAAAATCACTAAGAGTATCAAATAGTTCCATAAATCTTTTCAAGCAGTTCCTTTTCGAGAGCCATCTTACTTCTGTGTGGAGTATAAATCTCACATGGTCTTCATTTTGTTCTTCACAAAATAACTAAAGGGACGTTCGCATTTGGCACTAGCTTTAATAGCATTGATACACTTTATAACTAAATTTAGTACTTCATTTAGAACAGGCAAAATGTTTTTAACTACCAGGTTTTCCCTGTGAATAACACAATGTACGACAAGCATTTCTAAATTCTCATCTTTCTTCAATTTCAAGCAACAATTTTTCTTCCCTATCATATTAGGTCAGCCGGCTTCGTGGCTTAGAGGTTATGACTTTTCTCCGTAATCTCGTATACTCTCGTAGGGTAACGTGATGACGGTGAGAATCAGCAGTGGTTCGAATCGCATCATTAACTTACGGGGTATGTGAGCCGGCCGCTCAGAAAGCAACGGCAAACTACTGAGCGTAATCTTGCCAAGAAATCAACATACAGCTGAAAGATGCTTGTGTTAACAGCGATGTCCTGTAAAGGATATGCACACACACACACACACACACACACACACACACACACACACACACACAAAATCATATTAGGAGCACTATCTGCAGCACAAGATGTTATATTTTCATTGGTATATTATTGTAGCTAACTCTAGCTTAAGAATGGAGATGGAGGCGGTCAGTGCATCTTTCCGCTGGATAGAGAATACGATACACACACATCGTGATTGTAACTGACTCAGAAAGCATTCTGAGGAAGGTGAGGGCAGGCAAGCTTCGGGCAGAGTGGCTTGCTTCGCTTCGGAGGTCACGGGTGGAAAGCATTGCTTGGATCTTTTCTCCAGGGCATGCCGGTGTGTTGGGGAATGAACAGGCGGACAGATTGGCTGGCTCTGCAAAACTTGGTGGAGTATTGATGCATGACAAGGCAGACGTGGTTGCGGCCTTGTGAGAGCACGTGTACACCTCGGAGGAGCAAATGGATCACCATAGTCTGGCAAGAATGAGACAGCGAGGAGTGACGATGGGGATCTGGCCGACGCTCGACGCTCAGAGAAAAGGCGAGACGGACATATAATCAGACTGCTACTGGTACTATTGGGGTTGGAACTCTTCGCTGGCTGCTGAGGATGGGGACGGAGCGCTTATGGGAATGCCCCGAATGCTGTGATGTCGGTTCCTAAATCAATCAATCAATCAGCTTACTATATATATCTTTGGAGGTAGTGGTGCTTTCTAATGATTTACAGAACAACATTTCTTCAGCATAATCACCTTTATCAATATATCTTACGTAAGTTATAAGTACGGCCTCACTGTCTCTCAAAGTTGATTCATCCATTTGCACCGAGACTTTTCTTGTTTTCAGCTTTTCAGCAAGTTGTATTTCAATATCCTCACTCATGTCGTCTATTCTTCTGCTAACAGTACTGTTACTTAGTAGCATAGCTTTAACATCTTGGTCATCTTTTTTCCAGAACTGTTTTAAGAAATACTGATATTGATGGTTTGATAAAATTCTCCCGTATAGTGTGACTTTTCCCAGATTTAGCGACGAGTAATGAAATTTGATAACTAGCCTCAAGAGTACGATTGATAGTTGCATTATGAGCAGTAAATAGAGACTTTAATGTTACTCTTTTTTCAAAATTTTTCTTTTAAGTTTGAAAGTAATTCAAATCTGAATTAATAAGAGCATTATGTTATATGTGTCTTGCCACCAGATCCCTTCTCCCTATATAGCGAAGTAATAATGAGAGAGATCAAAGAGATGCCAGGAATACTAGTTGGAGGTTATAAAATAAATAAAATACGCTTTGCAGATGACACAGTATTGATGGCGGATAAATCAACAGACGTACAACGATTGTTGGACATTGTAGTATCAGAGAGTGCAAAGAAAGGACTCTCCTTGAATATCAAGAAAACAGTAACAATGGTTATATCAAAGAAAATGGTGACACCAAAATATGACATAGAAATAGAAGGTAAAATTCTTACCCAAGTGGATAATTTTAGATACCTAGGGGCATTTATAACATCAGATGGAAGATGTACAACAGAAATTAATAGCAGAATAGGGCAAGCAAACGCCGCATTTAAGAAAATTAAGAATATCTTATGTAATAAGTCACTGTCAATGAATGTAAGAAAGAGAGTGCTGAAATGCTATGTAGAACCAGTTGTGCTGTATGGCAGTGAATCTTGGAATGTAAATGAACAAGTTAGGAAGAACTTAGAAGCAACAGGGATGTGGTTCCTGAGACAAATGTTGCGAATTCCTTGGACTGCCAGAGTAACTACCAACGACTGCCTGAAACAGGCTAATGAAACTAGAACATCATATACAACAATAAAGAAGAGACAAATATCTTTCTTCAGTCACGTGATGACGAGATGCATTGAAGAACATCGTGACAACTGGAAAGATCGAGGGAAAGAGAGGCAGAGGCAGACCAAGAGAAATGATGCTGGATGGATTGAGACCGTGGCATGGAGGAATATCAGCAGCAGAGTTGATCCAGAAAACCAAAGACCGAGATCTGTGGAGAGCCATGAACGCCTACGTCAGCTGGCAGGGCACTTGATGATTATGACTTCGTTTCATTGATTCGTTGGTCAAGCACTAAAGACAAAAAGGTGATCGTTCATCGTGGACAGTGGGTATGAAACAATTTTAAATATTCCTCCGAATACAGATGCATTTTTTTTCTTTCTTGCACCACTCATGTCACTATGGGCTGAAATAAATAAATATAAGATCAATTAAATGCTAAAAAGAAAAATAACACGAACTGGAGTAAACGTAGACTAACAATGCATGTTTAAATATGTATGGCACATTTATCCCACCGCAAAAAAAAAAAAAAAAAAAAAAAAAAAAAAACATACTTTTTCATTTGACAAATTTTTCTGGAAAATGATGCTTCTACAACTGAAATTAATAATAAAAAAAATTATCGACTGAATTTACATATCATTTATATATCACTTATATTTATACAATGTATATATATTTTTTAAATAACGAGACTTTTACAACAATTTAACGGACGCTTATTTCAAATTAGCACCAACGGTGAATGCTGAGCGTCACTACGAAACACAGCAGAAACTGAGATCCCGGCACTAAGCATTTCGTGCCATTCAGATCAAATAGCGCGAAATGCTTAGTGTCGGCCTAGTGTAACCAGTAGTTCAACTTTAACGTCTAAAAATTAAATCACGGCTACTAACACGGCGGACAGAAGTTACTTATACTGGACTTTTACCCAGCTCGAGTAGCGACTGAGAGTCGCCATACGGTTAACTTAAACTCTGGAGGAGTCTATTTTCAAATTTCCCCCCTTAACAATCGAATTGCCCCCCTGTGGGGCGTAGACCCCACGTTGGGAAACGCTGGTTTAGTCGATGGATCAACATCACGGCACACGGGTGTAACCCATAAGTGCTCCGTTCTCCTCCTAATTCAAACCTGAGTCTGGAGATACTCAGCTCAGTGCACAAACTCCGTAGCACCGGCGAGGAACCTGAAATAAATTGGGTAGATTTTTAACTTGAAATCTTTCCCGGGCTGCGCCGTTAGGCTACTCTTTTTCGATTTCTAACTGCTAAGGGATTTTATTATACATGCGCAGCAATACACACGGGCATCTGATCTCACTACCTAGAGACCAGGGGAAATTTTATTACTAGAAGTCCACGTTAAAAAAAATCCCGGTCCTCACTGTATGTATGTATGTATGTATGTCCTTGTCCTTGTCTATCAAGCCTGTGTCCTTAGTACTCTTCTCTATGGCAGTGAAACCTGGACAACTTACTCACACCAAGAGAACAATTTAAACAGCTTTCATATGCGGTGTCTGCGAAGAATTCTTGGTATTAAGTGGCAAGACAAAATCACAAATACTGAAGTATTGGAAAGATCAGGTTGTGTGACAGTTTATTCCATGCTCAGTCTTCGTAGACTTAGATGGATAGGACATCTTAGGCGGATGGATGATGGTAGAATACCAAAGGATATCTTTTTTGGTGAATTACAGATGGGTAAGAGATCTCAGGGTCGGCCTCTACTACGATACAAAGATGTGTGTAAGCGGGACATGATTGATACAGGCATTGATAATGCACATTGGGAGCAAGTCGCCGCTGAACGTGTTGCATGGAGGGCAAATATCAGAAATGGAATAAAGTCAAAGGAGAAAATTATTGCAGAAAAGTCACACACCAAGCGTTTGAGACGTAAGATGGTGCATGATGGTGGAAATGACCACGTGTTCACATGCACCCACTGTGAACGGACATTTACAGCGCAAATTGGCCTTATCAGTCACACTCGCTACCGCCATAGTTAAAAGTTATTATGCCTTTTTAAAGCACAAACTATCGTCTGTCAAGACGGCAAGGTGCCAATGAATGAATGTATGTATGTATGTATGTATGTATGTATGTATGTATGTATGTATGTATGCATGTATGCATGTATGCATGTATGCATGTATGTATGTATGCATGTATGTATGTATGTATGTATGTATGTATGTATGTTTGTATGTATGTATGTATGTATGTATGTATGTAATGTATGTATGTATGTATTGTGTATGTGTGTGTGTGTGGGTGGGTAGGTAGGTAGGTAGGTAGGTAGGTATACAGGTAGGTATTTAAGTATGTATGCATTTATGTATGTGGTTATCGATGATCGCCTGCCCCTAGATGCGGATATCGAACATACCTCCTCAGACAACGATGCCCGGCGATTCGAACCCCATCACTACGGTGTTTACATGTGCCTGGAAAGCTACATGTTCTGAAGTGACAAATCGTACCTAGAATTAGACTACCAACCGAGAAGGGTTCATATCCACATGCCTCATATGTCATACTAAGGTCACGACTTTCCAGGCATAGTTATAAGCTGATTAGACATCCTGGTCACAGATAATCAATAGGGGAACCCATTGGGGCAACTGAGGCACTGAGGCTAGTATTGTTTGGCGCTCACAGAAGGAGAAGAAGGAAGTAGAGATCAGAGGACGCACTAGACAACAAAAAATTTGAAAGCTATAGTTACCGACCGGGATTCGAACCTGTCACCTCCAAATTACGACAGTGCCTCGCTGCAGGAACAAGTGTACTTCGACGCATCACCAACTAGACACTAAAAACAAAGTATCTTTATTAGTCATGTCTATCATACATCTGTGAACCTAAAACTATGGAATACGGATAGAATTCATATCAAACCATTGAGAAAGCACCATGTGTCTCATAATTTTATATTAAACCAGCATAAGTCAAACAACAAACAAAAAATACCGTAATGTTGTGTCGAGTATATTAACAAACATTTAAAGAAGAGAAATGATTGGCCAGTTCTAATGCTGTACACGTATTACACAGGAAATCAATAGGGGAACCCGTTGAGGCAATTGAGAAAGTTACATTAATAAACACACATAGTATTGTATTTATTTCCCTGACCACATTTGACACAATAGAAGCATCAACATATTACTGCGTGACAATCAATCTACACAGTACACCGACAATTTTTGCCTATTTCGATGCGTGGCGGTATTCAATTGTTCTAGTTGTAGGAATCTTAGGAAACCTACCGAGCGATTAGCAAACCAGTGGCAGACATTCCAAATTATATAGACACTAGATAATTTTCACGGTGTTAGGTTAACTGATATGCCCAATGTAGAAAAATGGTTTGGGGTTAACATAGATATTTTTTAGTTTAATTAGACCCAGTCCCTGGTCCCAAAACTTTTCTGTAGTGGGGAAAACAGTGAAACCGTAAAAATAGTATTACTTTATAGGTGCCAAATAGCAAACATAGCGGGCACGCCAACACAGGACAAGAAAACAGGATAAAGGGATTTGGACTAAGGATGCACCAAAGTAGATATTGAACAAGGGAACAAGGAAACTATAGGAGACAAGAGACGTTACACAAGACAACTAAGAAACAGACGTCGTGGAACCGTGCTGGCAAGCGGTTGTGTGTTTCCAAAATTCCGTGTCAATTGGATATCTGGATACAATGATACATTAATCTGCAACAGGACGAGGAATTTGTTGATAAGAAGCCACGGATGGAGAAACTGGGAACAGAAACCTAGGCGGATTCTGAACGAACATAATGATAAGCATTTGACAGAATTGGGAAATGGAAAATGGGCCGTCAAGGTGAACGGAACAGATTTAGTTAAGAGCATTTCGTAGATTTTCTCAGCAGATGCCGACCCTGTATAAAGGGCGCTCTATGTTGCTACATAAAATGTAATCTACCTGCAAATCTGGAACGCAGA
This sequence comes from Cepaea hortensis, assembly GCA_963921405.1. Lineage (NCBI taxonomy): Eukaryota > Metazoa > Mollusca > Gastropoda > Stylommatophora > Helicidae > Cepaea > Cepaea hortensis. The sequence goes on from OY992882.1 coordinate 66,377,235, forward strand.
ATTAAATGTGTGAATCTGCTCACTGCGTGCTTTCATTTCATATTTTCCAACGTACAGGTCAACGCTGGCCGGCTCCATGGCCGAGGGGTTAGCAGCTTTCTCCGCTAACCCCGAATACTCTCGTAACGTGACGCGACGAGAATTAGCAGTGGTTCGAATCGCAAAAGTGACTTATGAGAGTATGGAGCCGGTCGCTCAGAAAGTCGTGGCGTGCTGATGAGCGTAATCTAGCCTGGGAATCAACATACAGCTGAAAGATGCTGGTGTTGACCGCAATATCCTGAAACAGGATGGAAACACGGAAGAAAAAAAAGAAAAAAAACAGGTCAACGCTGTTAACGTTCAGATGTAACGAGTTGTTAATTGCTTGTTTGTGGATTTTCCTATCAAGTTATTACTGGATCTACTGCAAGGTAATAGGGATCATTTCATGTATATTAGTGACTTTGATAGAGTTGCTAGATCATTCATGTGTAGTGAATGGGGAAGTTGTGGGGTAGTTTTCGGGATATGGACAGACATACTAAAACTTGCAATGGGGGATAGACTGTAGATAGTTATAAAGCGAGAGTCTATACTGTGACAGAGACTTCTGGGAGACAATTAGTTCTTTGGCGATCCCGGTAGATACTGAGTTTGTATATCTCTATATGGCCACTTATGACTACGAGTTTTATTTTGAGACTACCAAATTACTTGGGGAAACCAAATCCAGCAAATCTTTAAGTAAACATGTCCTTTTTAGCTGTTCGATAGGGTCTAACGTACGGGGATTCGATGCCCCCGTCTGAGTCATCACAGCGGGTAATCCTCGGGTCTTGATGATAAGGATGCTTGATCATCTGACTTAAATCGCTGATGCAGCGTATTCCAAATTACGAGGTGATTTACATTGGGGATATACAAGATTAGAGGAAGTAACTGAACACAAAATAGTTGCTAGGTTAGATTAGTTCTTAAAAGTAATACCAGTGATAGGATTTATCTCGGGTAAGTTTGATATCAAACTAATTAAACAATATTTGATAGAGTCCTTCCTCTCTACCACTGATGGACCTTTTAGATACATAGTCAAAAGAAACAACAATATCATGGCCATTGTCACAGACACGTTTAAGTTTTTTGATATAATTAACTATTTAGCGTATGTTATAATGGATGAATACCCAATCGTCCCGCCGGGGGCCATTAGGTTGAATGTGGATTTCGATGTGGATCCACACCTTTTATCATGTAGCGGCCGTGCACAAAAATATCGGCGTTTAATCGTCCCAGCATATCTATTTCTTGACTCTCACTGGCTAGTTGACGTTGTGTTCTCAGTCCTTTGTTGTTATTGCCTTGCGTCTCCCCGAGGAATTTGGATGTGTCATAGTGATAGAGGGCAGTTGAGAGGTGATTCTTTTTGGCTTCCACGCCATGATTCAACGTCGCTTCCAAGTAAGCTCTACATGGGTATGTATTTTTACTGGGTGTGATTAGCGTGTCGTTGAGTGAGACATCCACTTGAGAAAATAAACTGTGCAGGTAATAGTTGACCGGGGCGATTTCGGCTATGGGTGGTAGTTTGTCGCCATTGGGCAGACGCTAAGGCGCGTAAGAATGTATTAAACAGACCATATACCCTTCACTGGCATAAGAGATGGCACATTCTGTAGGTTCTGCCGGTGACAGAGACGCGATTGGGCGTATCTCCAGAAACTGACCCTCTTCTACGGTGGTCTGTGTGATAGGCACGCTAAACAGATCCAATCCAGAATGAACACACTCGCAAGAGTAGGGTGAATTAGAATCATCGTGCACAAATATCCGAGTACTGTTGCTTATTCTTGTGAAATCGACGAGGTGCATGGGTCAGTTTTATACGCTTACAAGGATCATCAGGTGGCGCTGGTCGTCTTTCTTCTACTACCGCTACCCTGTTGACTAATGTGTTCGACCATTCCTTGTAGTAAACGATGGGCTGCTTGCTTGGCGTGGTCTTTCAAGGATTCCCCAACGTTCCTACTAGCTAGTACGTCTTGGGATACTCGCAGACTCATACCGACACATTCTCTAAGTAAGGGCTTATTGTCGGTCGTTAGCCAGGGTAGAATCGTGAGACAAAATCCACTGAAGAAACTGCGATACCGCGTCTTCTCTGACTCAGACCACCTTCGAACACTGGCATTCCACGTCCTGGTTGGCTGCAGTAAAAGTCTGCGTATAGTTTGGGACTTCAACGTAATGCCACGTATTTCATCATTATTCTAGGTCTGATAATTTCCAAGCTCGAAAATGTAACATCAGTACTGACGTTCCGGTAGTGAATTAGATCTTTGTGCCCATATCGGTGGTTAAAAGTATTTCCACCATGTTGAAGGAGTAACGACTCAGCGATACGAAGTGAGGTTTGTCGTAAATGTGAAACAGCGACGCCGAGAGCTGATTCATGACAGGAATAGTTCTTAGTAGCGTGACCATGGTGTCTCCGACTGGTCTCGCCGATATGAGATCGCAGTAGACATAGACATTTTGAAGGTCGCTATTCAGGTTTTTCGCCACTTCGCCTTCCGTTATTGGGTTTGCATGTGATAACCTCGACGAGGGAAGCCCTAATATCTCTTTCATCTTGTCGTAAATGTAACACTTAATATTTCCACTATGACTTACTTTGATGCGTTGTTGCTTGCTTGTGTTCGTTGGCTTGAGCTCCAAAACGAAGTCCTGTATGTCGGATGAAGGCATCCTGTTGTCCAACATCTGTGTGATGTCATACAGGACCTGAGGTTTGCGTGAGTATCCGTTGTCCCATGTCTGGCTTATTGGTGTGCAGACTGGTGGTTCCTCGCCGTACAGGCAGACACTCTCCGACTTCGGAGGAATCGGCGATCCTACTGACTTTAGCCAGGACCCCGAAGGGACCTGTTGCCCACGACGCTCGACGAGGACGCGTCAATAGGTCTTGGCCAGTATATAACCCGGCCCTGGTGCCTTGGAAACACCTCTGCGACCCTGATGCGTTGTTGAAATAGAATCTAACTCGCGGCCGGTCGTCCACCCCCGTCTCTTTCATTATTCGATTCAGCTCAGCTATAAACGCGCCTGGTGAGCTGTACAGGGCCGGGGGACACGACCTTCTTACCGCTTCTCCTTTGTGTGGGTTGTATCGTATCCACGCTTCATTCTCTAGCCCATTGCAGTAGTATCTGGGAAATTGAATTTCGGCCAGACCCACTTTGTTCTGTTGGTTCACCTCAATAGTCTGTGCTAACGTTACGAAAAAGTGACCTGGGGTGTTGTTGGGAAACATGTTCGGTGAAGCATTGCTCGGTAATGTCACGTAGAAATGCATATTTTAGGGTTTGGTCATATATACCTCAGACAACTACTTAGTAGAGCGATCCACAACCTACCTCCTGGTGCTTCGGCGCTGCCCCGGAATAGACTAAATAGTGATACACCAATGACGGTGTATATAAAAGACCAGTTGACAGAAGAAGACAATCTCTAGTCCAAAAGACGGCCACGCACGCCCCCCCCCCCCCTCCGTGATTGGAGATTCCATTAGTCTCGGTATCTGGTTAGGTCTGAAATCCAACTGTCGAATGGGGAATTATAGCCGAACCACTTCACTGAATACTCATTACCACCGCCTCTGCTTGGTCTTTCTTATGGGATTGTTTCGATGCGATACACTTGTTTATGTCTGAATGGTTGGATCTCTTCTCGGTAGAATGGCCCTTGTAGTTCCTCCCCCGAATCGTCTTTTAGCACATACGTCACCGGACTGGTCTGGATTATGCGACTGACGGTAAACAGTTCTTATGCCCACGATGGCATATAGCCTTTTTTAAACAGTTGTTTGGGTTGAGTCAGTCTGGCTCGGTCCACTGCAGAAAAATAAACTTTTTTTCGATGCGACTGTCTTCTGATACAAATTATTCCACAACTCTTCTTGATTACTGTAATTTACTTGCACGGGCGCCATGCGAATACTTCTGTGGCACGAACCGTTGTAGTTCCAGATCAGCTTACCTATTACGTCAACGTAGCGATGTGTATTGATCTTGGTGAAATACCGCCACATTTTCCCTTAAGGGTCCGGTTGAATATTTCCACTATCGCGGCTTTAACTCTTTCTCTGCCGAGTGCCTTTATATGGGCATAGTAAACCGACTTTGACGCCCTTGTGCCCTTTAAATGGCGCAGTATAAACAGTGGTTTACTTGATATATTTCTGCTACCTTCCGCAATTTTAAATGACGGTAAATTCACACACCCGGGACATTTCCCTTTCGGCATTGTAAGACCAAACGTTCGCATCCATTGGTTGTTGTGAGACTTTGAATTTTACGAGTGTTAAGTATTTTGTTTTGGTTTTTTTTACAGATGGTAACGCCTTCGAGTATGCGGCCTCGTAGACTTACATCAGATCAAGCTAGATATTATATTTATAGTGATTTCAAGGACTTTGAAAAAGATTCTAAAACTGAAACCACGTGCAGTATTAAGTTAGTTAGATTATTTCGTTGTAATGGAAAACACCACTGAAAGCGAAAGTTCGTCATAATATGTCATAATATGATGGCACATATCGAATTATGAATGCTCTAATGGGCCACATTTATGCCCCTAAATTTGTTTTTCCTATCACAAAGTATTTTAGGAGTATTTAAATAATTAAATTTAAAAGAATAATAATTGTAACTATATAGAAAATAGTGTTTATAATCTTCTTCTGAGTACAATCTGAGTGGTGTGTTACTGACATTTTCCATTTTGTGTGAAAATTATGTGCGTCAAAATGTTATGTTTTAGTTATGTTTTATTGGTGTTGTGTTGCAGTTCTTGTGATATTATCGAACAAATGTGGTGTGTGTAACAGTATTCAGCAAATTTAACTGGATTAGCTGCAGTGGATTACAAATAACACCTTGGTAAGTGAAATTTTAAAATAATTTTTACTTTTTAAATTTTAATTTTTATTACTAAACCTCTCATTATTGTTTAATATTTTCTAACCTATCAATTAAGTATTAACACTGTCATGTTCCTTGTGCAATCCTCTTTAATTTGATATATGCTTGCTTGTGTTCGTTGGCTTGAGCTCCAACGCGAAGTCCTGTATGTCGGATGAAGGCATCCTGTTGTCCAACATCAGTGTGATGTCATACAGGACCTGAGTTTTGCGTGAGTATCCGTTGTCCCATGTCTGGCTTATTGGTGTGCAGACTGGTGGTTCCTCGCCGTACAGGCAGACACTCTCCGACTTCGGAGGAATCGGCGATCCTACTGACTTTAGCCAGGACCCCGAAGGGACCTGTTGCCCACGACGCTCGACGAGGACGCGTCAATAGGTCTTGGCCAGTATATAACCCGGCCCTGGTGCCTTGGAAACACCTCTGCGTCCCTAATTTGATATATAATACAATATAAGTGCTACCATTTTAACAATTTATAAAGCATTATTGTGACACACCCCTACTTCCAATTTTCTGCCATGAATTTCTGTTTGGTCAGGACCCAATTTTTGTTTGGTACTGAAAGTGTTAACGTCTTTATTCTCGGTCGTATAGCAACGCACACCTTGGTCTTTCAGAAATTTTAAGAAGGTCCGTTTCACAAATTCCTTCCCTTTGTCTGTCTAAAAATTTACCAACTGGCTATCAGCAAAACTTTTACACACGGCCTCCACTAGCTCTTTCCTCGTCTTTTTCTTGACCCGGATGGCCCAAGCATATTTACTAAACACATCGAGACATGTCACTAGGTACGACATCCCATCCTCGTATCTTTGTCTTATATCTATCAATTCGGCCTTGAACTGTTGATTTATACCACCTGTTATGGTCTGGCGTCCCTGAAACCGGCGACGGATCGGTTTATGTAAAGTATACGTATCGTGATGCTGTAACTACTCCTCTATTTTCTTAGCGTTAATTTGATGCTTTAAGGCGCCGGGTTCCTAGGAATCGTGGTAATACTTTCTTATTTGCGCGACCATTTTTCCCATTTACTCTTCTTCTTGTTTCTCCTGAGCTTGTACGGTGGTGTTGTCTCGAATATTTGACTCTTAAGCGTTGTCTCGCTTACTTGAATGGGTGTTGGTTGACTGGATGTCTCGACTACTGGTGCCGGTAAAGTGCTGACTTCGGGGTTTTGTACATGTGGTGGCTCATTGATATCCACTACACCTAATGGCTTGTGTCTGTACCGATCGAGTCGAGTCAGATACTGCTGTAAGATTTGTTGATACACTCGGGCATTTTCCCTCTGTGGTAGATCAACAGTTTCCAGGACTTGTTGCATTTGATGATCCAGGTCACGACGGCTAACAATAGTGTGTCGGGTGGTACATATGGTTTTTCTAGCAGTCGGGGGTTGATAAGGATCGTTTTCTTAGCCATTACAAACCCACGACGCCTTTCAGCACGTTTAGAATGGGGCCTAGTAAGGCGCCTATGAATCCACATTGTTTTAAGATTTGTTTCCTTTTCTTGATAGACAGTTTCTTATGCGTGAGCGTCCTCAGACTGTTTTATGCCGTTGCAGAGGTCTCTTCTGACCCGTTGTCAGTAGAACATTACCTCTTAACACGTTGTGACAGCAGTCGCAAATTGATTGTACGATGTTCGGGGACAAAGCAAAGGGTCTCCTCTATCACGCTTTGAGGCCCATTGAGTATTTGGTGCTAGCCTCATATCTTTAGACCAATCTACATCCGATGTGTGATATGGTCAATTTCACACCGACCACCTATACATTCCAGAACATTTACTGGCACCCATTTTAGACTGGGTCTACCTAGGAGTTCAGGTCAAAGAAAAACAACGCATGGAGGGGCATTTGAAGTATTATTTAATAGTTTTGTGTATCTGGTCCAGTATATTGTTTCTTGAATAAATGTGTAAATATATTACCATCATGGAATCGTTCCACGTGGCATGAAGAGCAAAATAAAATTTGACAGTGCATCTTCAGAATAGTTTGAAATCAAGAGTGGCGTTTAGCGAGGTTGTGTACTTTCCACCACCCTCATTCGAATATACTTTTCACTTCTATTAAAAAATGTCTTTCGTGGTCAGAATGGTGGTATATACATTCATTTACGCACAGATGGTAATCTAAAATGATCAGTGATTGAAGGCCAAAACCAAATTTAGAAGTAAACGGATTAGAGAGTTGCTTTTTGCAGATGATGCTGCAGTTATGATCATTCTGATGAAGAATTGCAACGCCTACTATCTGCATTCTCCAATGCCTGTTGTGAATTTGGCTTAACACTTACCAAAAAAGAAGACACAGGTTATGAGTAAGACACTAAAGGGGGCCCATCAGAAGCCTTGGAATGTTATCAACGTGAAACAAAAAGCATTTCACGAATTTTGTGCTAAGAATCATCACACAAACAATTATGAAAACATACAACCCCAAATAGGGGAAGAACAGTGTGGGTACATTGTAGCCAAAGGTACAATAAATGTAGTGTATTTACTGAAACCATTAATTGGATGTTCAATAGAAGCAAACATAGACCTGTGTCTTTGCTTCATTGACTACATAAGGATTTTGATGAAGTAAGACATGTCAACATTATGAAGATGCTTTCAGATCTACAAAGTGATGTGAAAGAACTTAAACTTGTAAACACATAAACACTTGGAAACAACAATCTGACATACAGATTGATAATGAAGTAGGTCAATATCAGTCAATTAAGAAAAGTATACGACAGGCATGTGAAATGTCTCCAGATATTTTTTACTCAGTACAGTGAAAATACGTTTAGAAATTTATAAGATATGAGATGAATCACCATCTGGGTGACAAAATATCAATAACATTAGATATACATATACGGAGAATAGAGTGTTGCAGACAATGAACAGGATCTGCAACATTTAATGGATGTGGTTATTGTACACGGTTAACAACTAGTGTTAGAATTAAATTGTAAGAAGACCGAGAGTTTGGTCGTTACTAAGAAGAAAGAAATATCACAATGTAATATACAAATAAATGGGAATATTCTTAAAACAAGTGAATGGATACTGTCACGAAAACCACTGAAGCTAACGATCAGATGATGCAAATAACAGAGACAGTCTGATTCACAGCTGCAAGTTGTTTGTTACTGGCGGCGGTGAGATCAAACGGTACAGCCGTCCTTGAGAATTACCTGGGAGACGGAAAATATGACGAGGTTATTTTGCCGACTCGCAGGATAAAAGAGAGACGGGTGCTGTAGTTGAGATAAGGGAGACAATAATTATTGTGATGTTAGGGAAATGGATAGGCTGCCCTTGGGACCATCTGGTGTTGAAATCAAAGGACGTCTCTAGAACAATCCAAGACTGTTTGAAAAACCTAACTTGTTGCAGGGATTGTAAACAAGAGAGTTGGTCTAGACGGACGGTGTTTCGCTATCTATGTATGAATTTGGAAAACATCTACGGTGTTCGGGATTAATTAAATTTAATATACATGTGCCTGTCATGGCAAAATGTAGATGTGATTCAGGAGTAAAGCAGTGTTACATAAGGTACTCCATAGATTGTATTTAGGTATAATTAATGTATGATAGACTGGTGATAGTTAGAGTTTAGGACTTCAACGTAGTGTGTTGCGTTGTGGTTAGGCAGTAAAAGAGTGTCGGCGACTGTAGACAGCTGCATTGTAAAAACTAGCTAGGGTGATATGGTAATTGGCTCTGCTAGTTGAGAACAGAGTGTTTTTGTTTTGCATATCCTTTACAGGACATCGCTGTCAACATCAGCATCTTTCAGTTGTATGTTGATTTCTTGGCAAGATTACGCTCAGTAGTTTTCCATTGCTTTCTGAGCGGCCGGCTCAGTTATCCGCAAGTCACTAGCGGGGGTCGAACCGCTCCAAGCTCTCGCCCCGCTACGAGACTCTGCGTGATAAACGGGATTACGGAGAAAGTGTTGTAACCCCTCAGCCAGAGAGACCGGCTGAGAATAGGGTAGTGAGGTGATAATTAGCTCTGCTAGTGAGAATAGTGTAGTGGGGTGATATTTGGAGAGATTGAGGATGGGTTGGGAGATAGGGGAAATTTCCAATGGTAGGATCTTCCAGTGGGGTGCCTACTGGGGTTCTGCACTCTGTCTATTGGTTTTTCCTTGTCTTATCCTAATTCGGACGAAGGTGATGAGCTCCTCTGCTCCATGACAGAGTTTAGTTCGCTGATAAATATCTGAGCGAGGCAGTAGGCCTACACTCAGCTGGTAAGGTCAGTGACTAGTGCTCTCACCAGGTGTGTTATTTCTCTAACAGGTTCCCAGCCAGTTACGAGGAAGCTCTACACTTGGTTTTGATGACGTTCTACTCCGGGTAGGAAGAACACGAGATGAACAGTCAATGTTTTAATAAGATGAATAACTTCAGAGAAGAAAGTTTATACAATAGTGTTTATGCTGGGCCCATGATTAGGAGGGTCCACCAGAACATGGCTCAGTTGAGCAAAACCATATAAACGATTCCTGTGTGATAGGGTTCACCTAGGATGGGTGATGTTCGTTTTTACACCACATATCAAATGAACACTAGGGATTAAAAGGGAACATTAAACGTAGCATTCACATGGAGTTGTAGATTCCAGTGGAATATTACAAGGGACTGTGTTTGTGATAATCTAGACAATAGATATAATCAAGTGTGTTACCAATAACAGTATTAATTTGGTATTAATTTTTAGAAGCTAGAGTTGTTGAGTATGTTGTGTTTGGGGAAGAATGAGAGGGAGCATGATCCAGTGATGATAGAGAGAGAGAACGAGGTGTCCATAAACTGAGGGAGTGTTGTGGACGGAATCTAGTGGATTCTCCAGGATAATGATAAGGGGTTAAAATCTAATGTGGGGGTTTATTCCCCTCACTCCAGGGACGACACTAAAGGTAATCCACGACAGATACAACCATCTCAGACCAGTCATAAAATCTGATGGGAGGTGCCCTGAAGAGATCTGAAGAAGAATCGCTATGGCAGAGATAGTCTTTTGCAAAATGAACAACATTTTCACCAATAAAATGATGTCATTTGCAGCGAGAAAAAGATTGTTGAAGTGCTACGTAGAATTTGCACTTCTGTATGGATTTAAGTCGTGGACAATGAACAGACACGCTGAAAAACAGCTAACGGCTGTGGAAGTGTGGTTTCTGAGGGACATGCAAAGAATACCATGGATAGACAGAAAAATCAATGAACATGTTCTACATATTGGCACCTGTCCGTCTTGACAGACGATAGTTTGGTACATTGTGCTTCAAAAAGGCTTAATAACTGTCATAAGGCAATAACTACGATCCATGGGGGTGGCGAGTGTGGCTGGTAAGGCCAATTCTTGCTGCAAACGTTTGCCCACAGTAGGTGCATGTGAAAACATGGTCATTTCCACCATTTTGCATCATCTTACGTCTCTCACGCTCTGTGTGTGCTTTATCTGCAATCATTTTCTCCTTTGTCTTTATTCCATTTCTGATAGTTGCCCTCCATGCAACACGTTCAGCGGCGACGTGCTCCCATTGTGCATTATCAATGCCTGTATCAATCATGTCCCGCTTACACACATCTTTGTATCGTAGTAGAGGCCGACCCTGAGATCTCCTACCCGTCTGTAATTCACCAAAAAAGATGTCCTTTGGTATTCTACCATCATCCATCCTCCTAACGTGTCCTATCGTCTACGAAGACTGAGCATGGAATACACCGTCACACAACCTGATCTTTCCAATACTTCAGTATTTGTGATTTTGTCTTGCCACTTAATACCAAGTATTCTTCGCAGACACCGCATATGAAAGCTGTTTAAACGTTTCTCTTGGCGTGAGTAAGTTGTCCAGGTTTCACTGCCATAAAGAAGAGTACTAAGGACACAGGCTTGGTAGACGAGGACTTTTGTTTTGGCAGTAAGCTTCCTGTTCTCCCAGACTCTTTTTGCTAACATGTTCATTGTTGTTGCTGCCTTGCCAATCCTGATGTTGATTTCCTGATCGAGGGATAATTTGCTCTCCTCCTCCCTCCTCCTCCTCCCCCTCCTCCTCCTGCGTTCGTCTCCTCCCTCCTTCTCCTTCCTCCTCCCTCCTCCTCCCCCTCCCTCCTCCTCCCTCCTCCTCCTTCCTCATCCTCCTCCCTCCTCCTCCTTCCTCTTCCTTCCTCCTCCTTCCTCCTCCTCCCTCCTCCTCCTCTCTCCTCCTCCTCCCTCCTATTCCTCCCTACTCCTCTTTCTCCCTCCTCTTCCCTCCTCCTCCTTTCTCCGCCTATCTCTTCCTCCCTCCTCCTCCTCCCTCCTCCTCCTCCCTCCTCCTCCCTCCCTCTTCCTCCTCCCAGCTCCTACTCCTCCTTTTTCTTCTTCTGCTGCTGCTGCTGCCGCAGCTCCATTTACCCAAGTTAATTGTTGGGGAAGATGTAAAGATCTTTCAAGTGCTCTTTATAATGCTTTTTGTAAGTTGGTCTTCGTTTATCTAAGGTTGTTCTAACTGCAACCAATAAATGATTAGACAGACAGGCAGACAGACAGAAAGACAGACAGACAGACAGACAGACAGACAGACAGACAGACAGACAGACAGACAGACAGATAGTCGGGAACGGGAACTTATATGACTACTTATATGAATTAAATGAGATGCTCCCCATCAGGGGCTGGGCGATGCCGGGCCGGGTCAGACAAACAGACAGACAGACGGACAGACAGACAGACAGACAGACAGACAGACAGATAGTCGGGAACGGGAACGAGAACTTATATGACTACTTATATGAATTAAATTAGATGCTCCCCACCAGGGACTGGGCGAAGCCGGGCCGGGTATGCTAGTATATATATATATATATATATATATATATATATATATATATATATATATATATATATATATCCAGCTGTTATTACTTGATAGCCACTGCTAGACTTCCAATCATCCAATAGCCACACCAATTCGTTCCTGAATTCCAACGCACGACCTTTCTTCTTGATCGCCCCACAACGTATGTTCCCAACTTTTCTATGGCGTAAACCGGGCACCTGCTCTGTGGCATTATGCATGTAAAGATATAAATGACTAATTAGTTGTTATCAAAATAATTGCAGGTTCTCGAGTCACATAACCTAACGCCAATCAAATTAAAACCAAAGGAGGTAAGATATACGAAAGTTACTTAACGTGTATTTTAATATGACATAATGTTTGTTTAGCTGAGTTGAGTCACAAACTGACATCACAGCACTCAGGACATTCCTATACATGCTCCGTCCTCATCTACAACAGTCTCCACCTTTCTCATCACACATTGTGAATCCGTTACAATCGCGGCAAGTGTGTGCTGTTTGTTATCCAGCGAGTGGAATGTCGCCGTCATTCCCGTCACCTCCAATCTCAGACTATAATGTTGTGGTATTATATGCATGGCTCTCCTGCACCAACCACCGCACACTAACCTCCCAGGCACAAACTCCCAGGAACTTCTTTTACCTCTCATTACAGAGCATTCCATGTATATGATTACATCATCGCCTGGTCGCGAATTGTCGTGCATCCTATTCAATGCAGCCAGCTAGCCAGTCCCTGCATTCCCAACGCAGGGTTATGGTAATCCTGCACATGTCTGACTTTTCGACTGGCAGTCTACCCACTGATTTGCTCTCCCAATGTTCTCAAGCATGCACACTTGTCTAACTGTCCGCTTAATTTCGAGACCACGTGTCTCTCTCTCTCTCTCTCTCTCTCTCTCTCTCTCTCTCTCTCTCTCTCTCTCTCTTTTTTTTTTTTGGGCATGCCCAGTTTTCTCCAGAGGAAGGTTAACACCAATACGTCGGAACCAGAGCAGCTGCAGAAGCTGCCGGATTAGCAAAGCACTGCTCTAACTGTCCGCCTGACGGAGCTTTTACCCTAGACCTGTTGTCGATCAAGCCTTATGGTTTGGTCTGTCCTGCCATGACATAGGGTCTTTACATTGCGTATCCTCGCACTAGGGTAATGCTTTTACACTCCCAATTGAGCTCTTCCGCCCGATGCCGTTGCCACAATGTGGGATGTTGGGTTTGGTGAACTCCGCCCAACATTCGGCGCTAACAGGAACCAGGTAATATCGTTACTGTTTATATATATAATCATGATCGTCACGTGCCCTGCCATCTGGCGTAGGCGTCCATGTCTCTCCACAGATCTCGGTCTTTGGATAAACTCTGCTGATGACATTCCTCCATGCCCCGCCTCAATCCATCCAGCATCATTTCTCTTGTTCTGCCTCGACCTCTCTTCCCCTCGATCTTTCCAGTTGAAACTATGTTCTCTAATACCTCTTTTATCATCACAAGATGAAGAAAGCTGTTTGTCTCTTTCTTTCTGTTGTATATAATTTTCTAGTTTCATTAACCTGTTTCAGGCAATCAATGTTAGTTACTCTGGCAGTCCAAGGAATTCGCAACATTCGTCTCAGGAACCACATCTCTTTTGATTTTAATTTCTTCTTAATTTGTTCATTTACATTCCCTGCCATACAGCAAAACTGGTTCTATCTATATATCATGTCAGCACTCTCTTTCTTGCATTCAGTGATAATAACGTATTGCATACGATACTCTTTATTTTATGAGTTGAGAGTTTTGCTTGCCCTGTTCTGCTCTTAATCTTTGTTGTACATCTTCCATCTGATGTTATAAATGCCACTAGGTATTTAAAATTATCCACTTGGTTAAGAATTTTCCATTCTATTTCTATGTCACATTTTGGTGTCATCATTTTCTTTGGTATCATAATTGTTACTGTTTTCTTGATATATAAGGAGAGTCCTTTCTTTGCCCTCTCTGTTACTACAATGTCTAACAATTGCATTATCTGCCACCAATGTTGTGTCAGCTGCATAGCGTATGTTATTTATATTATAACCTCTGATTAGTATTTAGTATTAATGGTGTCCCTCTGACCTCTCTCAGCATTATTTCGCTATATAGGGAGAAGAGATCCGGCGAAAAGACACACCTCTGTCGTACTCCTAGCTTTATGTGTTCGCAACTACCCTCTTTATTTCCCATTTTAATTGCTGCTACTTGGTCCCAGTAAACATTCTTTATTATTTTTACATCTGTCCCATCAATGTTGAAGACATCAGACTTATTAAAAACATATATTGGAAACAACAGGATTAGTAATTTACGAATAAAAGGTAAATGGAAAAATATAACGATGATTAAGGTACATGCACCTACTGAAGAGAAAGAAGATGATATTAAAGAAGACTTGTATAATGATCTGGAAGATGCCATAGAAGAAACCACCAAACAAGACATCCTGATTGTGCTGGGAGACTTCAATGCAAAAATAGGTAGAGAGCAAACTCATAAAAAAGTTGCCGGTATGGAAAGCCTACATACAACTTCAAATGACAATGGATGGAGAGTCATCAACCTAGCAGAAGCCAAAGGACTGCAGATCAGCAGTACCAGACTGCAAAGAAAGGATATACATAAAAAAAAAACTTGGAAATCACGTGACAAGAGAACCTATAATCAAATAGATCACATTTTAATTAACAACAAAAATGCATCAAACAAGTTAGAACTTATAGAGGAGCTGAGTGCCACAGCGACCACTTCCTCGTTGGAGCAAACTTTACAATAATACTTAAGAGAGCTTTCTATGCTAAAATACAAAGGTTACACCCAACAAATAACAGAGAAAAACTACAAGAAAGTACTGTCAAAGAGAAATTTGCAGATGAAATAAAATGTAAACTTGAAATTCTACAAAACCCGTTGGAAGAAAGCGTTGACCAAACTTGGTTGAACATCAAGAATACATTTCAAACTACCACAGAAGAATGTCTCGGTGTGTTAACCACGCATAGAAAGAACAGATGGTTCAATCAAAAATGTGAAGAAGCAGTCATTAGGAAAAACAATGCCAGACAGTTGTGGTTAAATGACATCAACAACATCCAAAATGAAGAGCAATATAAAACTGAATGTAAATTAGGCTACAAAAATAGTTCGGCAGCAGAAGCGAGAATATATGAGCAATATAATCGAAAATATGGAAACTAATCACCAGAAAAACGAATCCAGAACGTTTTTTAAAGAACTGAAGTCAATGAAACGAGGGCACCAACACAACACATATGGTTTAAAAGACAAAAATGGGAATATGATAAATACCAATGAGGAAATGTGTAACACATGGAAAGAATACTTTGTTGAATTACTAAATTGTGAAGCTCCAAGTAACACTTTTCCCACAGGAAGCGGCTCTAACGTGTGAACCACAAATTGAAGAACCTGTTTTTGAAGAAATCCTATATGTAATAACACGACATAAAAAAAAATAAGGCAACTGGGAATGATGGAATTGCTGCTGAATTTATAAAGGCAGGTGGCCATG
Organism: Cepaea hortensis; assembly: GCA_963921405.1. Taxonomy (NCBI): domain Eukaryota; kingdom Metazoa; phylum Mollusca; class Gastropoda; order Stylommatophora; family Helicidae; genus Cepaea; species Cepaea hortensis. Next base: position 66,392,612 of record OY992882.1, read on the forward strand.
CATTGCATCTAAAGCTATACGAACTAATAAAAAAAAATCTGGAGGACAGAAGAATTACCCCATGACTGGAAAGAGTCATTATTGATACCTATCTTTAAGAAAGGAGACAAGTTCCAATGTGAAAATTATAGAGGAATATCACTGCTGTCCACAAGCTATAAGATACTATCTACGGTATTACTAAATAGACTAAAACCATCTTTAGAAAGACAAATTAGATCACTACCAAACGGGTTTCAGGCAAAACAGATAAACACTAGATCAGATATTTATCTTACGACAAATAGCTGAGAAAAATTGGAAATATAAAAGAGATCTCCATAACATTTTTGTGGATTTTAAAAAGGCTTATGATAGTGTCCATAGGAATAGTCTATGGAAAGCTATGCAGGAATTTGGAATACCAAGGAAGTTAATCAACATGACAAGACTATGCATGGAAGATACTTATAATATAGTAACATATAAAGGCAGGAAATCAGACCCTTTTCAAATAACATTTGGCTTGAAACAGGGTGATGCACTATCGCCGCTCCTTTTCAGTCTGGCTCTAGAAAAAGTTGTAAAGGAGGAATGTGCTATTGGAGGAACATCCAGACTGCCTGGTTATGCAGATGATATAGATATTATAGGGGAAAATGAACAACAGACATTGGAAATATTGACTCACTTAAAGGGAAAAGCTCAACAAATGGGGCTGGTTATCAACCAAGATAAGACGGAATATATGGTAATTTCAAGAGAAGGAACGGCTTAAAACTCTGGCCACATACAAATAGATAATATGACAATTAAAATAATGGAAACATACAAATACCTGGGTACAATCTTCAACTGCTCCAACATAAGAATCAACTCTGGAAATAAGATATACTATGCACTACAACATCTGCTAAAATCAAATGCGCTATCTCGTAACACCAAGATCACAATATAGAAAACACTGATTAGACTAGTTGTGCTGTATGGCTCTGAAACCTGGAGTACAACTAAAGGAGACGAAGGCTTGTTACAAACCTTTGAGAACAAAGTCTTAAGACGCATCTTTGGGCCCATTAGGGATACACAAAGTGGAGAGTGGAAAAGAAGAAACAACAAAGACATTTATGATCTGTTTAAGTCCCCGCTAATCACTGGTATCATGAAGGCTAATAGACTACAATGGCTGGGGCATATAGAAAGAATGGAAGATAACAGGGAAACAAAACTCGCTTACATTCAGGAAATAAATGACCGTGGACCCCGAGGTAGAACAAGAAGACGGTGGAGAGATAATATACATACAGACCTACAAGCACTTGGAATAAGCGACTGGCAAGAGAAGGTCAACCAGAGAGATAAATGGAGACGGATTGTATCTGCAGCAAAGAACCTCAATGGCTCGGAATGTTGAAGAAGAAGAAGAAGCTGCCATAGGGATTGATAATGAAGTAGGACAATATCAGCCTATTAAGAGAGGTGTGAAACAGGGATGTGTAATGTCTCCAGATCTTTTTTTTTTTCCCTATACAGTGAAAATATTTTCAGAAATGTAGAAGATATAAATGGAATGATCATTGGAGGACAAAACATCAATAACATTAGATATCAGATGGTGCAGTATTGATTGCAGACAATGAGTAGGATTTGCAACAATTAGTAGATGCGGTTGTTGCACACAGTGAACAACTGGGGTTAGAATTAAATTGTAAAAAGACACAGATTATGGTATTCACTAGGAAGAAAGAAGCACCACAATGTAATATACAAGTAAATGGGGATATTCTTCAACAAGTGAATCGATACAATTATCTCGAAACAGTCATAACATGATGAAAAACATACTGACCAATAAAAAGATGTCAATTGAAACGAGAAAAAGAGTATTGAGGTGCTACATAGAGCCTGTACTTTTGTATGGATGTGAAACTTGGACAATGAGCAGTCAAGCTGAAAAATATCTGAAGGGTGTAGAAAGGTAGTTTCTGAGGAGAATGCAAGGAATTCCATGGACATACATAAAAACAAATGACCAAGTACTATAGGAAACAAATGAAAATCGTAAATAGATTAGAGAAATTAGACGTAGACAGTCAACATTTTTTGGACATGTTATGAGAAGAAATGAATTGAAGAACTTGGTGACAACTGGCAAGATCGAAGGGAACAGACCAAGAGAAAGACCGAGAAGTAAATATCTGGATGGCTTGGCAACATGGCATGGTCGAAACATAAACACTGAGCTGATCCACGACTCTGGTGATCGAGTGAAATGGCGAGTCATGACCGCCCACGCTTTCCGGCTTGGCGCATGATGGACGGATATATATATAAAGTAGCCTTTAGCAAGATGAAAAACATACTGACCAATAAAAAGATGTCAATTGAAACGAGAAAAAGAGTGTTGAGATGCTACATAGAACCTGTACTTTTATATGGATGTGAAGCTTGGACAATGAGCAGCCAGGCTGAAAAACATATGATGGCTGTAGAAATGTGGTTTCTGAGGAAAATGCAAAGAATACCATGGACAGCCAGAAAGACCAATGAACAAGTCCTTCAAGAAACAAATGAAGATCGTAAACTGATCAGAGACATTAGACGTAGACAGTCACAATTTTTTGGGCATGTTATGAGAAGAAATGATTTGGAGAACTTGGTGACAACTGGTAAGATCGAGGGGAACAGACCAAGGGGAAGACCTAGAAACAAGTATCTGGATGGCTTGGCCTTGTGGCATGGTCGAGACAGAAACACGGAACTGATCCACGACTCTGTTGATCGAGTGAGATGGCAGAACATGACCGCCCACGCTTACCGGCATGGCACATGATGGATGGATGGATGGATATATATATATATATATATATATATATATATATATATATATATATATATATATATATATATATATATATATATATATATATATACATACATACATATATGGTTAGAAATGTTGCTGTATGTAGCCGTGTCGCAGTGAATACATAACCTCTGCAGCAAAAGTCCAACTCCTGGTCTTCACGTGGCGGAACTGTTTTTACTAATAGGAGAAGTGGCACGGCGAGTCTCTAGCGCCGAGAAATAACCAGTATGCTCTAGATGTGTATGCACGTACATGCATGCGTAGACAAGTGTGTGTGCGCGCGTACACATCTAAACTCGAGTGAGACCACAGTCTGCTCTAGCAAAGGAAAGGTGCTGAAGACGGAGGCAACCAGCCAGTAGGCGCACCACAGAAATCAGGATGCCACGCAATTACGCGAAATGGAATATGTCGACTACTGCTAAATGTTATGGTGCTCGCCCTGCTTTGGACCCCTAGACAGGTGCAGTGCGGGCCCTAAGTCTCGAAAGGGTCCAACCCCAACTACTGGAGGACCTTCTCAGGTGTCCTATGGAGCCAGGGGACATGAGAATAGAATGGCTGGCCATACTAACCAAAGACTTAAAATAATGCACTGGAATGCGGAGGGAATCAGCAAAAATAACAAAATAGAATTAGAAAACATCCTGGACCAAGAAGAAGTAAAAGTATGTTGCTTGCAAGAAACTCAGCTCAACGAAAATATAGTCTTCAAAATCAGAGGCTACCAGTGTTACCGATCTGACCGAAAGGACAGGCGAAAAGGTGGGGATACTGACCCTTGTAAAAAAAAAATTGCATCACTGCTTCCAAAATCGAAGTCTATATGGAAGGGGCTGAGTATCAGACACTTAAACTTAAGACATGCAATACAGACCTACATCTGATCAATTACTACAGTCCAAGTGACCGCCCACAGGCACTGGACACATTACCATTAACAGAAACAATGATTGTGTGTGGCGATTTCAACAGCCACTCACAGAGCTGGGGCTATGATCATATGGACCAGAGAGGAGAGAGACTGGAAGATTGGCAGGATGAGAATAGATTCATCTTGATTAACAAGCCATCCGACCCACATACTTTCTACTCGAGATCATGGCACACTACAACTACAAATGACCTGGCTTTTCATTCACCAGACCTGGAGTTGAACATTACACGAATTGTTGGGAAACAACTTGGTGGCAGTGATCATCGGCCAGTCTTTCTAACTGTAGAAAATGAGCTTGTAAGTGAAAGCAGCACCCTTTCGATGTGGAACTACAAGAAAGCAGACTGGGCAATGTACAAGAATCGCACCAGCATAATGGTTAGAAACCTGAACACTGAGAAAGACATAAATAAAGTAGTTGAAGAGTTTGGGAAATGCATACTACAGGCAGCGCGAGAAACGGTACCAAGAGGAACCCGTAAACAATATAAACCCTACTGGAGTAGTGAACTGGAACAGTTGCATAATGATGTGGAAGTGTGTAGAAAGCAAGCAGAGGCCACACCCAGCCAAGAGCACCACAAATTCCAGCACGCAAAAGCCAAATTTCAAAGGGCCAAGCTGCAGGCTAGACGGAAAAGCTGACAGGAGAAAACGGAGTCTCTGAACTTTGAAAGAGACACAAGGAAATTGTGGAAGCTAATAAAACAAATTAACGATGAGGGCACAGGGAGAAACTCAAAAATTGCACTACATAAAGATGGAAACATCTTAAAAATAAGCAAGCAGCTGACCATTTTGTGGACTCATTCGCACAAGATAACAATATCAAAATTAGTCCAGAGAAACAACAAGAGATTCGAGAGAAACGGCAACATACAGGACATAAGGAAATAGTACATGAGGTTCTGGAGACACCCATCACAATCAGCGAACTGGAGCTAGCCATATCAAAACTGAACATGAGAAAGTCACCAGAGCTGATGGTATCTCCAATGAAATGATCAGGAACCTAGGAACAGAGGCCAAAGCAAAGCTGTTGCTGATCTTCAATAACAGTCGGACCTTAGGCATTGTTCCCCAAGCCTGGAGAGAAGCAATCATGATACCCCTCCTAAAATCAGGGAAAGATAGTTCCATTGCCTCTAGCTACAGACCAATTAGCCTCACCAACTGTCTCTGCAAAACACTGGAGCGCATCATAAATCACAGACTGCAGTGGTACATTGAAAGTAAAAACATCCTTGTGCCATGGCAGGCTGGCTTTAGGCAGTGCTACTCTACGGAAGATCAGACAACCTACCTCTCTCAAGAAATTGAGGATGCATTCCAAGAGAAGAAGCTGGTGCTTGTGGCATGGATAGATCTGAAGAAAGCCGTTGACAAAGTCTGGAAAGAAGGTCTGATGAAGAAACTGAGAAACTGCAAAGTCAATGGAAGAATATACAAATGGGTGAAAGCATACTTGCACAACAGAAGAGCCCGAGTACAGACAGACGGACTCAAGAGCAAGAAAGAACTACTGCGTCACGGTGTTACCCAGGACAGAGTCTTGTCCCCCACACTTTTTCTATTCTTCATCAATGATCTCGTTGTTAATCTACCGCATGGAATTAAAGCGGCAATGTACGCCGATGGCCTGGTTCTATGGAGCACAAATGAACATGCATCAGTGGCCACCAGATTGCTACAAAGAGCTGTAGATACATTTGTTGCATGGGCAAATAGATGGTGTGTCATCATAAACACTGACAAGTGCAGCACCACCCTATTTACCCTCTCTCCAAAACAAAAGGCAGGGATCATCCAGACAAATGGAACACCCCTAAGAGAAGATAAAGAGCCAGCATACCTTGGAGTAACATTTGATGGCAGGCTGACATATAGAAAGCACATCAACAAAGCAGTAGCAAAACCCAGAAGGAAAATAGCCATCCTGAGAAAGCTAAGTGGAACCACATTGGGAGCCAGTGGGAAAATACTTAGCAAAGTTTATCAACAGAGCATACGACCACACCTGTAATACGGGTCAACTGTGTGTTGTTCGGTATCAAAAACCACACTACAAGAGCTGGACAAGGTGAACAATCAAGCACTTAGAATCACCTCAGGAGGGATGAGATCAACCCCTATAGTGGAAATGGAGAAGCAAGGGAGGACACAAGCACTGCGAGAGCGCAGAGATACGAAAATGCTAAAACAAGCAGAAAAAGTTCCTCAGATTGTCAGGCCACCCTATGAAGAACAGATCTGAAAACCTAGCTAAGGGGCAGTTGAAAAGAAGTAGTTTTATCCACCAGGCCAAACGACTCTGCAGAGAAACCACCGATCTGCCCACAGTTGATTTCCCCTGACAACTATTCCAGAGCTAACTCCATGGAAAGATGAACATAGAATATCATTACAAATTCAGACAAAAGTGAGAGGAATATTTGACAAGGAAGAACAGAACAGTGTGCAGCGCAGAACAGCCACTCTCAGCTTCCTTGATGAAGAATACACACAGGACCTCTGGATCCGAGTCTACACAGATGGGTCAGCACAAAATGCTATTCGAAATGGAGGAGCGGGAGTGTACATAGAATACCCAAATAATACTAGGGACACAGCCAGAGTACCGACAGGAAAGTACTGCCATAACTATGATGCTGAAATTGAGGCAATCAAGATAGCAACAGAGAAATTACTAAATACCAGCAATGGTACACAACCTATGGTGCTATTGACAGATGCAAAATCAGTACTCGAGGCGCTCCTGTTTGGGAAATTGCCAGTACTAAGGACACTGCTTTCTGAACTTAGCAGTCAGCAAAAGGTCACCATACAGTGGATACCATCCCACCGTGCAGTACCCGGAAACGACAGAGCTGATCAATTGGCTAAGGAAGGAGCCAAAGAAGAACAGCCTGATGCGCCCGTTACATACCACCAAAAGAAAAGAATGATCAAATCAGTCAGAAAGCCACCAAAACCTGCTCAAGATGACTACCACGTTATGGACAGACCAGAACAAATCATTATTCTGCGCCTCAGAACAGGACACAATATATTACGCAAACAAATGTATACAAAATTTAAGATTGTTGAAACAGTCATGTGCACATGTGGATTGGCGTCGCAGACAGCAGAGCACATTCTCCAAGACTGCCCAAAATATAGCAAATCTAGGCAAACCTTCTGGCCTAGAGAGACGACAGTGGAAGATAAACTCCATGGACCGCTGTGTGAACTAAAAAAAGACAGTTAAATTCATACGAGACACAACATTGCAGTTATAGACATATTTCAAGCGAACGAAAGAAGAAATATATATATATATATATATATATATATATATATATATATATATATATATATATATATATATATATATATATATATATATATATATATATATATATATATATACTAGCTGACACGGCCCGGCTTCGCCCAGACTCTGGTGGGGAGCATCTCATTTAATTCATATAAGTAGTCATATAAGCTCCCGTTCCCGACTGTCTGTCTGTCTGTCTGTCTATCTATCTGTCTGTCTGTCTGTCTGTCTGTCTGACCCGGCCCAGCCCATGGTGGAGAGCATCTCATTTAAATCATATAAGTAGTCATATAAGATCCCGTTCCCGACTATCTGTATGTCTGTCTGTCTTGGGTAAATGGAGGAGGGAGGAGGAAGAGGGAGGTGGAGGAGGGAAGAGGAGGGAGGAGGAGGGAGGAGGAGACAGGAGGAATAGGAGGGAGGAGGAGGGATTAGGAAGAGGAGGGAGGAGTAGGGTGGAGGAGGAGGGGGAGGAGGAGGGAGGAGGAAGAGGGAGAAGGAGGGAGGAGGAGATCGCAGGAGGAGGAGGAGAGGGAGGAGGAGGAGGGAGAGGGAGGAGGAGGGAGGAGGAGGAGAGAGTAGGCGGAGGGAGGAGGCGGAGGGAGCAGGAAGAGGGAGGAAGAGGGAGGAGGAGGAGGGAGGAGAAGGAGGAGGGAGGAGTAGAGAGTGGGAGGAGGGAGGAGGCGGAGGGAGGAAGAGGGAGGAGGAAGAGGGAGAAGGAGGAGGGAGGAGAAGGAGGGAAGAGGATGAGAGGGAGGAGGAGGAAGAGGGAGGAGGAGGAATGTGAAGGGAGGAGGAGGGAGGAGGTAGAGGGAGGAGGAGGAGGAGGGAGGAGGATAGAGGAGGAGGAGGGATGAGGAGGAAGAGGGAGGAGGAGGAATGTGAAGGGAGGAGGAGGGAGGAGGTAGAGAGAGGAGGAGGAGGGAGGAGGAGAATGGAGGAGGAGGGATAAGGAGGAGAGGGAGGAGGAGGGGGAGGAGGGGGAGGAGGAGGGAGGAAGAAGGAGGAGGGAGGAAGACGGATGAGGGGGAGGAGGGAGGGGGAGGAGGAGAAGGGAGGAGAAGGGAGGAGGAGGAGGGAGCAGGAGGAAGGAGGAGGGAGGAGGAGGAGGAAGAGGGAGGAGGAGGGAGGAGGAAGAGAGAGGAGGGAGGAGGAAGAGAGAGGAGGGAGGAGGAGGGAGGAAGAGATAGGCGGAGAGAGGAGGAGGAGGGAGGAGGAGGAGTAGGGATGAATAGGAGGGAGGAGAAGGGAGGAGGAGGGATTAAGAGAAAGAGGGGGGAAAGGGGAGAAGGAGGAGGGAGGAGGGAGGAGGAGGAGGAAGAGGGATGAGGAGGGAGGAGGAGGGAGGAGGGAGGATGAGGAGGAGGAGGAGGGAGGATAGTGAAGGAGGAGGAGGAGGGAGGAGGGTGAAGGAGGAGGAGGAGGGGGAGGAGGGAGGGGGAGGAGGAGGGAGAAGGAGGAGGAGGGAGGAGGGAGGAGGAGAACGTAGGTGGGGGAGGATGAGAAGGGAGGAGGGAGAGGGAGGAGGAGGAGAGAGGAGGAGGGAGGAGGTGGAGGGAGAAGGAGGAGGGAGGAAGAGGTAGAAGGAGGAGGGAGAAGGAGGGAGGAGGAGACAGGAGGAATAGGAGGGAGGAGGAGGGATTAGGAAGAGGGGGGAGGAGTAGGGTGGAGGAGGAGGGGGAGGAGGAGGGAGGAGGAAGAGGGAGAAGGAGGGAGGAGGAGAGAGGAGGAGGAGGAGGAGGAGGAGGAGAAGGGAGTAGGAGGAGGGAGAGGGAGGAGGGAGGAGGAGGAGAGAGTAGGCGGAGGGAGGAGGCAGAGGGAGTAGGAAGAGGGAGGAAGAGGGAGGAGGAAGAGGGAGAAGGAGGGAGGAGAAGGAGGAGGGAGGAGAAGGAGGAGGGAGGAGGAAGGAGGAGTAGAGAGTGGGAGGAGGGAGGAGGCGGAGGGAGGAAGAGGGAGGAGGAAGAGGGAGAAGGGAGGAGGAGGGAGGAGGTAGTAGGATGATTGATTGCCATCCCACCAGGTTAATATGTTATCGCGGACCTCAGAGAGAAGTGTCTATGTAGAAGACCATTTCCTGGACGTACGTATTTTGGGAGGGGGAGGAGGGAGGAGGGAGGAGGAGGAAGAAGAAAAAAAAACTACGACAGTTGGCTGCTCTGGACTGAAAGGAAGGCGTGTAGAAAATTTCATCTCAATCGGATGGGCCGTTCGCGAGCGTATAAAGGACATACATACATACAGAGATACGGACGCACATCCTAATTTATATATAAGATATATATATATATATATATATATATATATATATATATATATATATATATATATATATATATATATATATATGTGTGTGTGTGTGTATGTGTGTGTGTGTGGGTGGGTGGGTGTGTGTGTGTGTGTGTGTGTGTGACACAGTATATAGTAAAAGAGCTAGTTGCATATCCTTTACAGGACGTCTTAGTCAACCCAGCATTTTTTGCTGTTGTGATCTCTTGGCAAGTCTACGTTCAATAGTTTGCTATTGCTTACTCAACGACCATACCATTTCGTAAAACAAATCAACGCAAGGCCGAATCGCCTGCAGATGTGTTTCGAACACGGGTATGCGAGATTACGAACTGAGTCCGTAATACCTTCGCCACGGATCCGGTATAATACTATGTAAATATATACATATTTTATTGCATGCTTTAACGAATTTTTTTTTTTTTTTTTTTTTTTTTAGCATATCCTTTTACAGGACTTAGCTGTCAACACCAGCATCTTTCAGCTGTAAGTTGATCTCTTGGCAAGATTACGCTCAGTAGTTTGCCATTGCTTTCTGAGCGGCCGGCTCAGTATCCCGCAAGTCACGAGCGGGGGTCGAACCGCCTCAGCTCTCGCTCCGCTACGAGACTCTGCGTGATAAACGGGATTACAGAGAGAAAGTGTTGTAACCCCACAGCCAGAGAGACCGGCGCTTTAACGAATAGCTGTGTAAATTTACTTTAAATAAATTACAGAGAAAACACAAGGACACAGGAGTTTAATAACTATGTTTTGATGTCATCTTCACAGGGGCTTCCGTTGATAAATGGAACACAGCTGATCGCATCCTTAGGTTGTGAAGGTATGTTCAGATAATTATTTAATCAGAGCACAGTATATCGGCTCCAAGTTTTATAGATATCCGGTTTGTTTAAGTTGTATGAGTGTCATAACCGCTCCCACCTGTACTAATCAATATTTATACAACCATGACCCAAATTCCTTTGGACCAATAAACGTTCGCACACAATATGCTGGTATGTAAACTGGTTCAGACAGGAGTGAAAACTCAGCATTAACTTTAGACGTTTTCTCGTGATGCGCAGACTCGTGTTCACAGACCAGTTCGAATAAATCAGTGTTTTATATAGGTGAGTTGAGGTGAGTCAAGAACCGACATCACAGCACTCGGGTCTTTCACATACGAGCTCTGTTCTCATTTTCAGAAATCAGCGAATGATCCAAATACTAATGGTACGAGTTGCAATCTGATTAAATATCCGTCTGACCTTTTCACGGAGTACTGAGTGTCGGCAAGATTCTCATGTTACGTCTTGTAGCACTATTCTCTCCAGGTAATGATGGTGTATCTGTTATTCCACATTCCATACTATACGCATGGTCAAAAAAGATCCTGACCACATCTGACCACATCCTGTGCATCAGTCTCCACCCAGAGGTGCAGAGCCAGACAGTGTTTCCGCCGCTCGTCTCCCACCACACCAGATTGCCATGGGGAAGAGATCAAACGGATACTACATATCTTTGATGTTTGAATTGTAGCATGCTACTCTCCACAAAGCATACCTGTCTCTACCCTTCTCGGCATGCTGAGTTCATTACAATCACGACATGCGTGTGCTGTTTGTCCTCCAACCAGCGGAACGGCGCAGTGATTGCCTCCACCTCCCTTCCCATACTAGATGTGATTGTTTCGTGCAGTGTTCTATAAGTGCTCGCTGAACATCTCACTCACAAAGAAGCATCTCTAAACTGACAAACTTCGCTGCAAATTCATTTTAATGTCCACAATATTTGGAGAAAAGATAGATTGCAGTTCTTAGGAATAGCATTTGACTGACAATCAAGAAATCAAAATAACTACATAAGCACATCCCTGCTGACTACTCAAGTGTAGTTAATAAATGGACAATTTTCAAGGCTGCTATGCTCGACACTTCTTCCTCTTCTTCAGCATTCCGAGCCATTGAGGTTCTTTGCTGCTGATACAAGCCGTCTCCATTCGTCTCTCTGGTTAACCTTCTCATGCCAAGTTCAATTCCAAGTGCTTGTAGGTCTGTATTTATATTATCTCTCCACCCTCTTCTTGGTCTACCTCGGGATCTACGGTCATTTATTTCCTGAGTATAAGCGAGTTTTGTTTCCCCATTATCTTCCATTCTTTCTATATGCTCCAGCCATTGCAGTCTATTAGCCTTCATGATATCGGTGATTAGCGGGGACTTAAACATATCATAAATGTGTTTGTTGCTTCTTCTTTTCCACTCTCCACTTTGTGTATCTTTGTGTATCCCTAATGGGCCCAAAGATGCGTCTTGAGACTTTGTTCTCAAAGGTTTGTAACAAGGCTTTGTCTCCTTTAGTTGTACTCCAAGTTTGTACCTGCTCAACTGCTCCAACATAATAAGGGAAGAAATACAAGCTAGAATCAACTCTGGAAATAAGATATACTATGCACTACAACATCTGCTAAAATCAAATGCGCTATCTCGTAACACCAAGATCATAATATACAAAACACTGATCAGACCAGTTGTGCTGTATGCTCGACACACTCGAAAATAAATGTGGAACAAAGAAAGTAGGGCAGGACAAAAGATTAAGAACAGCTTGGTTGAACAACGAAGTTAAAGATACATATTTAAAAAGAAGGTAGCGTTCAAAAAATGAATCACAACTAAATCTGAACAAGACTATGTTACTTATAGAATAGCATGACGAAATGCCAAACGAACAATTAGAGCATCTAAAGATGAAACAAATTACTGAACGTAAAATTTGCCTAGTACATCAACAGCAGTTGAAAATGCTGGTGTTGACTGCAACGTCCTGCAAGGGATATGCAACATTTTAAAAAAGATGAATCCTGGAGAATATACGGTGAACAGATGGCGACCCTTAGCAAAGATTACCCAAGAGAATTTTATAAACGTGTCAATATAATGAGAAACAGAGACGCATGTTACAACCCAACCACCATCATAAACAGCAAAGGAGGCATACCAATATTTAATCAACAACAAAGACTAGCAAGGTGGGGAGAATACTTTCAAAAACTATTTAACCCCACGCATAACATAGAAGACCTCACATTTCTGCCTAAAAGCCATGGACAACAAGAACCAAATTTCATACCTGCAGAAGTCAAAGCAGTTATACAGAAAAGTCCTAAAAACAAATCACCGGGTCCACATTGAATAACCATAGAAGCTATTCAGACCTGTGGGAAAACAGGAGTTAAATGGCTCACAAGACTTTTTAATATAGCATGGGAAGAAAGAAAAGTCCCAGATGATTGGCAACAGGCAATAATAGTACCAATATGGAAAAAAAGAAAGGCAGTATGAGACACATACAGAGGTATGAACCACATAGGGAAAATGTATGCAAAATTATTGGAACAAAGAGCGAGACCCATAGTTGAACAACAGTTAAGCAAAGTACAATTCGGTTTTCGGAAAGGTAAAAGCTGCACTGGTGCACTATTTACACTTAGACAAATATGTGGAAAAAAATCTATCGAATGTAATGACCAGTAGAATATTGTGTTTGCAGATCAGGAAAAGGCTTTTGATAGAGTAGACAGATACAAAATATGGCCATCCTTGAAGGCTATGGGATACAAGGGCAATTGCTAGAAAACATCATAGCCATGTACCACTCGAGCCGAAGTACAGTAAGAACACAAGAAGGTATATCATATATGTTCACAGTCAATACAGGAGTGAGATAGGGATGTATGCTCTCTCCTCTGCTATTTAATGTTTACATGGACAGAATATCCAAAGAAGCAAGTCTTGACAGAACAGATTCAGAAAATTTAGAACTCTTTACTCCAGATGAAACAACTGACCCACAGGAAATAAATGAACTTCTATTTGCAGGCGATCAGTGCCTGTTTTACAGCGATGAGGGCAGACTACAAAATCATATTACTAATCTGAGTTCAACCTGCAGCAGATACAATATGAGTATAAACACAGCCAAAACCGAAGTAATGCAAGTTAGCAGATCGAAAGGCATCTGGTCCTGACTCCATCCCAGCAGAGATATACAAGGCAGGTGGGCCGGTCCTAACAGAGCAGCTTCATCAAGTCTTTACAAACATATGGCTGAACGAGACCATGCCACAAGATTTCAAGGACGCGTCAATAGCCTTACAAACGTAAAGGAAACCGCCAATCCTGTGACAGCCACCGAGGCATCTCTTTGCTTTCAATTGCAGGGAAGATACTCGCCAGAATTCGTCTCAATCGCCTCACAGCCCATCTCGATCAATGTCTTCTTCCTGAGAGTCAATGTGGCTTCAGAAAAGAACGTGGAACTGTTGACATGATTTTCGCTGCAAGGCAGCTGCAAGAGAAATGTCAGGAACAGAACTGCGAAATGTTCTCCACTTTCATCGACCTTACCAAGGCTTTTGATACAGTCAGCAGAGAAGGCCTGTGGAAGATTATGGCACAATATGGCTGTCCACGAAAGTTTGTCCAAATAAATCGGCTATTTCATGATGGCATGCAGGCAAGAGTACAGAAAAATGGTGAACTGTCTGAACCCTTTCCTGTCACCAATGGAGTGAAGCAAGGGTGTGTCCTGGCATCAACACTGTTCAGCCTCATGTTTTCAGCCATGTTGATGAATGCCTTCGAGAACGACGACATTGGAATAGACATCAACTACCGTATGGATGGAAAGTTATTCAATCTTAGAAGGCTGAAAGCTAAAACCAAAATTAACAGCGACACCGTCAGAGCTCATGTTTGCTGATGATTGCGCTCTATACGCCAACTCAGAGGCGGACATGCAACATAATGTTTCAGCTTTCTCACATGCCTGTGTCAACTTTGGGCTCAATATCAACTTGGAGAAGACAGTAGTTATGTACCAGCCAGCTCCAGGGAATAATCACACTGTGCCGAATATCAAAGTGAATGATCATAGACTAAGTGTTGTGGACACATTCACCTATATTGGCAGCACTGTGTCACAAGCTGCCACAATTGATGATGAAGTGAATGCAAGAATCTCCAAGGCCAGTGTGGCCTTTGGCAGACTGTACAAGAATGTATGGTACACAACTGGAATAAGCCTGCAAACAAAGCTAAAAGTCTACAAAGCAGTTGTATTATCCACACTGCTATATGCTTGTGAAACCTGGACTGTTTATCAGCGACACGCTAGGAAATTAAACCACTTCCACACAGTCTGCCTAAGGAAGCTACTGAAGATTAAATGGCAAGACAAGATTCCAGACACTGAAGTCCTAGAAAGAGCGTCCATGCCTAGTATCCAATCGCTGGGCTGGTCACTTGACTCGCATGCCAGATCACAGGCTCCCTAAACGAATTTTTTACAGCGAACTGCGTTGTGGTAAACGCTCCCTAGGTGGCCAGAGGAAACGCTTTAAAGACACTGAAAATCTCACTGAATGCTTTTGGAATTCATCAAGACACCTGGGAGGCTGCAGCCAGAGATCGAAATTCGTGGCGTGCATCATTACGCAAGGGTGCAGTCATATGTGAGGCAACCAGGACTGCAAGAGCTGTGAAGAAGAGACAGGACAGAAAAACCACTGCAGGAAATCCTCCTCCAGAAACGTCAAGCATTCTTTGCCCACATTGTCAAAGAACATTTCGAGCCAAAATAGGCCTTATCAGCCATCTTAGAACCCACGGCTCCATACCTTCAACCCCACTGGATGAAATGAATGGTCATCATCATTCTTGATGGACAAACAACAACATATATGGAGTTACCGTTACTAAACCGGCCCGGCCTGTGGACATGCAGAACGAGTCACAACCGAGAGACGCCTTTATAAACGGCCATTCAAGACGGTAAAAAAGGACATTGACTATACCTTCCAAGATAAAACTGCCATCCTCACAGCCCGCAGATCCGTTCGAGTGTCTTTAACCACTTTGAATACGGTCTGGAGGAGTACCCACCACGGGTCTATCTCCTCATTGAATGCCAAGTTTTAAACTATAGCAGTTTTCTAGAAACAATAAGGGTGGCGTTATTCCTTTCTTGGGTTTTCCACGGCAGCTCACAAACCCCTGACGTCAGCAGTATTCGTGTGTTGCCTACGCTGACGTTCTTGTGTATTCTCGGTTCGGGGATCCCCCACCCCCCTAGCATTTGACACGAGATTACATGACGTCATATGGAGTAAATTCAGAAACCACATGAACAGGATATTCTGAACTTCACCCAATCCATAAGAACCAAGTTTTCCCAACAGAAGCCAAATTTTTATTAGGTTTTCTGACCTGAGATCTCCCGTAGCCAAACTGAGCCAGGAGATTCTCGGTCCGACAAAATGCCGAAAGGACAGATATACAGGGAAGTTCGCGACATCCGGGTTTGGCATTTTTGGCATTGGTAGCATAGAATTGATAGGAAGATTGTATTGTAGCTTTCTTAGTAACTATTAATATATGTGTGTTCTTATTATTATTGGTGCTATTTGTCAAATGTGTTGGTTTGCCATATTGCATCTATTTTCGATCTCGTCTTCCGATTTGCCACTTAATGATATCATACTTCCTAAGTACTTGAAGCCGGTCTCCCTGGCGTAGAGTTTAACGTCTTTCTCTGTAATCCCGTATATTCCCGTGAGTAACGCAGCTGCGCGACAATCGGCAGCGGTTCGCGCCGCCCTGGTAACTTACGGGCGTATGTGAGCCGGTCGCTCAGAAAACAATTGCAAACTACTGAGCGTAATCTT